>CP142459.1:70080000-70605000 GCA_038049695.1 Cinnamomum chago
GCAGTATGTACGCTTGTTTTTCTGTATCTTTAACTCTCCAATGTTTAGCTCTGTTACCAACATCTTTTAAAATGCCCCTTTGAAAATAATGAAAATTTACAATCACATCGTTCTTGTAATTTATCTCCACTTTGTGCATCCATGCATTGATTCTGTTTAATATGGCCAACCTTTATACCCTCTGTTTTGTTCAGCAACTCCTTTAAAAAGTAACAAAACGTAGGACCTTGTCATTTTCTCAATTTCCACCAACTCAAGTTAGTTTTCTCTTACTCATTGGCCCATCCAATTCTCTATGACATGCTTATGTATGCATCTTTACATCCTCCTCCTCCTCCACCACCACTTCTTCTTCGTTGTTTTCAATATCATCTCTAGTCAATTCTACTATATTAAAGCCAAGAGTTTTGAAGTTAAATTTGAACAATAACTTTTGATTTTGATTGAAAGTTTATTCGTGTTTTACAACTCACTTACTTTCTCCTCCCACTTCCAACATACGATTGTAAGCACTTGGGTCTTCTTCCGACTCATCATTGTCTACAGCAACTTCATTTTCATCCCCAATCTTCTCCTCCTCTTTTATAGTTTATACCCAACTTCTCATAGCCCATTTATACTCTACAAATTCTTTAGTTGAAAGAGAGGTACTCTTATTTTATTCTCTTTTCAAAAATTTATACTCTATCAAAATCAAATCATTGTAAGTGTTTGACGATGAATTTGCATAATTTTTTTAATGGATCATATAATATATTTTGTAGTTGCCGGTAAGGGGACGTTTGTTTTTTTTATTTACATATGTAATTGAATCACATGGGTAATGGATACACATAAATCATCTTTGTTTGGTGTGATTTTGATTCACATGTGTAAAGTAGCTATGTAAATGGTGTGAAAAATAGCCTCTTTTGTGCCTTAGATTTTCACACCTCAAGAGGTGTGAAAATGATTCACACGGCACTGTTATAAGGCGGACTGCTACAGTGCCATTATGAGCAGTCCGCCTTTTATTTTATTTTATTTCAAACACGGTCCTGTGTCCAATTTTCAACCGTTGATGATGCATGGAGGTTGAGATATCATCAACATAATCATAGTCGTTGGATTAATCTATTATTACTAACATATAGCAGTCCGCCTTTTATGATTTTTTTTTATTTTTTTGGGACCCACCTGTAAAATCAAGACCGTTCATATTCTTCAGAAGCTCAACCACAGACATGTGTCCAATTTTCAACCGTTGATGATGCATGGAGCTTGAGATATCATCAAACAATACACAACCTATTGTTACTAACATACCCAGTCCGCCTTTTATGATTTTTTTAATGTTCTGGGCCCCACCTGTAAAATCAGGACCATTCATATTCTTCAGAAACTCAAACACGGTCATATGTCCAATTTTCAACCATTGATGTTGCTTGGATGTTGAGATATCATCAAACAATCTACAACTTATTCATAGATTCACATGTGAAAAGTTATGATAGTAACAAACGGTGGAATCTGATCCACATGTGAGTCATTTACATATGAAAATGACTCACATGTGGGTCATTTACACATGTGAATCACTTTCACGCGAAACAAACAACCCCTAAATGCGCCGGTGCTTAACATAAGTTATTATGCTAGTTTTGGTTTTTTGCTCGTATCATCAAAAGATTTTAGAATTGGGAGATTTTCTGTACGGTCACCTACAGTACCTCATATCCCTCACCTGTTACCAAAGTTCAACATATTACCAAGACGTTCTCCGTACAGCCCGTACCGCTGGGCATAGCACAAGCTGAGTCTTTTTTGCGATATCACAATATATATTGCGATACCGCAAGTTTTTAATTTGCGGTATCGCAATTTTTTTAGTTACGATATCACAACACAAAAAAGTCCATTTTCATCCGTTTATCCCTCCCTGTTCGACTATCCCTAATTTCACCAACGGTAACTCTCTCCTCAGCCGAATTTCACCATCCTCCTCCCTCGCCAACCTATTTGCAAATACGCAAGGTCCCAACGTCCATTCAACAGCGACGAAGCTTCATCGTCTCCATCCTCATCTTCCCAACGGCTATTTTTTGGGTTTTCTTTCATCTGAGCGAATAGATCAGGTTGATCTTAGTCAATCAGGTGCGTTCGATTCCTTCAAATGCAGTCTTTGATTTGGTTTTGATTCGTTGTTGTTTGTTCTTCTTATTTGCAATGAGGCTTGGAGTTGTAGGTCTTGGTGTTTGTAGGGCGTTGTGGTTTGATTGCCCCTCTCTTGCAGGTCGTTGTGCTCTTGTTTTTTAATGGAAAGTTTTGATTTTTCTGGAAAGTTTTTTTTAATGCTGGTTAAATTTTTCTAGTTGCGTTTTTTTTTTTTAATGAAGGCTGCCACAGTTGCTTCTGGTTGGTATTGTGATAAGAACAGGTAATCCTGAAATTATTTCAGAAGATCCACGATTCTATGAAATACAAAACACAATCATCGATTCGGATGCTCTGCTAGGGACAATAACCTATCCGGTAAGACATTGTGAAAAAGAAAGGAAGAGAGGATTTAAATGATCACACAATAATTTACTTAGTATCAAACAAGCCCTGAATTTGTACGTGCAGGAATTGGGGTTTAGTGATCCAGATATTGATCTTAGGTAAGGCAATGCATAGTGTTTGACAGGTAACCTGCCCCATCCCACCTTTATCGGGCCAGGTCTGGTAGAAACTTTCACGGTTTCTTGTTCAGTGCTAATTTATAAATTCCAACTAGAATTGGGTATGAGGTGGGTTCAGTTTTAAGCCACCCTGACCTATTTATTCATGAAAATCATTTATAGAATTATATTAAAAAGATCTTGTTCATGTTTAAATATCTATCCTGCGTCCAAAGGGGATATAGAAGAACCCATGCCAAACCTGACCTATATTTGTGGCTGTCATGGGGCAGATTTCGGACGCATATCCTAAACCCAACATGAGACGAACTGGGTGTTCATCAGGTTGGTGCATATTTGCACCTTACTGTACCCAACTCAATATGTTGCCATCCATAGATGGTCTCACCATAGATAGAATGTGCCCCCAAAAAACTCCGTGATAGGAAGTCCTAACCACTAGATCACAGTCTGTAGATGGTGAGAAAGAAAAATGATTAAAGTTGTTAGATAATGCAAGGAAAAGGTCAAGCATACGTGTAGGATGATAGGATCTCCCAGTCAGGGTTAGTTTGGAGGATATTTGGACCATTTACTGCAGTATGGCAACAAAATAGACTGGATCACCACTCTGTCGGGCCCCACAATTACAAACACACAAAGCTGAATGGTGCTACTAGCATATCTGCAATTTAGGATCATATAATTCCTCAAATGTATGTATTACTTTTACATTGACAACACAAACCTTCTCAGCAAAAACCAAAGCTCGGCGTTCGTCTTTCTTTTCCCATAATACAGATAAAGCCACCAAGACTTCAGCCCTTGCATGGTCAATATTCAGCAAACCATGTACCAACCTGTTTAGCTTCGAGTGATCAAACTTTGTCTTTAGAAGCATTGCATACTCATCCATGTAAGTAATAATGTATGGATCAATGGAACGAGCCTGTACCACATCTTAAATATCAATGATCAAACACAAGATAGATAGAATGGAAGAATTACTGCCCCTCGTGCTATACTAGCACATCTTAACTTACCTTCTCAAAATTCATAATGGCTCCATCACTTCTGCCAATGATGGCTTCAACCTTCACACACAATATCCAAATAAAAAAGAATGAAAGGTGTACGTAGTGTCTCCATTTGATTGGCATTAAATAGTTGCAAAAGGAGAAAGAATGCAAGAAATGAATATGTGAGATAGCCCATGTTGCATGATTTTCCTTTACAGAAGCAGGAAGTGAGAAATGTAAGTATTTACAAAGGGAAAGAAGTTTCATAACTGTGGTTTGCATACAAGTAGTTAAAGCATTATTTTTCCAAAGTTTAATCAAGGAAATACATATCCAATAGCATAAAATACCTATATCTGACATTTCTCGGTGTAGAGAAAAATTATCTAATCTATAAAAAAAAAGTTGAAAACAAAATTGAAACACAATAATAAAAAATGCCAACACATAATATTTCAATCTCAAAGATCATAGAAATTTCTTCAGTAGTTCTAACAATGCCCTCTATTGACCTTCTTTTGTGGTATATAATGACTTCAAGATTTTGTACATTTGTATTCTTCCCTTGCATGTAGTCTCTTACAAAGAACTTTTAATTTTGAATCAGTGTGTATAATGAACCTACCAGATTTTATATGGTCTCTAGGTGAATATCAGTAGCTCATCCACCATAATGACCACTTCGTCTACAACATGGACTTGGGTATCATGACCATCTGTACTCTGATGGACAGCCTAGGTTGGCATGTGTGTACACCATGTTAGTTGCCAGAGAGAGAGAGAGAGATTCATCCAATAATTTTCCTTAAGATCACATAGAGATTTGAGGACTCCTCGCTGCCCTTAGAATAGGAATTCCCTCACTCAGGATTTCTAAAGTTGATGATTCCTTAGGTTACATTTGGTTATAGGTAAGGAATCTGTGTATTTATGAATTTTATAACTTCCCCTTTACAGCCCATAATTACCACATCCTACAGAGGAAGGGTCGGATATGAAAATCCTAAAAAATGAGGATCTCATATGGCCAAAAACCACATAGACTTACAATTGTTAAACATGAATTTTCACGACTTTATGAAAACGAAAATCCTTCCCCGAGAACTTAGTTGCCAACGTGACCTTAGAAAGGCTCATTTTCTAGAGCTTTTATTTCTTATTATTGTCTTAATTTCTTATGCCAATTTCCTACAATGCAGGTAAGGTAAGTTGGTACCTCTTGGAAGAAATAGGCTCAGTTTGTTTCCACAAGTTTTTATATGGGACCTACCTATTTGACGTTAACCCTACTGCTTTCTATTAGACAATATAAACTTCAAAAACAAGGCAACTTATTGAATGGGACAGCACAGGGTATATGAGGCACTAACACATCCATTTGCCCAGTGATGTGGCCCAATGTCTTCAATCCATTTGAATGGACCTTCATCCAGATCCTTTATTTCATCCATATATCTCTCATAATCAACCCGCCTATATGCTCTTGCTGCATTCCAAAACTTAACCATCAGAGCCTCATTCTTGTACTTCTCTTTAAAGTTTGTTGATATATAACGCATGTAGTAGGCATGACTAGTGTGAGGAAAACGTTCTTGAACGGCTCGTATGAGACCTTTTTGTCTATCAGATACAATGGTTAAATTTGGAAAGGGCCCTAAGTTCACATCCAACTCTGCAAGGAACCATTCCCAGGTATCTCTATCCTCTATCTCGGCTATGGCAAAGGCGACTGGAAATAACTTACGGTCTCCATCATATGTCACGGTAACAAACAAAACTCCAGGGTATTTTCCACGAAGGTGGGCATCATCAACAGCTATTAATGGGCGTAATGAACTCTTGAAAGAGCGAATACTTGAGCCAAAAGCCCAAAATAACCTCTAGAATGAATCATCTTCCCTGATCAGATAAGGCACGCTGCCTGGATTTGTCCTTTCTAGTTCAATACAATAACTAGGCAGGATTCTGTATGAATCTTCATAAGAACCACGTATGTCAATCAATGCTTTCTCTTTTGCTAGCCAAGCTTTCCTGTAGCTGATATGGATGCCAAACTCTAATTGAAAGTCTGTCGCAATTTCTTTTGGAGTGTAACTTGGATGGATACGCAACCGTCATTTTATCTAATCGGCAATCAACGCCGATGTGGCCTGAGAATGTGCGAGTCCCACCATTGGCTTCGAACAAGTATGTTTTTCTAAATAAGTTCTCACAATAAACTCAGGGCCGGACTGCAAGATAGATCCATGGATGCGCCAAGGACATTGATGATCACCACATCTTCCACTTAATTCTGTCATAGACCTTTTCACCCAATGAAGCTCAAAATTACTGTACATTACAAATTTTCTCAATGCATTCCTAATGATTCACGAGTCTGAAACCGTCTTCCATTCCACATTTCACGAAAAGATGCCTCATGGTGATCCACACCAATATGGTCATCATCAGGAACTAAAGTATCAATAACATCCTCTACACTCACAACATTTGGTGCATGACCCAATCCTTCTTGTGCATGCCATGTTCTTCTTGGTCCTATGTCATTTTGCAATATATATTCTCTAGGGTCAACATCAATATCAAAATCATCTTCATCATTTTTAGCCCCCTCCTCCACTACATTGCACCCTCCATCAAAACAAGGAATTTTGGATATTGTTTCCGTTTCCATCCAATCCATGACAACTTCATCCCTTCTATTAGAGAATTTTTCATTTTCATCTTCTGCAAGATTAATGGGAGCTATTAAATCTTCAAGCATGGCGTCTACAAATGGGTTATCATGAGGTACAACAGGCGTGTTCAGGTCAAACTGGCTTCGAACAGGATAAGATGAGACGTCGCACCTGCATGGCAAATAGTCAATCATATATAAATTACATAATATAATCAAATCAGATGTATAGCGAACCAAACCTGTAAACATCCTCTCTTGTTGAAGGGCCACATATATCCTTTTCACCATTGGAAAAGCTTGTGGTATTTGTATATGTCATCAAATTCCCCCTGCGTGAATCACCATATCATAAAACAATCAGCAACATAACTAAAACAAGATATTAAATAGATCAGCAGTTACTACATTTGTTATGATGGGTTGTGGTGGCACCTGTTCAAATTAAATGACGGTCTATTCCCTCGTGGGCTGGTAGGCCGAGCGTATGTAGACCTTAGATGTGATGGTTGTCGACTTGCACTTGCTTCACTATTTGAATGCAAATACATAAATATAGCTTGACTTCCATTTTGGAATAATCTGAACATCCGATGGAGATCATCATCACTTCTTATGGTTATGAACGTGAAGCTTCGGCCATTATGAAACTGATATTGCATATTTATATGCTCATCATGAAGCTCCCAACCAGTTTCTTCGTTTATCTTTCCGAGTAGTTGATTGATAGTTATATTGACATCAACCCATATTACCTTCTGCTCACCGCCATTGTAGACTGGTAGTGGATTGCTTACGTCTAATATACCATTATAATGGCATATTATACATATCTCAGTATTATCCATCCTACGAAGTAGAATACAAATCTCGAATAATAAGATTTAATTTTGAATATTTTTGAAGTTACTCACAAACATCCATATAATCCATGAAGATTTGACGTCTGAAAATAAATATCGGAATAAGTATTTCTTTAGTAAATAAGATGAATGTTTGGAATTACTAAGATTTGAAGGTTGTTATATGTAAAATAAAAAACTACTATATGCATACATGGAAAATTAAAAGAGTTAAAATCTAAGCATTGACATTTAGGATATCATGAAGCTACATATTTCTATAACATTAACAAACAAATAACAATGCATTGTCCGTTAAAAAAAAATGCATTATCTTAATCAATTCTGCACTAGATATTTTAGCAAATTTATTTTACATCTCATTGGTACTAATTCTCTACATTTAGCAAAAGTATATATATATACACACACCATAAAACACCCATTTAAATAAAATAATTGTGTAATCAATCAAGACCGTTCATCTAATGAATATCACCATTTGTTGATAACTACTAAAGAATCTAAACCATTTACTTATATATAGCATTAAAAAAAATCATTAGCAATTTAAGATAATGATCAAAATGATGTCTGTAATGCCACAATAACAGGCAAATGCTAAAAGAATATGTGGACATTTATACAGAATTTGTGCTCGGGCCCACCGTAGGACGAGATGAACAAGACATGCCTCATTGTTTTTTGCAATTAGACGTCTAGGCCAAATCCAATTGTTGGTAATTCATGATGAGAACAAGGGGATTTTTTAATATATTAACAACAGGATGTTCATAAAAAAATGAGGCACCACAAGTCCAACCTAAGGTCACTATTAATATTTACACAAAATATTTCAAATGTTTCTACAAGTGGGATTCCTTGTATTCTAACTTCTTTTTTTTCAAAAGACACAAAAGAAGAAAAAAAAATACAATAAATAAGAGGGAGATACATACAAGGTGGGAAACATGGAATAAATACCTAAGAAAAAGATGTGGCAGGAGATTTAATTGTTATTTATGATAATGGCCTAAGGTTGACATGCAAAAGAAATCACTTAATATGTGGCAGAAGCAATGCTTATAAAGAGCAGAGAAGTAGATAACCTAAGCCAGAGATCGACGAAAGCAACGGAATGGAAAGCAATTATAAACAGAAATGCATTCGTTGACTTTTAACCTGTCTCTTTGCGATATCGCAACATAATTTGCGATATCGCAACTAAAAAAATTGAGATAACGCAAATTAAAAACTTGCGGCATCGCAATATATGTTGTGATATCGCAAAAAAGACTCAGCTTGTGCTCTGCCCAGCGGTACGGGCTGTACGGAGAACGTCTTGGTAATATGTTGAACTTTGGTAACAGGGGAGGGATATGAGGTACTGTAGGTGACCGTACAGAAAATCTCCCGTTAGAATTTCATTCTCTTATATCAGGGCTAAACATTTCAGTGCTTAATATCTTAACTACATATTAGTTATGAATTGAACATGGTTCTATCATGCGGATTGCTCAAGAAAATTAGATCTAAAATGTAAACTCATGTATAAACCCTTTTTTTTTTGTTCAATTGAGTGATTTGGTTTTACCTACTTGCCATCACAAAACTGAAGTCAACCACGGCCCTTGAAATATGAACAATTTGCGGGTCTAGTGATCCAAGCATTGGGCAAACATCAAGGGTCATGAAATGCATTTCTCAAATGCGATTGATGTGACCGGGATCTCTCTCTTGATCAACGGCCAACAAATATTCACTTTCTAAAGCGAGTATATAGTAGATCCAATAGTCTAAACCATACACTTGAGTGTCAAACCCGGTGATCAACGACGAACAAGCAGTCATTATTTATGATCCCCTCGCCCTAGTTCCGCCCATGAAATTGGGCCACTGTTTGAAGACCAAATGGCTCAAACCACATACGAGTTGGGCCTGCATATTGCCATAAGCATCATGCCAATTGGGAATAACAATTCAACCCTCTTGTTTATTGATTTTAAAACGTGCTCTCCTAGATCATATATATATATTGCTATCGGAGGGTTCTCAACCCTTTGAGTTTGACTAATCCCTCCGGGCCCAGAGGGAAGCCGGGTAAACACCTCTGTGGCCCCAATGTGGTAGCACTAGTGGACTCAACTTTCGATTCCTGAAGAAGGGGAACCGGGGGTCGATACCAAAACCTCTAGCTCTGAACGAATTAAGAATCGTGGTCCTGACCACTTGGTCAACCCCTTAGGGTAAAAAAGATAATCTTGACTACTATAAGAATTGCACGGAGTGGTGGTCCTGGTGGACAATCGAACTTCACTACTATAGGAGTCTCTTAAAAGGAGTGGTGGCATGGTGGCTTCAAATCTTCATTTTAGATTTGCACGGACTATCATTTGAGAAGCTCTCATATAATTTGTATACATACGTTGTATTAGGACTCTAGTATCTAGTAGTACAAGCAGTAGTAGTGTAGAGGTGTGGTGGTGTTTTTTTTTTTTTTTTTTGGTAAATAGTATAGGTGTGTTGTTTAGTTACCTTCAACGTCGCTCTTTATGTGTGCGTGCGTGCGTGTTTTTTTTATATCTTATAAATTATATACATATTTTTTTTAAATTTGCTATAAACCAGGTGGGCCCGACCATGAGGTGTATATGACATGCACAAAAAACAAAAAATTTATGTGCCCTCAATGACTATTGAGTATTGAGGATTTTACCAAAAAAGTCAGTTTAGATGCGGACTACACCAAAATGCCCCTCTTAGTTTTCAACGTATGAAAGTGATCCTTTAAAACGCGGAAAACCATAGTTTCCCCATTATCTTCTGTTAGGAATTTTGTGTATTGCAATTTGATGGATGCATTATCATTTTAGCACCATTTGAATTTTCATACATGCATTGTTTTATAAAATCTTGAAATCTTGATTTATACATGCATTGGTTTTTAGACTTGTAAAAATATTGTTTTGTGCATATTTTGTTTCTAAACTTGGATGCAATTAGTTTTGAAAATAAATTTTATCAAATCAAGCTAGCCTATGTTTTAAATCTTTCAAACCACTTTAGGCTTTTTATGTTTCATGATTTTAATCCTCTTAGTTTGATTTAAATCATGATTCCAAACTTGATTTAGTGGCCAAAAAGTTTCCTTCAAGAAACACTTTGAAAAATACAATTTTAGGAAATTTTGGTCCCAGACCCGGGTCGACCCGCAGTGTGGCCGGTCGATCGAGAAAGAGTCGTTGGCTACTTTTTCAAATGGTCAGTTTTATGACCGTTGAAGGTCAGGTCGACCGGGGAGGCGCATGAACTCAATTTTTGAGTATAAATACAAATTCATTCATTTGGAAAAGTTGTTGAAAAAGAGAGGAACCAAGAGCCACTCTTGAGGTGTTTTGAGACAAAGAAAATGAGATAAACTAAGAGAGACCAAGGGGTCATTAGTGAAGTTAAAGCTTGGATCAATGAAGTTGAATCTCTAAGTAAGCTTTACTTTTACTAATCATATGTTATATGCTCTGTTTAAATTATTGGTAAATGATTTTTAGCATAATAACTATGATGTGTTGAATCCATTCTTCTTTTTATATTTGATCTAAGTTAAATTGGATTCTTCACTTTGATTTCAATCCAAGTTGTTTTAAAATCTTCCTTATAATCATGCTTAGCCAAAATATTTGATTTTTTTTAAAGCATGATTCATTTTCTTGGTTGAATCTTTATTTGTTGTTTTCATTCATTTAAACCTTAGTTAAATTTATTTAGTTTTGAAAACAACATTACACATGCATCACATGTTCTAAGTTAATTAATTTCATACAACTTGTGAGTCTTTGATTTTCATATCATTAACAAGTTGATATTCATACATGTGATTTGCATTAAACTTCAATCAAATCTTTTATGTGCCTTCAACTTTGAAATGCTTTAAGCATATATTAATTGAGCTTTGTTTTTAACTTGATTGGAGTTATCACACACACAAATCATGAGCATACATCTTTGCATTCATTTAGTGTTTGTGTGAGTTAGTTTTTCACTTTCATATCCGCCTATTTTAGAGGCAAATATATTGAGCTTTAATTGTATCTCTTAAAGTGTTTGTGTAGACACTACATTGAGAGAAAATATTTTTATTGTAAAGGTCATTGCTTAGCCTAAGAAAAACATTAGTGTAGAGGTTATTGCTTAGCCTTGGAAAAGCATCTTGTAAAGGTTGTTGTTTAGCCTAGAAAAACAACATTGTAAGGTTATTGCTTAGCCTATTGAAAAACATAAATAATGGAAATCCGGTGGGGTGATTGAATCACAAGCCGGTAGTGGATGTAGGCATTGAGGCCGAACCACTATAAACCTTTGTGTAATGGTGTATGCTTGTGGTGATTTCTTTTGTTAGCTTTCGCTTCTTGTTTGGTAAATCATTACTTGCAACTAGTTTATTTTAAAGAAATTAAAATTGGACACTATTGGTCACATATTGTAGCACACCCTATTCACCCCCCCCTCTAGGGTTAGGATCCCAGGACTTTCAACTTCCCCATCCTGATCTCTTTCCCAAATTCAATGAGGTTTATAAGCCGGACTGGGTTGTATTTCTTTTATATTTTTCCTGACGAAACTTATTGTAGATAGCGGTGACAATGTGCTTTATGACAGTGACATTTAAAATTTAGAATATATTGTACAACTCAAATTATAATATATTAAGTTAAAAGGTTTTTTTTTTATTAAATTTTGACTGTCGGTAATGATTTTGAATCTTTTCAGTTTTTTGTATGAAATTTCATACAAACTACGTTTGAAACCACCACTCACCTTTGTTCCAACTTTTCCACTTTTGAAACTTCCACATACCTCCCTTTCTATCCAAAACTCCATCACTTCCTTTCTTCTTTAATTCTTCTATTTTATTCTTATCACATTAGTTCTTAGATTACGTAAACATGTACTTTCATTATAACATTTGATCCTCATGTGTTTCTTTCTATAATTTATGGCTATTTTTCATAATGCATAAATGCTGGTCATACATGTGCTATACATCAATTGTTTCTCAAATGTAGTAAACATATTTTGTTGGGTTTTCTCCTGGACAATAAAGGCTTATCTTAAGTCGTATGGAGATGCAAAGTGTAGCTTCCCTATTAAAATGTTCGTTTTTTAGCATATCCTCCAATGGGGGGTTGAAGTAATACACTCCGTATCTTAAGATGGAATGATGAGAGGGACGTTCTAAGTCTATTGTTCTTGAGCGATTATTACAATTATATTTATGTTATTTGATTAAATTTTCATAATTCTAAAACAGAGCTAGATCTTCAATTTAAATAGTAAGAAAATCAAATAATAAGTATAGCTCAATGGAAGAAAACAATTGCATAAATATTCAGCTAAAGGACAAGCTTTCTTAGGTGGGTGAATTGAGATAGATATTCATATTTGCTTTCTTTCATCAAAGAAAAAAAGAAAAGAAAAGAAAGAATAAGTGATGCAAAAAAAAAAAAAAGAGTAAAAGAAAATAACCCACCTTGACTTACAAGCCCCATTAGGTTTGGATAAGAGGGGAGGAATGTAACGCCCCAATTCCGGATACCGATAAAGTCGTTGAATACCCGAAGTTGACGCGCTACTTTCCGGAAAATCCGAGAACTTTCAAAATCGTAGGCCCGCAGTGAGGTCCAATTTAAAACTTTTTGGACGATATAGTAATAACAGTTAAATTGCGGAAGCATAAGAATAAAGCGGAAGCAATAGGTATCGATATATAAGTAAAGTGTGAGCAGAACTACAGTCTAATTAAAATGTTCAGTTGTTAATCAAAAGTTAATACAACTTTGTTAGCTACCCGGCTCACCTACAAAATTTCTCTCAAAAACCCAAAATAAAGTGAGCTCTCAAAATCCATGTAAATCATCCATGCCCTCCGGCTCGACATCCGTGTCGGCCGGGCCCCACGCGAACTCTCCAGCGATCGGCGCCTCTACAAGCGCTAGTGCATCCTCGGGGATCTCTAGGTCAAGGCCTAAGCACCAAGGAAGGGTCAGATCTAAAAGATCTGGCAAGTCACAGCATACTACTAACATAGGACATATATATCAAATGAATAGAGACAGGTAAATAAATTAAAGGAATAACAAGGTATAAGAACTAGGCAGTTGAGCAGTATAATCATAAAGAATCAGGATAATATAAACAATATATAATCTACTACAAAATGACACATTCACACGAGCTGGAATATCGCGGGATATTATGCTGCGACCCTCCCATACTGAACACAGTTGCGGCGGGGAAATCTCACCAGTGCTAGGAATTACTAATCCCACAAATCACTCATCATCTCATCACCCTCATCACTCGAAGACCGGACACGGTATCACACCGTCCGTCTTAACATCATAGCTCATCATGATAGCTTCTCAACACTCATACTAGCTCCTACCAGGGATGATCAGTCCACAGGCTGAGCTTAAATCAACCGAGTGAATGTCTATGCCGACTCAAGAATACTCTAAGGGTCTGTGTCTGTCTAGGCTTTGCCTTGCATGAACAAGGTCCTAACAATGTCTCTAAGAGGTCTGTACATCAATCAGTCTATGGATTATATTCTAAGTCCAAGCCCACTCGTTGGATCCATACCAAGGCCCATCAATACATGGCCTGGTCTAAAACCGTCCAAATGAGGCATCAAATCCATTTACTATTGATAAACCGTTCATTCGAATCCATTATGACTTAAAAGTCCAATATAAACTACCTCTTTCAACTAAAGGTACACATCCCACACTTAGGCCCAATAAGGGCCCGCCTAGACACAGACACGGGACAGTGATCTCCAAATAATACTAACGGGCCACCTCTAAGATATCCTAGGTTATGGTCCTCCATTTATGTTTAATTAACAGTTAACAGCTATACTACGGATATAAGAGTGACAGCAAATAATAAAAGTGAAGTATGAACTTCAATAAGAGAGTCAACGAGGAATAACAACGGTTCAATCCTAGGTAATGGGCCACATTCAGGATTCAGGTCCATCTCCGGTAATTTGATCTCTAAACGAAGTCACTGATGCCATATGATACTGTGTTTGGTGCTTAGGAAATTACGGGCATCATTGACAACTCTTAGAGGTCGAATCATCTTAGATTAACAACCAAAACCCTAATCGGTGGTCCCCACGAGTCAAGGTCGAGCCACGCCATTGACTCGTGCTTGGCACATTGATGGAAGTTCATTTGGATGGCTAATGGGCCCCACAATCGATCAATCATAAAACAAATGCTAAACTCACATCTTAGTGTTCACAGTGTGGCAGGTCGACTTGGCAAGGGTCGGGTCGATCTGCTCCACTGGAATCAAAGTTGGGACTTGGTTTGGATTCTGGGATTTTCAGTGTACCCGATTGACCAGGTGGCCAGCCGGTCGATTTGGTACACAGGTGTACCTGAGTCAACAGATTCCAGGCCAAATATAAACTTTTGCACTAAAGTCTGGGTCTGATGGAAAAATCCAAGTCATACACAAACTATTCGAATTTGGTTCATAAAATACTCAGGGCTTAATCAAATTATAAAATCTAATGAAATTTCTAAAAGTATAAATCTAAAGGGTCCAAACTAATTTAAATTAATTAAAGACTAAGGGGTCTTACTTTCCTAATTTTTTTAAAACTAATGGGTCCCATTGAACACATTAGAAACTAAATGCTTTATTTAAATTAATAAAACTAATGGGTTATGGATTAGTGGGCCCTACTGGGCCCAGCTCCAATTTGGTTCAATAAAAACTAAGGGGTTTTATTTACAATTTATGAGAATTAATGGTGCTAATTGTATGCATTAAAAACTAAATGATTAATTTAATTAATACAACTAGTGGTTATTAGATCAGTGGGCCCCACTGGGCCCAAGTGAAAAGCCCTCCATCAGAACCTATTAGGCCACCCCTTGTACTGGGCCTGATAACAGTGAGTTATGTATCCATTGCCCTACTCCACTATTGTTCCAGAATAATAAAAAAAAAAGAAGGGAAGGTGCATAAAGCAAGTGGGTATACATTTTCCCATGC
Organism: Cinnamomum chago; assembly: GCA_038049695.1. NCBI lineage: Eukaryota > Viridiplantae > Streptophyta > Magnoliopsida > Laurales > Lauraceae > Cinnamomum > Cinnamomum chago. Next base: position 70,095,248 of record CP142459.1, read on the forward strand.
TTCCTCAGGCTACCCTTTCCCCCACTCATCTCTTTCCCACTCAACAGAACACAGGTTCTGCACAGAACAGTGCACAACGTTGCAACAGAGAACGACTCGCCTGATGCATGGAGAAGCAACGATTGTGGGCCCCACTGATCAAGGGCCCACGATCAGCCCTCATCATCTGGGTCGCCCAAGGTGGCCCTACACGATGTGGGGTCCGGATCTCCAAGGGTGGCCCACCTGGGCCCCACTGATCTCAATACAAAAAAAAACCCCAAATTCTCACTGTTTTCCATTACAGTGACTGTGACAGTCACCCATTTTCTAATCAATTGTTTATATACAAATCCACAAATCATAGCATATGAAAAAAAATAGATTTCTCTCATCCATCAATGGCCAATAGTCCATCTATTCTAAGCTCAAAGGTAAATCTACAGATCCACATTAACTGAATGGAAATGACTGAATAAATGAAAACAGAAATATACATTCTATGTTAAGAGTGTAGTGCACTTGCCTTTAGTGAAGGAGAGAAGGTTTAGTAGAGAGAACTCAGCCCAACAAAGAAGAAGAAGAAGATACAGCAGTAGCAGCTCTAGTGATTCTCCAGCACAGTAACAGCAGCTCAATGGAGAAGAAGGAGAAGTAGTAGCAACAGCTACTAAGAAGAAATCCCAGTAGTAACAGTTGTTTAGAATGAGGGGAAATGGGAGAGGAAGTAGAGAGAAATGAAGAAGTAGCTGCAGCTTCCTAGTGAAAATCTCAGCACCGTAACAGTGGCTTGGAAGAGAGAAATGAGGGAGAAAGAAGAGAGGAAATGAGATGGGAATTGTAGCTTAGGGTTTTTCTTGGGATTAGAGCTGATTTATAGCTTTGGGGGAGTGGTTATTGACTGTATTAGCCTTTAGGTTAACATATAATTAGGGTTATTCTAGTCTTTAGGTAGGAAGGTTCTAGAGAATGCACATTTATCAAAGACCCCCCTATAGTTAATTAAAACCCATACTAAGGACCTCCTAGCACTAATTAGCCTAGAATTAACCAAAACACCCTACTAACTAAAATACTAACTCAACTAAGCTAGTCTAACTATAACTTAGGAAAATCTAACTAATCACTCTGATTAACCCCTAATTAACACAATTAGCTAGTAATTAGCAATAATTAGTATTAATTAACAATAATTAGTATTTAAAAGAACAATTAGAGCGCCCACAAAGGGTGGGGCCTCACAAGGAAGATAAGGGGGAAACTAGGGCCCTGTTTGGCATCGCACCGATCAGTCGTTCTCTTGTTCCAACCAGACAAGGCCAAGGAGAACTTGTCTGGCAAGTGCTAAATACCGTTCCACATATAGAATCCTCTGGAATGATCCCAAAAAACTAGTCTCGCAAGAGTAAGAAACCAAAAACGATAAATTTTCCTTTTTTTTTTTTTGAACAACCCATGGGGCAAGATTGCCTCTACAAATCATTTATTGTGTTCTTAACTCGATCTAAGCCATGCCCAACCGTGTTATTCACCCGCTCCAACTGCTCTGTTGTGCAGCATCTCTCGTATGTGTCATCCTCCTCCCTTATTTGCACCTCTCTACATCTCTAATGTCTGATTGCAACAGCCCTTTCTAATGATTCATTTGAACAAAAATCATACCCTTGGATCGTGGGTTCCTTGTTGCATGATCTGTGGTATGAGAAATGGTTGTTTGCACGATGAGAAGCAACAACAACAAAAATCATACCCTTGGATGGTGGATTCCGTATTAAAGGATTATACCCTTGGATTGTGGGTACCCTGTTGCAGTTGCAGGATCAAACCCTTGGATTATGGGTATCCTATTGCAGGATCTCTAATACTTCACCACCCAAGCATACTGTCCTAATCTCTAATCTCTGGTTTGGCATTGCCTATACCAGCCTTTCTTGAATGTTTTATTTTAATCAATAATGTCCTCTCTGCTGCATATTGTTTGTCATTGCCTATATCTCTCCCAATTTCATCAATAATGTCCTCTCTGCTGCATAAAAGTTTTACTTCAGGTAACTCATGATTGGTACATGGTGCCTGCCTCCTTTTGCCTGATTCGTAGGGAACAATAAGACTAGGTGGAACATGATTCAACCTTCACATAACCTCATAAATCCAATGAATCTCTGGCTGGGGGCAACCCTAACATCTCACCTCTCGCTTATGTCTTCGACATACGCTCCTTCTCATATACTTTAAGGGCTCTAATTTATTCATCATCACTGAACCACCTCTCTCCATTGCCCGATCTGTGGTAATCAATGAGTTTATGTTATACACATTGAAATTTCACCAACTTAAAAAACCAGTTTATCTCTGACTGGAGGCGACCACAACATCATGCCTCAATGTGTCTTCCATACTTTCTGTTTCATCGCAGGTACCTGATTACCCACGTTCACCCATATGGATGCTCCCACAGACTAGTGGAAACCAAAGAGTCGAGGTGGAAAAAGATTTTCATTATTCAGTTTATTAGAATAAAATTGTTATATTGTAATCAAACAAGTTCCGCATAGCAGGTTCTCAATGGAACAAATTAATACAATGTTGCCAAAGAAGTTCTGTACAGATTGGCCTCAGCACAACCTGGTCTCAGCACAACCTGATCTGAGCACAGAATTGGGAACAAAGCGGAAACGGTGCCAAACGGGGCCTTGGTTTTTTCGCATTTTAAATGACCAAATCAACCCTCCTCTAATCAGGCAATGGTCAATATCAATCCTCACTGGTTCAAGGAGAGTTTATATCGACTCATATCTCGCTTCACATAATAAAAAAAAAAATGAAAGTGGTCCCTGCAAGAAAAAAACAAAGACGGCCTTTTTGGTGTCGTCCGCGTCTAAAGTGATTTTTCTGATAAAATTTTAATGACTATTATATATCATTACAAAAAAAAAAAGAAGCTTCTCTCGTGAGGGAGCCTTGCTTAGCCTGGCCCTCCCATACCCTTAAAAGCAATGGACTTTTTCTTGTGCTAAAACTTTAAGTCAAGAAAGGTTTTGATTTTGAAAACATTGTTACTTATTGATGGGCAGGCTGAGGGAACACTTGTGCGATAGAATCATAAATGAATGCAGCATATATGAAAATGTTCATATAGATGTGTGGAAAATTGGGAAGATAGAATTATAAATGAGTCATTTTGGGAGCATATAGAGGTAACATTGACAAGTGAAAATTTGAACGAAACTTGTTCGAATTGGTTTAAACACATCAAAGGGCGGCAATCAACTATGACACTTGAAAAAAGAGTTTTTATGCAAATTATTGGGCCACCAAAGAGAAGCACGGGTCAAATAAGACATGTATAGAGATAATAATGATGAATTTGAATGAGTGCAATCTATGAAAAGATTTGACTCATGATATATTTGATAGAAAAGTGAAATTTATAAGTCGACCCCCAACATAACTAGGACAACGTTTTTGATGATAATGATGGCGAGGATGTTATTAGATAAATATGAATATGTATATTTTTTTATCTACGTATGTTTTCGATTTCGTGCAAACAAAGAAGCCCATTTGGCAATGAGTGCCTCTGCATTTCAGCTATTTAATATCAATTACTCTACACGTATTTTGATTCCATGTGAATAAATAGATTCATTCTAACAACAATTCCGGTATGTTCAACTTCTATGCAAATAATATAGGCCCATCCGACTATAATTCTCATTTATTAATTTCGATGCAAACAAATGAGCCCATTTGACAATGAATATCATGTATAAAATCTCATGCTAAAAAACAAGCGTATTTGAATACATAGGTTCCAATTTTACAGGAAGAAACAGGCCCATTTGACAAGGCTCATTTGAATGCAAGTATAAAAAAAAAAGCCCAATAAAACATGCTGAAAATATCAACACAAAAGAGGGTCATTTACATACCAGAACTTACAAATAGGAATCATTTACGTACGCAAGTGAGTGCACACAAACACGAACACGTGCAAGAGTTACAAACGAGCAACACTCACACACGTGCGTACCCAACATACACACATGTATATATCTACGAATCCCTGCAGGGTGCCCGCTTCTTCTCTTCCCTGTAGAAACGGATCCAAATCGATCGATCATCCAAAACTCTCGCGAGAGATTTCAATGGAAATGGAAGAAACCCTAGGATCTCGATCCTCTTTTGCAGCTCTCTTCAGCTTCTTCATCGTCTTCGTTCTGCAACTCCTCTCCCGTCTCCTCAAAATCCTCAAAAAGGTATTTCCCCTCAAGATCTCTTCTTGTTTTTCCGCTTAAGATCCTCTTTCATGATATGAATCTCTCTGGAATCCTATTCGATTTGGATGTCTTTGATCTTTTTTCATTGTTCGTTTGTCCTTTTTACATGGTTGTTCGATGTTTCATCATTTCGTTATGATCTGATGCTACTACCTCATTATTATTTGAAGCTAGCGTGTTTGATTGATGAAGATCAATGGTTTCTAACGCAAATCATTTGAAATCAATGGGTTGTAACTTGTAATGCGATTTCAATGTGAAATCATTGTTTTATGGAAATTGTAGATGTTTGGCTGTAATTCATGTGAGAGCTTGTTATATTTTGTGGGGAAGCAGATTGTCTGTGATGATTGGATTGCATTGTGTGGAGTTGTGTGTTTTGTGAGGGTTTTAATGCTCAATTATTATCATAAGGCATCCATGAAGTCTGTAATTGGATTCTTAGGTCACATGTAATGAGCTGGTTGGATCTGGATTGGATTATAAATGGTTGGGTATTTGAAGTTTGGCTGTAATTGTAAAGACATGAATGATTCTTTAAAGTTCGAGCCAAAAGGATGTAAGGACGGGTGAAGCAGTTTCAGGTAAGGGAAGAGTGGAATGCTATATCCATGGCACCTATGTAGTCGGTTTTGTTTCTTATAGCTTAAGGTTTGGGCCCACATATTGTAACATTTGAATGAATCTGGTTCTTTAGGTTTTAGGCTTTGATTAGTTGCTAATTTGCTAGCTCTTACTCATTAGGTTCTATGGTCGGTCTTGGTTTTGTAATTGTTTGTAGGTGAATGAGCTGAATAAGACTGTTCAATATACAATCGAGATAAAAGTGAGGGACAACCCACCTAGGAGTTGGGTGAGTGGTATAAGGCATGGGTTTGATCCCCACGATGCTCTAGTAGGTAGCTAATTCAAGTTGTTTGGTGGTTTTCATGTTTCCATGGAGTTAAAACTGAATCCATCTGGTTTGTACTAACTTGCAATTCACTTATTCTAAAACATACTAGGAACATCATTTAAGGGTAATTACTGGGTAAGTATACCACCAGTGTGATACTGCACCTGCTTAACAATGGCGAATAGGTGCAGAATTTAGAAGGTATAATAGTAATTAAGTCAATAATAGTGGAACAAATTAATACAAAATATTTTCATTTTGGCAGTATGGAGTCAGGATATCCCCATGAAAAAAAGAAGAAAATGGGGACTTCCTTCCAAGTACACACGACTTTGGTACATGACATCCTTCGCATGTGCCTACCAAACCCAGTTCCTTGAACCTCAGAGGAACGTATTCCAGGTTGCGTCTAGTCTATATTGCATTTCACTGCAAGTGATGCGTTACCCATTTCTATCAAGCATCAATCTCAGAAGGTAATTATTCAGTCATCGTCATCATTATCATTGATGCTTTATCCCATCTATTTAAGTTCACCTTCTTTATATTGTAGAAAACTATTTTATATTTTGGATATTTCAATCACTGAAGTTCTTAGTGTATATTTATGTACACATTTCTTTTCTGATCATTAACCTGTTTGCATGTATTATGGCTGTAATAATTAAGACTATTGCATCTTTTCCTTTTTGCAACATGTGTGTCAGTGACCCGTGTGCTGAAAGTTCTCTATGCAACTTGTTTTTGTGTAATCTTTTTAGTTTGCTTCCCAGCCAGCATTGGATTTTTTTGGGTACTTTGTAGTGTTTAAAATATTTTCTGCACTTTTCTTTTTCCCTAGAAGATCTTCACTTTTTAATTTAATTGCTTCCGTCATCATGAGAATATGTCTATGTTGATTATTATCATCTTGCTGTTATTTTTTCAGAGAGGGTCGGTGAACACTGAGCAATTCCGTTTGCGGCAAGAGATAAAGGAGCTCTTGAAAGAAGCAAGCTCCTTCTCTTCGTGGGTGACTCTAATAATTTTATTGGATTCCTTTTTTCCTAGCTTTTGAAAAGCACAAATCAGAAATTATAAAATGCTCTTTTCTATTAGTAGAAAACTAGGCATTTTGTAGTTTGTAAATTAAAGATTTACTGGCTATGATTGAATCAATTTTTTAAGATGTAGACTAGGCCTAAGACAAATTAAAACCTTCCTTTTAATTTGCCCAATTATTAATATTATTTTATTGTAAGAAGTGTCTAAATTGTGTTTGTCCAATCCAATGGTAAATATCATCATGACCAGTTGAAACTTTTGTCACGTTTTTTGTAGTTCATATCCTGAAAAGGCGGGCACTACAATTTGGAAAAAAAAATCACTAAAAACCATTAAATTATTGTGGGGTTCAAACAGGCTCTTGTTATGCATAATTTTTGTATGGACACTATGTAATATAAGAAATGGTTTGATTTTTGAGGTTTCAGACCTTCAACATTTGCACAAGCTGCAAAACTTAGAAGGATAGCAGCAGCCAAGGAAAAGGAACTTTCCAAGAGTATGTTCAGCCTTTTCATTTCTTTTTCCAATTTCCATTTGAGATAATGTAGAATATGACCTTTCTCAAAAACAAAAAAAAGAGTAGAATATTACATTTGGATTAAAATACAACACACAGTCACAGCCGCAATACCAAGATTTCGATTTCCTCATTTGCTTAACAGAAACTAAGGTTTTTTTTCTTTTGGAATGGTAATAGAAACTTAGTGTTGCACTTTCCATAATTTCATTATATGTGAAACTGTTTTTTGCAAAATGCCCTGTTACATTGTTCTTCTTTTATATGATGCATTTTCTCTTTCTGTCTCTTTTTCATACATTTTACTTGGCTTTGCTATGTCTTGTTTTGCTTATGGATGGAATTTGGATACTTATCCCCTTGTGTATGGATAAAAAAATACCTTGCTGAAAGTTCAGACTATTTCCAGTGCAGGAATGTCAAAACAATGAGCAAAAAGGGTCATATGATTTATATTTAAACGCCATGCTGGTATTAAAGGTAGCCCTAGATGTGTTTGAATGTCTTCTATGTTTTCTTATTTTGAGGTTCTGACCATCGCTTTCTTTGTTGGATTCAAGTAGGTACTGACATATCTTGGGTTGACTTGGTGGTTTTGGGGTTCTCCCATTGCAGCTGTTTCTGAGCAACTTTTGCAACCATATATTGGTGAGTGGCTCTGGTCACTATTAGTTAGAGTTTTTTTTTATTTTATTTTTATCACACATTCAACCTTTTTTGTTTGAATTTGGGAAATGTATGATATGACCTTTTTGAAAAAGGAACTCTATCATACAATTTCTTGATATTGGTAGTCTCGGATGTTCTTGTATGTGGACCTCTTTTGACATATTTTATTATGTTAAGTTAATTGTCTTAATTTAACTAAATAACTTTACTTGTCGCTTCCTCGTTCCCCTCTCCCCTTTTATAGTTTACTGCACTAGTTAGGTCAAAAATAGCATTTGTGAATTGTGATTATCATGGTTGGAGCCTTATCCCGTCTATTTGGGTTCAGCTTTGTGAATGACACTTTTATGCTCATCCCTTTTTAGGGCTAAATTGTCTGTCATTTGACAAGCAAACATGTAGTTTTCACAACTACATTTTAAGTTGTTGTTTTTTTCCCTTCTCCAACCTGCTTGTACTTGTAACACTCAATTCATTGTACGAGGCATTCTTCTGGTCTTCTATGTTGATGCAAGCCAGATCCATGATTGGCCAACGCACTGGGCCCAAGCCCATAAAAAGATCTTCAAATCGTGTTGGAGTATCTATTTTTAGTATCAGCTGAATTTTAGGGATAGTGATGAAATTAATTAGAAAGCTTACCTTATGTGATTTAGAGTTTATTTTATTTAGAATTGTTTCCAAGAATAGAATTAGGAAAGTAGTGCTTATATAAAGGATGGTAATTCCTCTTATTCAGTATGCATTGATTAATAAAATTTCTTCCCTTGTGGATTTCTCTTGGTTGTGTCTATGGTGTGAGACCAAGACAGGTTTGATCCTATGGATCCTTGTCCCTAAGCCTTTTGGCTGGAGTTTAGCCCGTTGGCCATCCTCCTCCTTCCCCGCGCTACTTCATATGTACATGCCTGAATGCTCTCTTTTATTGGAGCCACTTTTAATCTTCCTCTTATGTGGTTGTAAGGTCGTAGTTGTATCACTTGGTTTTATAGTTATTTGTTGCTCACCATTGAACTCCATACAACAATGTTTGTGTCTAATTGCTTTTTTCAATCTAAGCATGCACTTGACGACTCAACATCGCACTAAGTGGTCTCCACTTGACCTATTTTGTTAGATTTTGTGTCTTTAGAGAGTATCATAAATTTTGGTTGATCTTGGTAACCTTGTTTGTTTTTGCATCTGTACTTTGTTTGCCATTTTAATATGTTCCATTAGTTGTCTTTTCATGTGATCTTTTTTTTTTTTTCCTTTTTTAATCACCAAAAAGGGTTACAATAGTGTAATCACTTTACATTTTGGTATCTAAAATGGGACTTTCGCTATTTCATTTCCAATATTTATTGGTCCCTTCAAGCTGCTTGGACTTGTTTGTGGTACTTAAATCCTTGTACAAGGCATATGCTTTTGGTCTCCTATCTGCATGTTCAAGCCATCTCGGCTATGATGCCCAGACACGGCAGGGACATGCCATGGACATGGAACGGACGCGGATTTTACACGTAAAATGTGAAGTATCGGATATGATACGACACGATATGTTGCCCATTTTGAAGTGTCGACACGCCATAGACACAGATTTTATAAATAAAAAGTGAAGTGTTGGATATGATATGGCACGATACATTGTCCATTTTGAAGCATCCGTGCATCATTAGCATCCGCTTGATTTTCTCTTTTATTGGAGCTACCTCTAGGCTTCCTCACCAGTACCATTCATGATACCATCTAACCTGGGTCACTTTTGTGCTTTTATCCTTTTTTATTGCTCCACACTTTATCTCAGGTTAGCTAGATCTAATTGATCTTCTTTTCTTTTGCTATTTCTGTTACCCATCATTCAGGACAATACAGGACTAGCTATTGTTTGGATCTTAGCAGAATTTACATATCGTAAAACACTTGACTCGGTGGATTTCTCTACTTTGCAAAATGCATTTTGTTTACTGCCTTATTCCCTCATTTTTCGCTTATAGTTGCTCTAAGATGTAGGAACTTACTGCACTGTTGCAACAAATGGTTCTTAATTTTGACTATCCCAGCTTTTCCTGGATCCAGTAATCTTGCACTCTAAATAATGTCTTTCTTTTGTTGATTTGAACACATTTGATTCCAAGCCCCTTTGTAGATTCTAGCTTACTTTTTACTGGCTTAAGTGTCAGTGGATTTTTTTTTTTGTGAAGCTTTGTTCAAGTGAATAGGCTCTCCCGAGTAAATTCTTATAATGGACAAACTTGAGATCTATGACTGTCAAGGTTTACAGAATGAATTGTGCCTATGATAGGACATGTGCCATAACAAAAGAGAGAAGAAAAAAAAAGAGGAGAGAATATGATATCTGTGGTTGCAATTTAGGTGTGCTTTCAGAGAGCTTGTCTCAGCCGCCTTTTTCCTTGACTTATTTGAACACTGGCTGATTTATTCAAAAAAAAAGAAAAAAGAAAAAAAGAAAGAAAGGGGCCAAGCGCGAGTTGGGCTCAATTCCTAATAACCTTGTCTGGATCAAGGACCAAATGACTACACCCAAAATAGTTCACGAGGAATGCTAAAAGTACGACTCTAAACTTCCTCCCTAGCTAGGGAATCCGTAGCTTAGTTGGGTACCCTTAGGACACGAGAAAGGTATGACCTTCCCTCTAACAGGTCTTTCAGCTTTGTTGAAGGGGTGCGCCAATTTTTATGAAGGTTCAAATCTTTCTCTGTCCCACCTTAACATGTGAGCTGATTCCCCTCGACAATTAAGGGAAAGAGATCAAACTGACATGCCAGCTTCACCTTGTTGGCATGGCCACAGCCAAAGATTCTGCCTACTTAATATTTTTTTTAACCTCACTGAACTCACTGAGGGCACATTTCTGCATCTACATTAACATGGAGAAGTGGTCATTCTTTGTGAGCATATGCTAATCTGATGTTTGTTGTGGAAAATTTCCACAATAAATTTTCGGCAAGCCCCGGAGAAAAAAAGAAAAAACCCAACCCCACACGCACACCCGCACACACAAAAAAAGAAGTGAATTCCTTGCCGTGGAGTCCGCACCCAAAGATATTTGTGAAAGAGTACACCATGGATTTCGCCAGGCCATTGGTTTCCAAACGTACTGTAAATGATAGAATCTATGATATCTGGATGCTTGTGTATGCCCAACGTATCTGTATCGGATCGATACGATACCTATATTGGTACCCGATACTGCACCAATACTTTCAGGGTATAAGTTTAGCATATCCTACTTAGCAAGTCCATTATTTCATTTAGTTCTTTAATTTTTCTTACTTCTCAACATAGAGAATGTTAGAAAGAAACATAAACAATGATGATTTCATTAATTCAAATGTGATCTAAATGAAAAATTAGGACACCCGTATCTGTATCTTTTTCCTTGATTTCCAAAAGTGCAGAGTCGTATCCCTAATCCCTATATTCGTGTCCGTACCCATATTCGTCTCCATGCATCATAGGATAGAATATCTTTTCCAATTGAATTCTTAGTGATGCCACCTTTCCTTGCTTCCCCTGGGTTGCCTCTTGAGCATAATCCAAAGATTCTTAACTCTTTATCTTAATTGTATGTCCATGAAGAGAGATGATTGCTTATATCTTTTTTTCCTTTTGAATTGGGTAGTATTGTGATGATCATCTACTTGTTTAATGGTGTAAAGTAGTTAGTTCATGATAAATTGAATTTGTTGCAATAATATATTTTCAACAAACTGTTGCCATATTATCATGATAAATTTTAAATATCATCTATATTTGCAACATTGGTTGTGACAATGGACGCTCTCCAACTATGTGAGAGGCTCTTGTCTCGAACAGTCAACACTAAATTACTGTATTTTGTCCTATCTAGTGCTACAGGTCAATGTTGCATTTGTTTTCTGCTAACTACTACTAAACTTACCAGAACCACATTTTGCTTTTGCAGGGAAAATGTTGTCTTGGAAAGCTGGCGAATCTAGAGCAGGTTATGCCATGGTATGAACATCAATGCCCATATGTAGCTTAAGATTCAATTGATGAAACTTGTCCTATATACTTATTAGTTTCTTCATATATATATATATATATATATATATTCAGGTTGGAATAGTACCTTGGTTAATATTAACAACCAATGTAAGCAAGTTGATTTGCCGGAGGCTCCCAATGTTGAAGTAGACACTGCATTCAGCCACGTTTAGATCTTAGATATCTGAGTCATTGGCAAGCACTCCTTTGACAGTAACTTGTCTACTTAATAAGGAGAAAAGAGTAACGCGTTCATAGATTTTAATTTTCCTTTTTGCTTTGTATATTTTTTAATTTCTCGATGTTTTTGAATATGGTGAATTTTCTCTTGTAAAAGCCATATGGGAAGGTGCTGTAAAAATGCTTTGAATTTTGCTCATCCAATGTAACGGAAGGTGAATTTTAGACATTGTAGTTCTTTCTATTATGATTCAGTTCGGTTGTAGGGGTATTATTTTATCCCCTTACATTTACTGCTGTAAGGCCCTTTTTTTTTGTGTTGCATGTGTTGCTTATTTTTTATTCTAAGACTTGAATTTATAGAAGTGATACATATTGTGGAAACAAATGTGAATATCCAAAAAAGACCATCAAATAATCTCATGGAATGAATCAAGGGAGATGGATTCAAATCCTATAAAAGTCAAGTGTCTCATCTATATATCCACCTTATATCTTTTACCTCTTTAATAATCCTCTTTAATAATCTTTTTTTGGAGTCCATTTTATCCTGAATTCCTATGTATTCAATTCTATTAAAACAACCTACCCGTCATCTTGTCTTTAACCGAGAACAGAATATAAAAAGATGGAAAACCAAGATAAAATTTGGAGTAAGATGCTGCATCTGATGAACAGTGTGGGTTTTATGCTTGGCCCCTCCTTTAAAAATACATACATATATATATATATAAAATTTCCCCTAAGTTTACACACCCAAAAGGCATACTATGTCATTCTTCCTTTTTTTTTTTTTTTTTTTTTTATTATTTGGGGGGGGGGGGGGGGCTGTATCTATATGGTGAATGTTTTTTCTTTAGACGTCCTTTTCAAACTTTAGTGTTTATATATAAGTCATGTGGTTGTTAAAGTCTTTTTCTTTGGGTGGCTTCACATGGTTGGTTGTCCACTGAGCACTCTGTTCGAAGCAAGCTCTGCAGGCCCCCAGGGACAGAGTAGGTGATCCACCACTGCCCACTTGGTTAAGGAGCAGGAAAAAAAAAAAACACAATATTAACAATATTAATGTACCAGTTTCAGGACATGCTATTCATAAGCTCTAATTAATAATCTCTACATCTACTGTTTAGTACCATTTGGGCAGAAAGAAAAATTGAAAAAGATGGGAGAGAGAAGTAATGTCTACTATGGTTATTTTCATGAAATTTAATTCTTTGCATAAAATTGAATTTCTAGGAATTCTAAGGAATGTATTTCGAGAAGCAGTGGAAATTAAAAAAAATAAAAAATATGAAGATTCATAAGTAGTTATGAAATAACCTCATCTTTTATGAAAACTACATTAAGAGGATCTGAAAAATGAATATTTAGCCATCATCCTAATCATGGTAAGCTTCTCTTAAATGGAAAATGGTACGGGGACCTATTTGTTTTTAAGAATTCTGAGAATTTTTGTCGTGGTGTTTAGGAATTCCCCCTATCCTCTCCTCCACTTGATTTCACAAATGCTTAGGTACAACATAACATTTTAAAAATGAGAAATTTAGAATCTTGCAGGCAAAAGTGACATTTTAGAAGACTATTATTTTTGAATTTTCACCATTAAAATGGAAAATTTAGAACTTTTGGAGGGTATCAGCAATTCTTGCTGTTAGGAGCCAACGAAAGTCAAGGGTCTTATACATCTCTAATTTATATCTTTCAACCCTCGCATTTTGAAATCCATTTTAGCATGAATTACTATAAATTAAATTTCATCCAAAACAAACAGGCTTTGACCACTGATTATGTTATTACTATTTTATTCCTATGTTGCACAACTGCATACAAGTAAAATCTGACCATCAATCTAATGGGATTCCATAATAAAATTCTTTGAAGATTTGCAAAATCCATCCATCCATGATGCCAATCAATGTAACCATGGGGGTTAAAAGAATAGTCAAACTTGAAACATTGGTTATTCTATCTTATCTTGACTGTCCAATAAGCATGAAATCTGGATGCTCAGAAAGTAATAAATTTTAATAAAGACCTTTCACGATCCTTGAGAAGAAAATTTGAAACTCTTCATTCATTCACATTAGAGTTGAGTTGAAACGTATGAGATGCAAAACCCAAGTTGAAAGATAGGAATCACATGATCACTGGTGTGGGGCCCTGCCTCGTTCTGCGATAATAATGCAGGCTGAGAGGGCCGATTTCTTTTGGATTATTTTTAGTGTTCCTCTCTCCTCCTCAAAAGTGTCTTTTAAGTGATGCAACCTGACCATTTGGTGGGTCCCAGGTTTGGATTACAATGAATCGATCATCATTAGAATGCCCCATCAGTCAAAGATGTGCTTGAAATCGAAACAGTCAGAGTCCCATATTCAAAATTTTATCTCCATGCTACGACACGATCACAAAACTGAAAGAAAAAAAAAAAAAAAAAGGCAAAGGCAACTTTGTGATAGGAAATTGAAAACCCAAGTATTGTCCAACACACTCATGTTTTAGTGGTGTATTTTCTAGTGCTGTGGTGGGGAAAGTAGACATCGAATGAGGTGGGGTAAGGTGGGATGTCAGAGACCTCAATTTTAATTTTAGAAGTGTTGACACATTAGTATCACATATATGCCTATAAAATAATTGGTGGGCTATCCAATTTAATGTATTAATCTTGATCGATAACGGCAGCCCAACTCGGTAAAAAGTAAAAAGAGCAAAACATAGAGGAAATTTACAAAAACTTTGGATGGAGGGAGTGCTTATTTACGTAACATTGTGATCTAGGTGTTATGAAAAAAAAAAAATCTTATGCATTAATCACGTTTTTATTCATCTATTTATATGTACAATTAATTTTTATTGAAGTAAAATTTAAATACCCAAATGGGCCTAACCTAGCAACTGAAAATCAAAATCGATTACCAACAGGTGGCCCCACAATTGACTTCCACCGTATAAAAACAAAGCATGTGAGATTCAGACTTGCATATTAAGATGATTTATATATAAACAAAAAACTTCTCGCGCGCGCCCTCCACACGTGCTATCACTCAACAGGCGCTACTCTCACGTGCCACCACACCCCCCCAAAATCATAAACGAAAAAAAAACCCCGAAAAACGACCCTACTGTTTTTAGAGAGAGAGAGAGAAAGAGAAAAAGAAAAAGAGAAGAAGAGAGAGAAAGAGAGAGAGAGAGAGAGAGAGAGGGGCGAAATGGGTAAGAAGACAGTGGAGAAGAAGAAGAAGAAAGGCCGTCCCTCCCTCTTAGATCTCCAAAAACGAAGCATCCGCCTCCAACAACAACACCAACCCCAACCCCAAAACCAACAACAACACCAGAGACAACGAAACCCTAACCCTAATTTCCCAAACCCTAGCCCTAACACCGTCCGTCGATCCACCAGGCGAAACCCTAACCCCGACTCTGACCGCAACGAAGATGATGAGGACGACGATGAATCAATCGGCAAGAGGCGTGAGAAGAAGCTCAAGCTCGTCCTCCGCCTCCCCCCTCGCTCCTCCTCCGCGAATTCCCGTGGCGGAGGATCCGACGACGGCTCCTACAGATCGGACGATTCCAATGGGGAGACGCCCATGAAGAAGCGTAAGATCAATGCCGTCGCCGCCGGAGACGGATCGAGGGCTGGGGAGGGGGGTTTTGGATCCGGATCGGGGAGGGAGAAGGTGAGATTTGAGGAATTTGATCGTTTTTCTGCTTGATTGATGTGAATTTCAACTGTTTTTTTATCCTGATTTGTGTGATTTCTGTTTGCATGTTTCGTTTTGGAGTGCACAGTAGGTTTTAATTCCCCCCTCGGATTTAGTACTCTTTTTGTTCTTTGTCTTTGGAGTGAGGAAGCGCACTTTCTGGCAGTTGACTGCGTCAAATTCCATGTATTTTTGAAAATCTTGGTCAAAGATATCTTCTTTTTGTTTCTTTTCCTTTTCTTCTCGGCCTTATCATTCTTCTTCTTGTTCTTTAAATTGTGGATCGGATTTTTCGTGAATCGTGATTGGTTTTCTTAAACAATCAATTCCTTTTCTGAAAAGTTCAAATTTGTCTTTTCTTGAATCTTATCTTTCTCTCTCTCTCTCTTTCTTTTCTTTAATCTTTACGTTTCTTGTTGATTATTTTTACTGTAATTCCTTACGTCAGGTTTTTGATTAAAGATGCTGATTTGGGTGTAATCAAAATTTGTTCTTTGGGTTTATTTTTTTAATATCTAGAGCCAGTTAGAACCTTTTGGGTTTCCATTGACTGATTTGGGTAATGAAATTCTGCAGGCAGAGAGGCATAATTCTGGATTGAAAGCGACAGAGCCTCTTCCAGGTCTGCTGTCAGTTGGTTTTAACTGTTTATTGTCAAGAGGATCTGTTTTTCTCCTTTAACTGATTTTGATTGATTATTATTTTTGTGGATAGGGACACCACTTGAAGGTCCTGGGACACCTTTGCCGGATAAAAAGTTGTTGGTGTTTATCCTCGACAGGCTTCAAAAGTGCGACAGTTTTTTCGATGTTCAGTTTATTTAATTTAATCTTGTTTTTTTTTCTCTTCTGGGTTTCCTTAAGATCCTTTTATTCATTGCAGGAAAGACACTTATGGTGTGTTCACCGATCCGGTGGATCATAACGAGGTTTGTGTTTTTGTTTTTTTTGTTTGAAGGATTGCATTTAATTTTAATGCAAGAATTTCTTGTATGAACTGAATTTTGCATGTTGATTATACAGTTGCCGGACTACCATGAAGTCATAGAGCATCCTATGGATTTTGGTACTGTGAGGAAGAAGCTCTCTTCTGGAGCTTATGCAAGCCTGGAACAGTTTGAGGTTGGTTACATTACATATGTGATTAGAATCATTCAGCTGCTGCATTACATATTGTAGCTTTTCTACTTTATGTAGTAGTTTCTTCTTCCACTGTGGGTCTTGGGAATTTTGAATGATTATTCTTATTGCTGAAGTGATAAGTTAATTATTGGAGGTAACAATGAAACCTGGTTTTCTTGGTGATGTTTTAGTGGGGCGTCTGAACAAGCAACATGTTTCCAGAATGCATATTTTGAAAAGTTTTACTCTAATTTTTCATGCTTCTTTTGTTTTCAATGGATAATTTTGAGGGAGTCCTTTGCTATCCTGCTGTCTTAAGTACAGTCGAGAGTGATTCTACTTCCCTCAATTCCAATACCAGTTCTCATCTTCACATCTTCTTGTTTTTTGCTGGGTGGAAATTGTGAAGGTACTTTGAAATGGTTTTTTCTTTGTTCATGATTTTTGTGTCATGATTATTACATAAGGGTCAAATTGAAACCTAGAGTGATCCCCATCCATGGAAAGTTTGTTGGTTGGATCATGGACTTCCGATATTCCCTTCTTGTCTATTGTTCTCTCTTTCAAACTCTTTTGCTTTCTTGCTCCTGGTAAACAATTACTGAATAGTGGAAATACTCAGTCACATATGTGCGCGTGCACGAAGGGAACTAACAGCACAGAGTTTATGTCCATCTGCAACTGAGATATGTTCCTCGGTTAACTAGTGGGCTTTTGAATTTTTTTGGATGGGTCACAAAACACTCTGGCCAATGATCATCAACCTACATGTTCGTGCAGCTTGTGGTAAAGCTCACAAGGATCAGGTCAAGAATGGGCCTAAGATTACAAAAGCCCATGGCACAGTGGAAGGTGCTCACATTGCAACCTTGAGGTTGTGGCCTTGTGGGTTCAAGTCATGTTACCAATAAAAAAAAAGGGCCTAAGATCCTTCAATTCCCTTTATAGAAAGTACTTTATATTATTTTAGTCATCTCCTTTTTAGTACTTTTATGTGTTGTTGCGCTAAATGGCACATATATAATCTAGTGTGTGAATGAACTAGGGAGTTGCTTGGCTTTGCCTTTACTTGAGAATTTGTCCTCCTCCTTCCTCCTCAGGGGTGAGTGAGTCCACCAATAGGATTGATTGGATCTCCCAGTTTTGCATTGAGACTCCTCCAACACCCATATTCTCACCTTCCCTTCTTCCTCATCGTCATTCTCTGGTGAGCTTGGTGCTGTCGTGATCTACTCTTACTCTGTGGCCCCTTTGCTGTCAGTTTTTAATGATGCTGTATGAGAACTAAAAGTTGCAATGATCCGAGAGGGTTTTTTTTTTTTTTTCATGGGAACCATTTGATGTTGCTTGTTGACATCCGGCTCAATAAACCCAAGTCTAAGCCTGCACATTAATAAATATTGAACTTGAGCCTAATGTGCTTCTGTAAATGCAAAATATAAAGAACTACCATTGGAGGAACTTGTGGGCAATTTGTAAATCCTTGTGTATGTGTCTTTCTGGACCTCTACTTTTAAAATCATGAAAAGTTCAGTTACTCAATGAAGCCAGGCAACTCATCTGCACTCTAAGTGAAGTCATTGTTATGGAAACTTTCTGTTGATTGTTACTTCCATTATTTTGTTGAGTTCTATTATAATACTTCCGAGATTGCTATTACTATTTTTGAAACCCGTGATTGTTATTTGTTTCTTTATTTCCATTTTATATTTTTTTCTGAGCATATGGTGGTAACTTTTGTATGCCACAGTTTTAGCATCTATTGTTATATTACGCCTTTACAGATGTTGCATAAGTACTCTTTATATAGATTAGACAATACCTCAATGTATTAATCTTTATATAGATTAGAGTCTGTCTCATACCTCAATGTATTAGGTGTATTAAGTTCATTATATTCTTAATTCATAGCAATTTCATTGCCTCCTATTTGAAGAATTGAAGTCTTGTAAGGAACTGATAGATGGGGGAAGCTAATGAAGACTTGTAATCAAGTAACCATCGGGTCTGTCTGCCTTGGGCAAATGTCCCTTGAGTTGGGGCAATCATGTGTCACCTCACTCATTCTATTAGCTAGGGTCTTTGATAGAATCTTCGAGTTTTGGAATAGGTAAAGATGAATGTAGAATTTGAATCCTTGCTTAATTTGTGACCTGTGTTAAATTCTTGAAGCATATCTGTAACGCCCCAATTCCGGATACCGAGAAAGCCGTCAGAATATTCGAAGTTGGTGCGCTACTTCCCGGAAAATCTGAGAACTTCCAAGATCGTAGATCCGTAGTGAGGTCCAATTTAAATTTTTTGAATAATATAATATCAATGGTTAAATTGTGGAAGCGTGAAAAGTGAAGCGGAAGCAATAGGTATCATGATATATCAAGTATGAGTGGGACTGTAGTCCAGTTTCAAAGTATCAATTAATAAGAACAATGATTAATTACATATTTGACTGCTACCCAGCTCACTACAGTAATCGCTCAAAAGCTCAAACAAAGGTAAACACTCATAGCCCAAGTACTGGCTCTCCAACCTCCGACTCGACCTCTTGGTCGGCCGGTCCCCGTCCGTAATCTCCTGCTACGGGTGCCTCTATGAGCGCAAGCGCATCGCCCTCGTACTCGGGGTCAAGACCTAAGCACAAAAAATGAGTCAGATCTAATGATCTGGTAAGTCACAGTATACAAGTAACATAGGACATATGTATCAAAAGAGTAAAGACAGTTACGTAGTTAAGAGAATATCAAGATACATGATCTAGGCAGTTGAACAAGATAAGCATAGGGAATCAAGACAAATATAATATCTAATCTAATACAATATGGCACATTCACACGAGCTGGATACAGCGCGAGATATTATGCTGCGGCCCTCCCATACTGAGCACAGTCGCGGCGGGGAATCTCACCAGTGCTGGGGAATGACTAGCCCTGCAAACAATCAAACTCAACAATCTCACCACACTCATCACTCGGGGAGACTGGACTCGGTATCACACCGTCCGTCTAAAACATAGCTCATCATGATAGCTCACTCAACACTCATAAATAGCTCCTATCAGTGATGATCAGTCAAAAGACTGAGCTTAAATCAACTGAGTGAATGCCTACGCCGACTCGAGGAAACTCTAAAGGCATGTGTTTGTCTAGGCTTTGCCTTGTGTGAACGAGGTCCTAACAAGGTCTCTAAGAGGTTCAAATGTCAATTCAGTCCATGGATCTCAATCAAGTCAAAATCCACTCGTTGGATCCATACCAACGGCCATCAGGTACATTGGCCTGGTCTAAAACAATCCAAACGAGGTAACAAGTCCATTACCACTGATAAACAGCTCATTCTCTTCCAAATGAGTTATAGTTCCAATATAAACCACCTCTTCAATCTAAGGGTACTCATATCCATACTTAGGCCATAGTAAGGCCCGCCTAGCCACAGACACGGGTCAGTGTTCTCCCAATCACACCATCGGGTCACCTCTAAGATGCCCTAGGTTCAGGTCATCCATTTCCATTTAATTAACAGTTATAAGCTATGGTCAGGACATAAGAGTGACAATAATAAGATAGGTGAAGTATGAACTCAAAGTATGAGAATCAATAGAGAAATATCAAATAATTCCAACCTAGGTAATGGACCACATTCAGGTCCAGGTCCATCTCATGTAATTTGATCCCTAAATGGAGTCTCAGATGCCAATGGATATTGTGTTTGGTGCTCTAGAAGTTACGGCATTATTGACAACGTTTAAGGGTCGAATCATCGTAGAATAACAACCAAGACCCTACTTGGTGGTCCCAACGAGTCAAGGTTGAGCCATATCATTGACTCGGGCCTGGCACATCAATAGAAGTCCATTTGGATGGTCAATGGGTCTCACAAACGATCACATCTTCAGAATACTGAAAATTAAAAAATCACTGAATTCAGTGTCCTCGGTCGACCCGGCACAAGGCTCGGTCGACCGAGTACACTGGGTTGTCAGAATGTTGACTCCCAGGTCGACCCAGTGTGCAGTGTGCTCGGTCGACCTCCTGGCCTGGTCGGTCGACCGAGTACACTGGGAAAATGGGTCAAGCACCTGGAAGACATGATCTGATCTCAGGGATTCCCTGTGTATCCGATCGACCTCCTGGCCTGGGCGGTCGACCGCATACACAGAAATCCTGGAAAATGATGTCTCAGCTCTCAGGCATTTCCACTATAAATCCTGTGTGCTCGGTCGACCGAGTACACAGGGTGTCTGGGTTTGAGGGGAAATCCAACTCCAAGTTAATCTCCGCAAAACCTGTGTGCTCGGTCGACCGAGTACACTGGGCTAAAGGTCCTGCAGGAAAATAACCGAGACTTGTTTTTTTCTCATTTTTCAGTGTGCTCGGTCGACCGGACTGCAGGTCGGTCGACCGAGTACACATATCCTGCAAAAATTCCAGATTTCTGGATTTCATCTCCTTCAATCCAATTTTCCACCAAAACTCCTCCAATCTCGCCCAAACATCACCATATCAACAAAAAACTTAAAAAGCACTTCAATGCTCCACCATTCATCACCAAACGGGCCATTGATCTTCCAAATGAGAGATCCCATCCACCAATGGCCAAAATCCATCAAAACTAAGCTCAAGGGTAGATCTAACACATGTACATTAATTGAATTGAAATTACAAAATCATTGTAAAAGGAAACATACATTCTATGCTAAATATGTATATTGTACTTGCCTTGATTGAAATGCAAGGTTGTAGAGAGAGAGAGAGCGAAGAGAGAATCAAGCCAATAAGAAAATCCCAGCTCCTATGGTCTTCTCAATCACAAAATCAGCCCAAAACTCAGATCTAGAAGAGATCTCTACTCCTATTCCCACATCCACAGAGAATTTCTATAAGGAAAAAGAATTTAGAGAGAGAAAGAGGGGTTCTAATGAAATTGAATTACAAGAGGGTTCTTACCTTGGCTAGAAGAGGGATAAGAGATGATCAAGATAGAGAGAGGGATACAAGTTGTAGCTGAGATCATGGGTCTTCTGCTTCTTCTTCTTCTTCTTAGATTTCTAGAGAGAGAGAATTGGAGGGAATTTGGGGAAGAAGAGAGAAAGGAGAGGGGGAAATGAGAGAGATGAACAGTAGCTAATGTATGGCATGGGAAGGTGTAGTATTTATAAGTTGGGGGTTTGGGCTAGGGACTAAAATACCCTTTAGTTTGTATAGGATTAGGGTTAGGGTAGAGGGCATTTTGGTCTTTGGGTAGGGTTTTAGAAGATTCTCTAGTGGATACCCCCTATAGTAATTACTAATATCTAGCTAGGGCCTCTAACTCACTAACTGACCCTAGAAATTATAAAAGACTCCTTATTAATTCTATTACTAAAACAACTAGACTAATCTAACTAAAACTTAGGAAAGTACATAACTACCCTTACTAACCCATTAATTAGTATAATTAGCTAATATACTCTATTAAATAATATTCAAATTCAAATTGAGGCCCCACAAGGGATGGGGCCTCACAATATCTATGAAACCCCTTTCACAAATAGTGACCCCTCCTTGATGAAAGCCAGACTGAGTCCTCTTGGTCTTTGATCCTTGTCACCATTAATCTTTTTATGTACCTGCTGTATTTCCTTCTCTCTTCCAACTACCTGGCCTTCTCTATAGAAATTGCATGTAAATCCATGCCATCTAGTTTGGGGTGTTCCAACTCTTAGAATATGGTTTAGCAAAGTGATACCTTATTTCTCCTTTTAACCTCATTGGGTATTTGCAAATTCCTCCATCCTTTTTAATTCTGTATAACATGTTTTGAGCATTTTCTTGCGTTTGTGGTACCCACGAAAGCTGCATTCTTGTCTCCCTGAATTACAGAGCTTATGATTTCTGCCTTTGTAAGATTTTTTCACACCTAAGCATCTAATTAAAAAAAGAAAAAAGAAAAGAGATCCCTTTGCATATAAAGATGCCCCACATTTCCATATGTAATCTTCCCCTCTCAGAGAGCTTGTCTCAGCCATCAACCTTTTTTTTTTTTTGTCTCTTCTAAGCCTAACTTAGTCATTGATCTTCCCTTCAGCGATGCATTTGTTTCCTCTGAACTTTCATGAACTTTCTGGTTTCATGTTTTTGGTTTCCCTTTCAACATTGCAACTTTCGGAAAATTTTATATCCTGCCCATACTATCTCCTGAGGCTGGAAAGGATGCAACCATTTCTTTTATCATATCCGAGAAAGCCAGATGATTTAACCACGTGTTCATCAAATCATATTATGTGCAGCAGTTTACCAAATCATTTTATGAGTTTAATAATTATCTTAATCTTTTTGATGTGATTTTGGATTATGGTCTTCCAGGAGACATCATCCTTAGAATGCATTAGAGGTGGGGCACATTGTTTATTTTGGTTGTACAATTGTCATGTTTTTCTTCCTGAAACAAGAAACTTTAGTTGAACGTATACCACCATGCAACTGAATCATGCATCTCGGATGGAACATGACAAAAAAAAAAGTAGTGTATCTTTGATGAGCTTAGCCTTGTGATCGATCGTCATAATTTTGAAACAACTGACGACTGTCCGTAAGAAGCTCATTGATCATGAGTTAATTGTTACATAATTCGTGAGTTTTCATGTTGTGGTTTATCCAAGAGGGTACCTTATATTAGACTGGATTGATAGAATAAATTGTCATCCAATTGCTTCTGGTGAACTTTGTGATCAGATTTTCATAGGGAAGAATCTGACGAGGCTTTGTGTCTGAGCTGTGTCCAACAAAGACATGTTGTTCATTTTGAAGAATCCATTCCACAGTGTCTTGCAAGCTCACTGTCATTGTTATTATTATTTTATTTTTTGTTTGTAGTGCTTGAACCTGTACCTAGTTCTTCATTTGAGGCCATTGCCACTACAACCGGTTCTCCACTTCCACGGGCAATGACTTGCACTTCGCTAGAACTTAGTATTGTGAGGGGGCTTTTGGAGTGATAGATGAGTGGTCCCTTTTTTTTTTCTGCATCCCAGCTTAGAGGGGCTGGGACCCCTAGCCCTCTAGTGAGGGAGCCCTCGGGCGAGGGCAGTACACCTGGGGTGAGGTGGGGGAACCCTTTGGTGAGGGTAGTTGATCTCTAGTGAGGTAGCACAACCTTGGGTGAGGGAAGGTGCCTGCCCAGGGTTGAACAGGCACCTCTTACCACTAGGGTAAGAGGCCGTTCTTGAGTGGTTCCCCTTAAATATCATTTGTCTATCATCTATATAGAGAATGTAGGCAGCAAGGATGTCACTCATTATTTTATTCATTCATTTATTTGTTTGTTTTGTTTGAGATGAGGTGAAGACATTATTTTGATGTGGTTTATTGGGAATTCAAAGGGGCAACATGAAAGTTATTGTAACTATGGTTGTCAGTGGCTGCTTTGAAGGTTGTTCTTCACCTTCTGTAGTTGTTGCTGCGAAAGCTAGATTCCTCGTTGCTTCTTGGGTTTCTGTGTTGCCAGATTTTTGGGGAGTGCCTATGGAGGTCATTTTGTTTAATTGGAGGAGGCTTTGTGTTTCCTTTTCTTGCTCTTTTGGATGGTTTCTCTATCTCCCTTGTATTTTTCCTTGCAGTCTAGTTTATACCTTTTGTACTGCTTTGCTTTGATTAATACAATCGACCATTCAAAAAAAAAAAAAAAATGGTGGTCAGTGGCTCCTAGACTTCTTGGATGTTTTTACTGCTCATCTCTGAGTGTGTTGGGAGTTTGGAGTTCCCAAAGTCATTGATCTTCATAACCTATCTCATATTTTAAGAAGCTAAATTTTGATGGCATGGTGGGAGTTTGGAGTTTTCTCTTGTTCACAGGGGTCCTATGATTTATCACTCCAGCGAATTGGGTTTACCAAACCACATAAAGCCTTATGGTGGACGTTGTGAGCATTGTCATCAAATGATTTAGGATTTCATCATACAATTCATATCATAATGACATAATCCCTTCTAAGCTTACAATCTTTTCATGAATCTTGTCCATCTTCAACTGAGCCTTAACTCATTAATTTGGGGTTGGCTTATGCTGCTTTACTAAATTATGAAAAAAATGTCATCTTAAATTTTTTTTTTTTTTTTTGGATAACCATCTTAAAACAATTCTTTTGATGAATCTTACAATACTCCAATTTTGTGGTTCATTAAAAACGAGTGTTTTTTCCCTTTTCCTTTATTTTTGTTTTCAATTTTTTGTTCGAGGTTTTCTTAATTGAAAAATATATATCTTCTGCGACTTGTAATAAGCAGTTATGCAAAGGGTTGGTTTTCTTGGTTGTAAACTAAGCCAAAAGTGAGAAGATGAGACAAATGTGTGAACTGTGTGCTAGTTAGAAATCTCTCATTCATATGGGAAACCTAAGCTTGAGATCAGGTTAGAGAACCCCAAGTGTGAATGTCTCTGGCTGTCTAGTGGTAACATTTTAATTTGCTTACTGTTAATGACTGAATGATCAAAATCCCTTCTGCCTGGATGCAAAATTCGTTTAGGAGCAAGTGGTCCTGTACACAATGGTTTCACCAAGCACTGAGTGATAGCTTAAGCTTCTCATGTTTATAGAAGCAACTCATATGGTGGAGAGGGGGAGAGCGAGCACATTTATACAATGGGTGCTTTCCCATGATCCAGCTCTTTGGTGCTATTGGCATTTCCCATATTGAAGCAGCTTACATTGTGGAAAAAATGAGAAACAAAAAGATACAGCTACTATTATTATGGTGTGGGAATTTTTTTTCTTCAAGTTTTTGAATGATGTTATCTTGATTACTCATTCCTTTTTTGCTTTCTAGTGGCTCTATATTTATCGCTACTAATTGTAAGCATTGGTAACTTAGTTGTATTTGTTTTTCCCCCTCGCTTTATTGGGGGTTCGGCCTCACGCACTTTTACTCTCACACCCATGTCTCTAACCGAGCTCTCTAACCAACTGACATAAGTTGTTTTTCATTTTATTTATAAAATGAGAAGGCTATTTTTTGGTTTTTCATCTGGAGTATTAAGAGACTGCTGTTATACTTTCAAACTTAAATTTGGTGTTTAGTGACCTGAGATGGCTTTTTGTTGGGATATATTTGTCTTATTTGTTTGTGGAATACATGTTGACTGTTTTTTAGATTGGATCCTTTTGGCTCCTGCTAAATGAGACAAATGGACCATCTCTAGCTCGTCTACATTGATTTATTAATACCTTTTTTTTTCTAAGTAATTTCTGTTTTTATGATTTGTGTGTTTACATTACATACCTGACGGATATGGAGTGCAGAAATTTGCTAGTAGTCATTTGGTAGAAATTTTGGATGATGGTTTTATAGAAAATTCTGAAGTTAAACTTATTGTGAACAATGCAGAAAGATGTCTTCTTAATAAGTTCCAATGCGATGCGCTACAATGCACCAGACACTATTTATTTTCGGCAGGTACTGTTGTCTCCCTGTCATTCGACTTGTCCATTTTATGATTCCACTGCTTTCATCAACCATTTTGTAAGGCATATTTACTCTAAAGTGCACTCATCGTTTCCAGGCACGTTCAATCCAAGAGCTAGCAAAAAAAGATTTTGAAAATTTAAGGCAAGACAGTGAAGATAACGAACCAGAAATGAAAACAGTACGGAGAGGCAGACCACCAGGCAAGAGCTCCACCAAGCGGTTGGGTAGGCCTCCATTTGAGCGTGCTGGCTCGGACTTTTCCTCGGATGCAACACTTGCTAATGCTGGAGATAATTCTGTCTGGTCTAACTCGACTCATGATTTCTCGAGAAAAGCACAACTTTTGGATAAATCTGGCACCACAGATGTATTGGCAAGAACTTCCCGCAATGGTGAAAACCACGGTTGGGCTGAGCGTAAATCTGACAGAAATGATGACTTTCCAGGTATGTGGCTTTGAGAATCTCCATGAGGTATTTTGTGATGCCTAATTGAGAGGTTTTTTTATTTTTACCAGCAATGGGACTGGTGGTGCCTGCCCTTAAAGAATTTATCCCCCTTTTTTTGGAGGACTGTTATATTATATAGGGGCCATGAGCTAATATATCTTTCCCACTGGATGCTTTTAGACATTGAATCAGTGGCTTGCTATGATAACTGCAGCAATTTGTCCACATTGAAAGATATCAATATCACTTTTGATCGTAGGAAGAGTGAAATTTGGGAGCATCTCATCCATGACAGTGCCAATTGTATGGCAATTAGATACTGTAGGGTGGTTCACATATTGAGCTTTAATAGGCCTAGATAATAGATTGACTGAACATTTTGTACTTCCCAGTATGTGAGCTTTAATAGGCCTAGATAATAGATTGACTGAACATTTTGTACTACCTCCAACTGGGAAAAATCATTGCTTTCTGATATTTGTGTTTTCTTGTTTGCATGACTAGTAGGATTTTGATTTACTTATATTGGTTTTGTAGGTTCAGTTTTGAAGGGCATGTCAAGATTTGGGAAGAAACCATTTGTATTTGATGAAAATCGCCGTAACACTTACAAACTATCCCAACAGTTGGGCTCTGGATCCGAGCCATCGGTATTAACTACGTTTGATGGAGAGAAGAAACAGCTGATGGCTGTAAGTCTTCTAAGCAGAACAGATACTCTGACAATCTTTATTTATTTTATAGTACTTTTTTTTTCTTAAGACGATGGTTTTTATCATCTGAATCAGGTTGGGGTCCATGTGGAGCATTCATATGCGAGGAGTTTGGCTCGGTTTGCAGCACAGCTTGGTCCCGTTGCTTGGAAAGTTGCCTCAAAGAAGATTGAGAAAGCATTGCCTTCTGGAATGAAGTTCGGCCCTGGATGGGTAGGGGAAAATGAAGCACCACCAATGCAGTTTCCACTGCTATCTACTTCCCCGCCACGGCAGCCACTGCCACCCGCACAGAACCCTTCCCTGCCCAAAATATCATCATATATGATGCCTCAGGTGTTTGAGTCAAAAGGTGAGAGATTTTCAGAAAAGCAGGTACTGCTGTCATCGGCTACCCCACCACAGCAGCAACTGCCACCCTCTCAAAACTCTTCCCAAACCAAAATCGCATCATATAATATGCCTCATGTGGTTGAGTCGAGGGGTGAGAAATTATCAGAAAAGCAGGAGCCCTTGAATGACTCGCCCTCAGATGCTCATCCGAACAGAGCTCTTCCTGCATCTACCTCTACTTCTGCAGTTACAAACAGATCAGGGACTCCCGAGGGTGCTGAAACCATCAGGGGAATCAATTATGGGAGTGGTTTCAGTTTATTGAGCAGCGGTGGTGGATTCAGACCCAAGCCTCCTTTCCAGCTCTCTCAGAACCCCACAATTCACTCTCCCAGCCCCATCAATGGTTTTAACAGTGGATATGGATTTAATATTGCGTCTCAAGTTGGGAAGCTAGTTGGAGTTGGGCCAGCCAGGCAAGGTGGGAATTTTGTGCAGGAGGCTTCAATGCCTTCTCGACTGATCAACATGGTTCCTAGAAGCAGCAACAACAGTGTTCATCCAACTCCCACCAATCATTTGGAGGCTGAAGATTCGAAGCCATTCGCTGGATCAAGTTCAATAAACCTTGTGGTGGATTCTGGTCCTGAGGGTCAGACACGCTCTGGAGCTGGGTTACGGTCACCACCATCCTGGCGGGGAAAGTCAGATTCGGTCCCCCCTGACCTGAACGTCAGATTCCAATCACCCGGGTCGCCTACTTCTGGCATGTCTCAACAACCAGATTTAGCATTGCAGCTCTGAGGGGTGGTAATTATTCTTATTTTTATTTGGGTTGACATAGATTGGTGATAATTGGAAGTGCAGGGAATGAATGAGAGCCAGTTGAGAGAGTTTCTTCCATAAAGGGAGCCACACCCATTTTATGTTGTAAAAGTGTAGGGAAGTTTGTACAGATTAATGTATCCAAATTTTCAGGTGAAAGAGCATAATCTCATTTGTAACATTTAAGATCCATGATTTAGTAGAATGAAGATTTTGGTTCCACTCATTAAAAAAAAAAACAGTTGCAGAATTTCTATACTGTCATTGTAACAATGTTACAGTATGTCATGTATTATTAACGTCTGCTGACATTTGTGTAGCCATTGGTTTAGATAGTGATGTGGGTGTGGTCTGATAGGTTATGTCATGTATTATTATTAACGTCCGCTGACATTTGTGTAGCCATTGGTCTTAGATTATAATGGATGTGTGTGCTGACTGCTGATGCCTGATAGGTTTACAACCTCTTTGCATATTCTACTGCCAAGTAAAGTGTAGCCTGTCACAGTCAAATAATGGACTATGCTGCTGCGGAAGCCATACTCTTGAGAGCATGTTTTGGCTTTACAAATAGAAGCTCTTATTTTGTGATGTAGATCTTATTTAAATATTAGAGTATTTGTTAAATCTCTAATTATATTTTGCAATTTTAGAGCTTTTACCTCTAAAAATAAAGCTACAGGGGAGGGGATGCATATTTTGTTTAGAGCTTTTTTAGTTAAAATTGATAGAGGTGGACAATGTAAAACTTATGTATTTTGGATGAAAATAACCTCATATGTAATTTTTAAAATGACTCAAATTGCGAGTTCTATATTGTAATTTTTAAAACATAGACCCTAATTACCTCATGAAATAAGGGCTTTTATTTTATTTTATTTTATTTAATAAGGTCTTGTTGAATTGAGTAGTCAGTTAAAAAAGTTTCCCCCCTCTACCAATAAAAAATATCTTGTATTTTCTGGCCCTATCACCTTGCGGCGTACATTGTCAAACGTTCAAAACATTATAAGACTCTACATATGCCCTAATAATTTGGAACATGAATCTTTTCCTCTCTATTGTTTATTATAGACAAACTCTCCATGACAATGCCTCCTTGTTACACATCTGCTAGTGGCGGTCTTGTTATTGATCAACCAATCATGTGTAGATACATGGCATCAGTCATCATGTGCCGCTTGTCCAACCAGTAAAATGCATATCATGTGACAGTTGTCACATTCCTTCTCCTTGAGTAAAAGTTGGAGAAAAGAAAAGGAGGAAGGGAGGCAGTTAGGGTTGGATGGGTCATGAGACTCATGAGGCTGCGCGCTCAATCAGTGGCATTCTCGATATTTTCTTCATTAATAGGAACTTTGTTTCGAAGAAAGCTACAAAAAGTTAGGGTGTCGGTTGCAACTTGCATTGCATAGAGAGAGGAGAGGGAAGGCAAGTGATGTGAGACAAAAACAAGAACCTGGAATTGAATTCCAGACTAGAAACAGATATCTCCCAACAACGAACCTTTCCTTTTTAATCATTAGGAAGGGTAGAAGAAGAAGAAAATTTGGTAAACTGGCAAATCTCTTGGCCCTCTTTAATGATGATACAAATATGTGATGGACTTTGGGTTGCAACCCATCAACTTCCATCACCATAATTTGTTTTTACTGGTTCTCAACTTTGTTGTTTTCATAAATTCCAAATATTTGGTAAGAAATACCTGCTCTTGGAATAGTGATAAATCAAATGCATTCTCAAAGTAAGGATCATGGATTCTAAGCAAAAAAGAAGGAAAAAATATTTTATAGATAAATTATATATATATTTTTCATGTTTTCTTCATTAAAGTAATGGGTATTTGTTTTTAAAAAAACAATGGGTTTATATTTCTCATATATAGTTATTTAAATACACTTCTTAACAAAAGGCTGAGTATGCTGTGACGCCCCGGAGTCCCACATCGACTATAGAGAGGAAAGTGAATGGGGTTATATGTAAAGTTTACACCCTTACCTTGCATGAGGCCTTTTAAAACCGTGCGGCCCCGGAAAAACGTAAAAACTCCGAGGTTAAGCGTGCTTGGGCGGGAGCAGGACGTGCAGCCTTAAGGGGGGTGGAATGTGACGCCCCGGAGTCCCACATCGACTATAGAGAGGAAAGTGAATGGGGTTATATGTAAAGTTTACACCCTTACCTTGCATGAGGCATTTTAAAACCGTGCGGCCCCGGAAAAACGTAAAAACTCACTCCGAGGTTAAGCGTATCATGCATGTGTGAAGGGTGGGGCGTTACATATGCTCTCATTATTTAGAATGGTCCAAGAGGATCTTCACTATTTAGTATAATAACTGCTTTGAAGATACGACATTAGGTAGAGTTTGTGAATTCTATCGATTCTATTAGACACATTAGACTATTAGAATGTATTCCTCTTAAAAAATCTATATAATCAAAGATAATTTAAGGCAACAAAATGACTAGTCAAGATAAAAACTTTGTAGTTTCTTACCGTTTGCCATTTATGGCTATAGGTTAGACAATTGGCCACATTGAATGAAAACAACTATTTTATGGATAGACATATCTTAACTTCCCCAAAATCTCTTTCGCGCATCCGTAAGGAGATTCGATAATGAATTGCAACCCTGCGGTCATTACAAAAGGGGCCTAATTGCCTTAAAGCCCACGTTTATTTCACATACACCTCCCCATGCCGGACACTTGCAGGAGAAAAATAATTTCTTAATGTTATATGAGATTTGATAACGTCGAGAAACCTATAAACTTTGCCATGTGTCTTTTATTGAAAAGCAACAAAGAATGCGTCAAGTTGACCAAATAGTAGAGGATCTACATACTTCTAAAATCCATCCAGTGGGTCTACCTTTGATAATGTTTCTTTTTTTTTTTTTTTTTTATATCAATATACCTTTTGATAATGTCAAACTCCTCTTACCATAAATATGCACTTTCATGATCTATATCTCATCAATGTATATTAGGTGACATTAGTCTAATAGAGGGGAAACTCAAATTAGAATGTACATGCACATTCAAGTGAACAGGTGCTATGATAGTGTTGAATTCATGGACCAAGACTCAATATGCTATTTTGAACCTCTGCAGAAATCTACTGTTTCATTATTCTCCCTCCCCAACCCCACCACACTCCATTCTTACCATTCTCCACCTCTCAACCTCTCACAGAAACTGCATCATGTATTTCCCATTGATTTCCTCAAAATCTTACTCAATCTAGAAGTGGAAAGATTTCATTCATTAGAACTCAAAATAGAACCAAAGATTTTGTTCTTTGTTCACTTAAGTAGAGAGTAGGAAAGAAAAAAAAAAAAAAAAAAAAAAATCTTTCTGTGGGTTATCTCTCCTCCAATTGATCTGCTTCTGTAAATGTTCTTTGTTCCCATATGGAGTTTCTGAGTTTCTTCTCCAATCGATTTTCTGCTTAAAAAACTATTTTTTCAATCTGGGTTCTTTTTGTTTTACCGTTCTGTTGAGATTCTCAATATCTTTCACCTCTCATCATCATTTGTCTCACATTGATTTCCTCAGAATCGTACTCAATCTATGTGGTAAGAATGCATATATTAAAACTTCTATAGAACCAAAGATTCTGTTCCTTGTTCACTCAAATACAGAGAAGGGAGGAAGAAGAAAAAGCAAAAAAAAAAAATAAACATTCTTTCTGTAGGTTATCTCTTCTCCAACTGAATTGCCTCTGAAAATCTTCTTTGTTCCCATCTGGGGTTTTCTTCTACGGTCGATTGTCAGCATAAAAATCTCATCTTTCCATCTGGGTTCCTTTTGTTTTACCGATTCTGTTGAGATTTTTCAAAATCTTTTTGTATCTTTTTAATTCTCTTCTGAACTTATCATGTTCTTCAATCTGGGTTTCCGCAGAGATTATGAGTAGTATTCATGTCTACTGTTTCGATGTTGGAAGGAGAAGATGTGAAGAGAGTGAGCTCATGTTTCTTCCAGTGCTCATGTGGAGGTGGTAGCTCATTCGCTTCTTAGATTGCTGAGATTTTAAGTGTTAGATCCTTCTGAAGGTCAGCTGATAAGTCTTTGGCTCTGCATGCTAGCATTTGATGTCAGTCTTTCTATTGCCCTTTCTATAATCACTATCTTAAAGCAGTCTTCTAATAGTTTTCTTTCATTTTTTGCCTTTCTGTGCTTTCTCTTGTCTTCTCCCTTTCTGTATGGAATTGAACACACTTGAATGATATATGATGAATCTTACCTTATTGATTGATCAGAATAAATTGTATTTGTTTTTAATGTGATTTTTGTATGCCATTTTCAACCCATGATTTTGATGTGATTAAATATTTAATCATACGTGTATGTTGGCATTATCATCGATGGAAAATCCTGACTTGAACTTTCACATGTAACATCACATTTTCAATTTTGATGCGTTTGGATGTGGCCATGTGGTTTAATTATTTGGGCAGAACAGGATGCCTATCTGTTCCATTATGTCATTGGCCTCATGTGGGCACAATTTCTCTCTTTGTGCCCCTTTTGAATCTCTGGAACTTGGAGTCCTGTGTTATGGTCATCTGTGACTCTAATTGCAAATATAGGTATGGGTAATGAAATGAAAGTATTGTAGGCTTCCGCATAGCTCAAGTTAGCGGAATTCAAGTTAGGCAGATCCAAGTGGATGCTTAAAATCTTAGTTATTCGGTGTTACCTAAAGTGTTGAATGAATTGAGAATTTAAAAAACTTGGCTTGGGAACTCACTTGGACACGTTTTGAGTTGAGAATTTTGGCCAGAAACCTAAAGCTGGATCTTTTTCTGTTGTTTTCATTTTGCCCCATCTCAATAAGCTTCTCAAATGGAGGTCCAAGAGGCATGACTTACAGTGCGAGATTCTAGGAAATACCTTTTTGTGAAGTGGATATGGTAGAGTACTCATTGGTACTGCAAGAAGGTTTATTCCTGCTTTGTCACAATTACAACAATGAGAGCTAAAAGTTTATGTTAAAGACATGACCTAAATTGAAAAATATCAGTGCCGGAGAACGTCTTGGCTCTATGATAGTCAAATCCTATGAAGAACATGTTGTACCCTGGGTATGATGCTTGGATCCTCAGATAAGGGGAAGGACGAAGGCCTGACAGGCGGGTGTGATCACTTGACAATCTTCCCAAAATTGTAGATTTTTTTTCCCTCCTGGACATTGGGTTTATGGATCAAATGTAAAATTTATATGTTTTGTTGGTGTAGTTTCTCTGATGATGAAAATTAATAGAAAGATCGTCAATCATCTAAAGTCCACATGGTTTTAACAATTTGATTGCAGCTGAAGTTGAAAGCCATACTAACTTAGACCAATGACAAAAATGTTTGCAGCTGAGGTGAGGATCAGAAAAGAAACACTACAATTTGATTCCAAGTAAATGGACAGACAAAGCAAAGGAGACTCTTACCATTCAGCACCGCTTGTGCCTATGTTTCATCAATACTATCAATCTCCTCATCCCATTGTTGCACCAAGAGGTCCAGGACTATTTAAGAAGCAAGAAATCAACCAAGATCTACCAGGTTGGCAATTTTACTTACTTTTTTTTTTCTATTTGAAATTACACAAAATACCCATATTCTCTTTGGTTGTCTCTAAAAGGTGGAGAAACACTTTTTATCTCTTAAAACTAAAAGAGAAATTATAGTGCTCTGGTCCATCAAGATGTGTTTAGTGTCATAGTGAGCCACATAAACCCTATAATGTATGAGTGAGAGCCATGGTTTTGTGATCTTGACAATTGATCTGGCAGGTCTCCCATGGATGTGTTACACTAAGCAAACATACCTGTGTTTGGTGATGCTAACCATACAATATGTATTGCTGTCTTTTCTTGAAGCTTGTTGCTGTGTTTTGTTTTTCAACCACTCAGTTGAGGGCCCAAGATTAGATGGAAATGTTCATCATATCTGAAGATAACCATTTGAGGTAGTTGGAAGTCCACGAGATCAATGGTTCTATCGCCAAAGGATGGGCTTTGCAGCTTGCTCATATAGTGTGTTCTCAGAAGAGGAATTCTCAAATGAAAAGAGGAATGGTTTTTTGTTGTTTTTGATGGACCCCCAACATATCAAGGGCCAAATATAAATAGACACAACTGAAGTTGCAATTAGAAAATCTGTCCTAATCATATCTTGCTCATACATTGCTCTTTTCATGTCAAATTTAATGATCTTGGGCTTTTTTTAAAGGTAAACAGTAGTAGACTTTGAGAACATGACTGTTTCATTAATCTTGATGTCGTTTGATCATGGAACTTTTCATTTTCACACAGGCTAAATGAGCCCTAAAAGGATTAATCTGTTCACCATTCCTTAGCAAAGCTTCACATAAGTGACTTTCTTTCAGTGCAGTTGTTGACTTTAAAAATTATATTGAACAGAGGGAAAAAATAGCCATTAATCTAAAGAATCCAGGCATTTTAGACAATATTGAAATATTGATATAAGTGCCAATATTTATGTGTTTTCTACCAAGAGGCAATTGGAATGTCATTGGTCTCAGCAAATGTATAGTTTGCTGAGGGGCACAGATGGGTTTTGTGGTCTGTAGATCAAGACCTTTGATATTGTGAGTCCCAGCATAGATTTGGCTGGTGCACAAAAAAAATCTATCAGATCGAAGATCTAACTCTTTTGTGGGAGAAAAGAATACAGCAACAGTCGAGAAAAAATGTTGGTGGGAGATAACTAATATCTTGTAGCCTGTGAGATTAGGGAGCTGTCTCCAAAACCGATTATTAGACATCATATCATTGGCATGAATCACTGTATACACGGGCATGGCGTGGTTATGTGCTATAAAATGTATATTTGACACTGCTTAGGGCCCTTTAATTTCTTATTTGCCAAAGTTTTTCTCTTATGGTTATCATCATCTTATAATTTGAACAAAATATTTCAGAAGCCATGGTAAAAAAGAAGAGAAGGGCGGCAACGGATCATGTGGCTAGCATTGCTCTTACTGATCTTGCTAAGTACTTCGATCTTCCGATCACAGAAGCAGCAAGAAATCTTAAGATTGGACTTACTGTCCTCAAGAAGAAATGCAGAGAATTTGGCATCCCACGCTGGCCACACAGGAAGATCAAATCCCTTGACACTCTTATACATAATCTCTCGGTGTGTCTCTCTTCTTTCCTTTGTGCACTCTTTGAATTTCTTGTCAATATCTTGGAATTCTCTATTATGTTTCTCCCTTTCCATATTCTTTAGCCATGCACTTCTGTTGCCAAAGGGCTTCCTTTAAAGTGATATGATGTTAGACATCACCTTGTGAGTAAATCATATGATACTTGATCAATCTTATGCATAGTATTCTCAAGGCTTGAGTTTCTATTTGTGGGTCCAGTTCTCTGTGATCCAGAGCATTAATCTGATGGTTCCCTCTGTGGTTAGACCAATTTATAAAAGACAAATGCATAGTAGAAGGTGCTGGCTATCCGATATTTGGCCTTGAATATAAGCTGTTGCCACTTGCCACATTTGTTTCTGATTGTTTATGTCCAGGCCACCAATTAAAGGGGCAGGATTGTTCTTCTAGCCTGGTTTTTCGGCCATGGTCTATTCATGGTAGGGCCTATCAGATAAATGGTTTGATCAGTTTATCATGGTCTTTGCACATACCTGATCCAGGTTTATGAATACTGTACAATGTACATAGCTTCAGGTTTGGTACGAAGATGCTTCTAATTGGCAATAGATGACCTTATTGTGTCCAGTGCTTCATTTTTATGTATAAAATTTGTTTCCGTTCTCACTTCGGTCGGATTTTCAAATGTGTAACCGGATCTTCTAAAACTACTTTCTGTCCTTTTCACATGGACAATAATTTTTACAACACAATACTTGCAGTTTTCTTTCAAGTAGTAAGGAGTGCCACAAGTTCTCATAGTGAAGTTTCTTCCCCTTCATTTTCTTTAATCTTCAGTTTTGGAATGCAGCAGTTGTTACCGGACTTAGAATTTATTAAGAAGTTGTTAGAAACCGAAGGGCTTTGGTGTTCTCTTTCAAATCCAATTATTTCGAGTTTGCATTTGAATTTTAATCCCTTACATAATATGTTCTCAGTCATCTCCGTTTCTAATCCTCCTGATCAGCTTGGACCAATTGGTGATTGGGAATAGGGGCGGACCTACATATGCTTTTGGGGGCTGTCGCCCCTGTTGGACCTGGGCCTGCTTCCAAAACCCAAATGAAAATCCTCAGCTCGCCCCTAAAACCCAAAATTCTGGGTTTGCCCCAAAAAACTGAACTACCTATTTGGTCAGCCACCCTCAAATGAAAATCTCGAGTCCGCGACTGATTGGGTATGACAGATACTGATAGTCAACAAAGTGTACACTTTCAGCTTTTGAAGACTTCTGAAACTTTGTTTCCGTATACCTTTTCAGGGTTGCAACTTGGGTCAGGCCCAGCCCAAACTAGAGCAACTCAATCTGATGTTAAGTTGGCCCTTGTGGGGATTGGTTGGCCTTGGTCCTGGAATTGCACAATCAGTCTTGAGCTCTGATGGGCCGTTGACCCTCAACCGGAGGAAACCCAAGCCAACCTGGCCTACTCTGAATCATCCCAACCCACCTCATGTTGAGTAGATAGCACCTCAGGTAGGCCGCAATTTGTGTGAGGTCAGGTTTGAGTTGGCCCCTCTCTAGAATTTGGTTCTGTCTCTGGTTCTCCTAGAACCTAACTGAACCCACCCAACCTCTACCTTCTAGAGCATACTTACCTGAATTTTGGCCTATTTTGACCTTTGTAATTGCTCTTGAGCCATGGATGACCCATTCATTTAGCATGACTACCTATGACTCATGGGAGCAAATTTGTTTTATAGTACATTGTTTCAGTTATTGTATATGCCTTTCCCCCATAGAACAACCATACACATGCATCACTTTAATTGTTCATAGCTACACATGTGCATGCCTAAACGTCTGTACAGGCCACAAGGAATGTCTTGCTGACAATCTTGGATTTTACAGGAAGAGGCGGCTAAGCAGGAAAGGGTAAACCAAGCAGGAGCCAAGGCTGTGACAAAGAGGCAAAATATGTTAGAGAGAGAAAAAGAAGGCATTGAGCAGAAGCCCTTCATGGAGATAAGAAGCGAGACTAAAAGATTCAGGCAGGATGTTTTCAAGCAGAGACACTTGGCCAGAGCTCGAAAGAACACCACCACCAACATCAGCGATGTAGAATCGTCTGAAACAGGAATGCCGTTGAACAAATTGTTGGAAAATTTCCATCACGTGGGGCCACACATGTAACTGTTAAATGTGTTATGTTATCTTTGGTTAAGCCTACATTAAAGTGATCTAATTAAGACTTAAAGTTGTAAGGCTTAAGGGTATACTTGTCATGGGATTAATGTGTAGATACCAGAATGTTATTTTTAATTTGATGAGGGGTCAAATTAGAAATAGCAAACCTATGGTATCTTATATATTAGGGTTATGGTCCCCAATTCATATGGTGAATTCCTATTTTCTCTGACATCCCATCATCAGAAGAATCAAGAGGGTTTTTCTGGATAGCCATATTGGATTGGAAGATCAACAACCTTTGAACAACTTCATTCAATGGATCCGGGTATATTTCCGCTTTACATCTCTCAATGATTTGACATGGAGGATCTTGGTTGATCAAAGTTTTTCCAGATCTAGATTATTGTTTCTTACACAAATAACTAGGACATAATCAAGATAATAATAATAATAATAGAAAATCTTTACACATGAGCGCAAATTAACTCATCATGCGTTGTGTTGCAGTGAAACATTCATTCCACATGATACTCTCTGAGGTAGTGCTGACAATTGGGTTTATGTGAGAATAGAGTTGTCGACTCTAACTATGAAAGTAGCAAAAAACAAAATCATAAGGCTAAAATAGTAAAAAAAACAATACTTAAGTTACCGCATACGGTCGGTTCGGTTTAAACGGTTAACTGTGGGCTCAAACCAATAACCGACCAATGTAAGCGGTTTTTATGATTTTCAAACCGTTAACCAAACCGATCCACTATAAATCGATCCGAACTGCCTGGTTCGGTCGGTTCGGTTCGATTTTGCGGTGATACCAGATTTTTTGTGCAACCCTAGTGTTTTTGGATTGGATTTTGACCATCAGTTAAGATTTTGATCGACAATTATCCCTCTTCGTTAAAATGTTTCACTTTTTCTCCCCATAACTACCCACTCATATTCTTATTTTATCAAACCACTAACTACTCTCCACTTTAATTCTACTTTTTCCTTTTTTTTTTTTAAGTCTCTTACTCCACCCATCTCTTTTACTCCATTTCTCCCCAAGTTTTATTTTTTTTATTTTTTTCAACTTAATGGATGGAAAGAGGTAATCCACACAACCTTTTTAATGTACAAATATTTAATTTATAATACATGGATATACCGTGCTGAGCACGGGTGGTTGTGCTAATTAAATATTATCTCCTCCTCATGTTTCCGATCTCATCTCCATCGTGTAACATGTCTTCTTGGACTGTTCGTAGGCAAGTCCAACATCCTCTCAAGATTTACGAGGAACAAGTTCTGCTTGGAGGCCAAGTCCACCACCGACGTCGAATTCGCCACGCGAAGCTGCAGGTTTGTGTAAATTCATCATCTTTCATCTTTTTTTTTTTTTTTTCTGTTACTACCATATGAGAGTTATTTTTGAATTGATTATTTTGGAAATTGATAGAACATCTGAAAAGTATCCAAGTCGTTTGTGAAAATGGCATAAAACGTAGGTTTTGCTTAAATTTATTAAAATCACATAGATTCTTAAGCTCTCCACCCTGTCTTAACATTCCCCTTCCCTGTCTCTGCTCTCCATCTCTCTTACACTCTCCATCATTCTCTCTTAATAAAAGATGATGTCAATTCTTGACTGAAGCTTCTCTATGCTGCTATGTAAGGTGAGATATTAAAGAAATTAGTGGATAAATATGTACATAAGCATGATTTTAGGGGATTAGGTAGGATATGTGGATAAATATGTATATAAGCATGATTTTAGGAGATTAGGTAGGATATGTAAATATTCACTTGGTTAAAATACTGTTTGTAATCTGTATATAATTGGTTTAGCCGCTTGGCTTGAGTAACACAGAAAAGAGAGTTTTTCTCGCACAAAACTTTTCATGGTATCAGAGCCTTAGCGCCGCAAGACAAATTGCAGACATGGCTGGCAATGACGACAGTAGTAAGGGAAGCAAGAAAGATGGCGGCTCTGAGTCTGGTTCGACTAAGATACCTATGATTGATCCGACTTCTCCCTATTATCTGATTACGACAAATAATCCAGGAATCACGATCACTCCTGTCGTTTTGAAGGGAGATAATTACGATGAATGGGCAAAAGCGGTGAAGAACGCTCTGTGCGCAAAGAAAAAATTGGGCTTTCTTGATGGGAAGGTCGTTAAGCCTGCTGCCGATGCACCTGAATGTGAAGATTGGTGTGCGTTGAACTCTATTATGCTTGTTGGCTAGGTCTTCAACACTATTGACCCGACTCTGAGATCAAGTCTTACCTACATGGAAGATGTGAAAGATTTGTGGGAAGACTTGAAGGAGAGGTTCTCCATTGGTAACGACATGAGGGCGCACCAATTGAAAATAGAGATTGCAAATTGCAAGCAAGCAGGACAGACGGTTGCAGCATACTACAACAAATTGAAAAGCATGTGAGAGGAGCTTGGCAGCTATACAAAGAATCCTATGTGTAGTTGTTCTGGTTGCACATGTGGTGCGGCAAAGGAACTAGCGGAAGAACGAGAGAAGGAGAAAACTCATCAATTTTTGATGGGGCTTGATGACGCAATGTTTGGAACGACGCGATCAAATCTTCTGAGTATGGTGCCAATGCCTAATTTGAATCAAGCATATTCGATGATAATCACGAAAGAAAGGCATAGGAATGTGGCTAGAACTCGAGAAGATCGTGCTGATGCTGTAAGTTTCGCTGTGCAAGCTAGAACAAAATCTCGAGGGGGCGGTAACAAAGAGGACGATAATCTTGTGTGAACCAATTGTGGCAAAACCGGTCATGAAGCAAGGGACTGTTTTCAAATTATTGGATATCCCGAGAGGTGGTATTCAGGTGGGCGAGGGAGAAGAGGTGGCAGCCGTGGCGGAAGAGGCGGACGTGATAGTGGTTCTGGACGTGGACACGGAACTGCAACGGCGAATGCGGCACAAACTCGGAATGGAAATGACACAGACTAAGGTGCTGCAAGCTCAACTGAGGCAGGAAGAGGTGTTTTTCCAGGACTCAATGACACACAGTGGGCGACACTCTTGTCGCTCTTAAATGCCCCTAAGTCATCCTCCTCGGAAAAGTTGGCTGGTAAGCTCTATACTACTCGCTGGCTTTTGGACACGGGTGCATCGAATCACATGACAGGAAACGTTAAATTGCTGAGAAATCTAATTGATGTGGCACCATGCCCAGTTGGTTTACCAGATGGCAAAGAAACCATGGTAGTCAAAGAGGGTGACGTAATGATTGAGAAAGGATTTGTGTTGAAACACGTTTTATTGGCCCCAAAATTGAATTGTAACCTTATTTCTGTATCACAATTAGCCGATGAAATGAATTGCATAGTCACATTTTCTAATAAGCTATGTGTGATACATGACCGCAATTCGAGGATGCTGATTGGAGTGGGTGAGTGGCAGGATGGGGTCTACCTCTTTCGTGTTGTGGCTTCGGTACAAGCCTGTAGGATGAGTGGGGTGGATTCGTATACTTTGTGGCATAGGCGACTGGGACACCCTTCTGATCAAGCTATTAGTTTACTTTCTGAAGTCAGTAGTTGTCGAAAGAAAAATAAGATGTGCGATGTTTGTTTCAGGGCCAAACAAACACGAGACACTTTTTCTCATAGTAATAATAAAGCAGTTGAACCTTTTGCATTAATACATTGTGATGTCTGGGGTGCTTATCATGTTCTTGCATCCTGTGGTGCCATTTATTTTTTGACTATTGTCGATGACTACTCACGTGTAGTTTGGATCTATTTGATGCTTGAAAAAGGAGAGGTGGCGACAATTCTTAGAAATTTTTGTGCTATGGCTTTGACACAGTTTAATAAAAGGGTGAAGACTGTGCGTAGTGATAATGGAACTGAATTTATGTGCCTAAAAAAACTATTTTGTAGAACAAGGAATTATTCACCAGACCTCGTGTGTAGGGACACCACAACAAAATGGGTGAGTGGAACGCAAGCATAGGCATATATTGAATGTTGCACGTGCTTTGCGTTTTCAGGCCAACCTTCTTATAGAGTTTTGGGGTGAATGTGTACCGGCTGCAGGGTATCTGATAAATCGAGATCCCACCACTTTGCATGGTGGAAAGACACCTTATGAAGTATTGTTTGGAGAAGCATCAAGTTACAGACACATATGCACCTTTGGTTGTTTGTGTTATGCGCATTAAAAATCACGAGATAGGGACAAACTTGAAGCCCGTCGTAGACGGTGTATGTTTGTTGGCTACCCTTATGGAAAGAAGGGATGGCGACTTTATGATTTGGAGACTGAGGAATATTTCGTCTCACGTGATGTTGTGTTTTCTAAACACGAATTTCCTTACGCTGCTAGTCCGCCATTTGCTGGTGGGATATCTTCTCCTGGCCCTGTGTATGGTGAAGATGATATGATTGGTT
Organism: Cinnamomum chago; assembly: GCA_038049695.1. Taxonomy (NCBI): domain Eukaryota; kingdom Viridiplantae; phylum Streptophyta; class Magnoliopsida; order Laurales; family Lauraceae; genus Cinnamomum; species Cinnamomum chago. The sequence goes on from CP142459.1 coordinate 70,137,114, forward strand.
GTCCAGTGGGGGTTGATGCTGGTGAGGAGGAGTCACCTGAGAGTGATGGAACATAGGGGACTGAGGTGATGCAACTAGAGATATTAGTTGCACCACCAGATGAACAAGTGGGTCGCGGACACAGGGAAAAACGGTTTCCTGACAAATTAAAGGACTACATATGCCACACAGCGCAATGCTTAGACCCCTCCGCTGCTTCATCTGCTTCATCACTATCCCCAGGTACACCATATCCTATAGCTCATTATGTGACTTGTGCTAATTTTACTATGAGACACAAGAAATTGTTGGCAGCGATAATTGCAGGAAAGGAGCCTACAAAGTTTTCTGAGGTGGTGCGTGACCCAAAATGGTGTGATGCCATGAAACAAGAAATTGATGCATTGGAGAGAAATGGAACTTGGACCTTGGAGGACCTGCCACTAGGAAAGAAATTAATTGGCTGTAAGTGGGTGTACAAGATAAAATACAACTCCGATGGAACAATCGAACGACACAAAGCTAGACTAGTGATCTTGGGCAACACACAAGTTGAAGTATTGATTACAATGAAATGTTTGCTCATGTCGCGAAGATGGTAACTGTTCAAACTTTTCTCGCAGTTGCTGTCGCACGGTGTTGGGAATTGCACCAAATGGATGTTCACAATGCTTTTCTGCATGGAGATTTAGCAGAAGAGGTATATATGCGTCTTCCACCAGGTTTTTCTTCTAAGGACCCTGGGAAAGTGTGTAAGTTACGAAAATCATTGTATGGAGTAAGGCAGGCTACTCGGAATTGGTTTGCTAAGCTTAATTCGGCTCTGAAAGCTTATGGGTTTATTCAGTCTCATCTAGATTATTCTTTGTTCACATATCACAAGCATGACATCTCACTGAATGTGCTTGTGTATGTTGACGATTTGCTTATTGCCGGCAATGATAGAGAAGTTATTAGCAGGTTTAAACTATATCTCAACACTTGCTTTCATATGAAGGATCTTGGTTCTCTTAAATATTTCTTGGGGATTGAAATAGCTCGTGGGCCTGAAGGCATTTTTCTCAGTCAACGAAAATATGCCCTTGATATCATCTCTGAAACTGGACTCTTGGGTGCGAAATTGGCGGGGTTTCCGATTGAACAAAATCATAAGTTAGCTATTGCAGGTGGCGATGCGTTCAACGATCCTGAGAAATATAGGCGTTTGGTGGGCAGGTTGATATATTTGATGATCATGTGACCGGAGCTCAGTTACTTTGTTCATATTCTTGCACAATTCATGCAGAATCCAAAACATGAGCATTGGGATGCAGCTTTGCGAGTTGTGCGGTATTTGAAAGGTAGTCCGGGGCAAGGAATATTTCTGAAAGCTGATAATGATCTCCAATTGTATGCCTTTTGTGACTCGGATTGGGTGAGTTGTCCGTTAACTCGTCGTTCTTTAACTGGCTATTTTGTGCTTCTTGGTCGTTCACCAATATCCTGGAAAACCAAAAAACAACAGACGGTTTCTCAGTCGTCTACTGAAGCAGAATATCGATCGATGGCTACTACAAGTAGTGAATTGAAATGGTTAACTGGCATTCTAAGGGATCTTGGTGTGGAACATCGGAGACCAGTGCGCTTGTATTGTGATAACCAAGCTGTTATCCATATTGCAGCCAATCCTGTTTTCCACGAGAGAATGAAACATATTGAAGTCGATTGCCATTTTATTCGTGATGAAATACAAGCTGGCCATATAGAGACCCAGTATGTTCGCACCTCACATCAGTTGGCTGACATTTTTACAAAGGCTCTCAGTAAACAACGCTTTCATTTTCTTCTTTGCAAGTTGGGCATTCGAGACCTACATGCTCCAACTTGAGGGGGAGTATTTGAGAAATTAGTGGATAAATATGTACATAAGCATGATTTTAGGGGATTAGGTAGGATATGTGGAGAAATATTACATAAGCATGATTTTCGAAGATTAGGTAGGATATGTAAATATTCACTTGGTTAAAATACTGCTTGTAATCTGTATATAATTGGTTTAGCCGCTTGGCTTGAGTAACACAGAAAAGAGAATTTTTCTCGCACAAAACTTTTCTTGAGATCTCCTGCCTGGCCCCATCCATCCAATACAAGAAGTAGAAGGCAGTAACAAGAACTGCAGAATGTAGAGATGTGTGGATGCATAAGATGTCTATGTTTGTTTCATATTATGCTCTCTGTCTCTTAAGTGAATTGTGTTTCTCTATTATCATAGTTCATAGGTGTTAGGTTTTTGTTTGTTGCAAATTTGATGGATTCACATTCACCTTTACTGTCAAATGATCACACACTCATGCTTTTAGTTTTGACTTTGGAATCTAAGATTCTATCTTGCATTTGCATATGTTTTTCAAATGATTTATTCATGCATGTTTTTAGAATCCAAATACTCTTTTGAAAACCCAATTCCTCATGCATTATTTTGGAAAATCAAATTAAGAATCTAGGTTTGTGATTTGCATACATTCCCCATTTTTAGAATCATTTTATTATGCTTAAATCACACTGGCCTTGAGTTCCAAGTTTCATCTTTGGAATTTTGAAAACTCTACAGGAACTCATCCCAGGCCAGTTTGGTTCGTCGATCGACTCCTGTACCCGGTCGACCGACCCAAATGACTGTTGGGAAAATAGCCAGTGTACCTGGTCGACCAAGTCATGCCCAGGTCGACCGGGTAACTAGCCGTTGGGCTAATATGACCGTTGGGCCAGGTCGACCCGGGGGTCATGGGGTCGATCGGGCCAACTAGCTGTTGGACTGTTTTTTGTATATAAGTCTATTTCATTTCCTTCTTTCAATAGGCTTGATCATTGAATCTTTGAAACCCCATTGAAGCCTAAAGAAGTGGAATAAGCTAAGAGAGCTAGAAGGTTATTGGAAATCAAATGTTTGAGATTTAAAAGGTATATCTTTCTAGTTAATTTTGATTTTCATTCCATATAAAATCAATGCATGTTTAACTCTTTGTATTTTCATATATGCATGATTTCTAGCTTTAAAAGAAATGTTTTGCAAACACAATATCACCTTTGGAATATTAGATTGCTTTGCAAACATTCTTGTCTAAATCACATGTGTTCTAGTCGTTAATCTTCTTACAACTTGTTTAGTACTTTCTTTCAAGTTGCTTGAACTTTTCATGTGATTAGCATATAACTTCAATCATCATTTTCTGAGCTTAGATTTTAAAATGCATCAAGCATTCATTTAAGAGCTTCACTTTAGAATTTGATTGAAGTAAACATGCATACACTTTGTGTACACACTTTAGCTAATTGTTGTGTATGTTTGTACATTGATTTTCACTTTCATATCAGCCTATTTAAGAGGCAATTCTATTGAGCTTAAATTGTATCTCTTAGAGTGTTTTTGTATAGACACCTTCTAGAGAAATCTTTCATTTGTAAAGGTTATTGCTTAGCCTAAGAAAAGCACATTGTAAAGGTTATTGTTTAGCATTGGAAAAGCACCTTGTAGAGGTTGTTGTTTAGCCTAGAAAAACAACATTGTAAAGGTTATTGCTTAGCCTATTAAAAAGCATAGTTAGTGGAAATCAGGTGGGGGTAATTGGATCACAAGCCGGTAGTTGATGTAGGCATTGAGGCCGAACCACTATAAATCTTTGTGTAATGGTGTATGCTTGTGGTGATTTCTTTTGTTAGCTTCCGCATCTTATTTGGTAAATCATCTCTTGTGACTAGTTTATTTTAAAGAAATTAAAATTGGTCTAAATTGGTCACATATTGTAGCTCACCCTATTCACCCCCCTTTAGGGTTAGGATCCCAGGACTTTCAATAGGCTGTTTGATGATCTTTCTATAACCACCATGACCATATGATCCATGTTACATGGTCATCTTAGTTGGATCCATAATTTGGAATGAATGACCCACCATATGAGCATGATTTACATGCTGGAGTCACCTGTATTTCATTGCATGTTAGACTTTCTGTATTTGATGCATTATTAGGCCTTGGTTTAGGCATTGACGTTGCATGTATTTCATTTTCTATTGGGTGTGGGAACTGTCCATTTTCATACATATTGAGTATGGTTTTTTCTTACATTATTTACGTGTTTGGGTTTCCCATATTTTAACCATTGTTTAGGTACTTGAATTCACTCATTGTGCTCACTATGTTGAAATGATTTGGATGTTGCATTTCATGTCTTTTATTTATTATTTACATGTAGAACTTCACACATTCTACTCATTGTTACACACTTTCTTGGATACCATTTACTGTTGCCCTTTTGAATCCTATGCATTTTGAATCCTTTGCATTTTTCAGTGGATTTCACACACCTCATCCGTTGCTCTCTGTCTCATTTTGTGCAATAGTGGCTTGTGTTTCTTCCATGTATAGTAATCTTATGCTTGAAAGTGTTCATAATAGTTTGATATTTATTTAACTATCAACAATAACTAACTTTTACTTACTAAGAAAGTGAACTAAAGACTAATGTGAATGACCTATTCTCTTGTGATCAAATGTCCTCTGAGGTCATTTTGAATCTTATTGAAAGTAAAGCATTCTTTGGTGCATCCAAAGAATATAATCCATCTTGCCTACTCTCTCATCCCAACATCTCATTTGCGTGCTGGTCCTTGATCAAAAAATTAATTGACGAGAATCCAAAAATATAGAGAAAATATGTTGCAAGCTGACCAACAAAACTTAAATTACTTTTCACATTAGTGGCTAGCAAAACCTTTTTCTAAACATATTAGGTTAGGTCATGTACTAATAACAGCTTCCTCAACATCATGAGAGAGATGCGATTTATTTCCATCACCACCCATTGCTTATTAGTAATTAAGGGCTTTCCCCCTTTCTTTCTTTCGCCATTTTATTTAAACTAATATTATTTGACTCCAATATAGTTGGGACAAGGCTTTGACGACGACGACAATAATGATAATGGCAATGATGATTTGAATATTCTTTAGGAGACATGCTATCCCTATATACTATTGAAAACTCCTTAGTTTTACCATGGATTTTATTTTTATTCTTATATGGGTTTTCTCTAATTTGAATGCTTTAGAATGATTGTCACTAAAAATATAGTTCTCTTAGTAGCGACTAAGAAAGCTTTTACCATTTTATTTACTCCTTTTTCCTCCGGCGGCTGATATATCATTGAAATTGTTCGTGTTCTTTTGAGGATAACATCCAATTTCCCAATCTTATTCAGAACTTCTTATCTGTATATATTTTTATGCCTTATATTTTCTTATGGATTTCCTCTTATTTTACTACTTAGATTGATTGTGTGTGATCTTTGCATTTTTGGCATTCTCTATGTTTCTTCATTAACTTTTCCTCAATATAGAAAGGAGTCTTGATTTTCTTAGGAAAATTGATTGATTGTATTTAGTCTTAGCCTCTATCATTTTTTCATGTTTTCTCTTGCTTCTCCTTCACAAAGAACATTGCCTAATTTTCAATGGGCCATTTAGGAAGTTGTATAGCATATATGTAGAACGTCGGATGTTGTATACATTCTTTTACACAAAAGCAGATATGTATGTATATACTGTATTAATGTATTTACGTTCTTCTTGTAATTTAAACAAGGGTGAAATCTTGAAAAATAAAAAAGCCAAAATTTGTATTATATAGATAATCAGTTAATTTTGGTTTCAATTTTGAACATATCAATAAAGATTTCAATATTTTAGATTTTAATAGGCTTTAAATATTTTTATAAATATTTAATATATACTTTTTATTGTCCGCGCTAAGCACGGGGATATTTTGCAAGTTATATAACATAATACCTTGATTATAATAAAAAAATAGCTAATTTAAATGAATAAGATTGCTATGGGCTGGGTAGAGAGTTTAAGATAAAATTGACCAACTTTGAGGATGGACTAAACCTCCTTGTGCAAGCACATATTTTGGGGATAATGTTCTAATATGTTTCTCTTTAATCCTTCTCTGGCCTAGATGGCCAAGGCTAATTACATAGATAGAAACAAATTCAAACTGACTCTTATAATCAAAGACAAATTATCAGTAACAAACTTCTACTATATCCTACCACCTTGCAATGGATAAGAATGAAACTACTCTTGCAATCTTATATAAAGCATATATCCTACTATTGGGTCGGCTTGCTCCACTGGCAGACTCATTGACTCAACGTGTGACTCAAACTCAGCTCCTGTCGGTCGTGCAACTGGGTTTCCACCCTCCTACCACCTCTTCCTTACCTCTTCTTCTAGTTTTGCCTTGATCAGAAATGCTAAAAACCAACATATGATGAAGAACGAGGTGATGGAAGTATGCAGGTTTCCTCTACTTAGAGAGGAGGAAAACCTGCAAAGGGATAGATAGTAGACATGCATTAGGTTTACCTCCGCTTAGAGTGGAGGAAAACTTGCATAGCGGTAAACCTACACATTTTGGCAGCATACATTCTTCTTCTCTCATTTCATGTCACTTACTCCAAGGTAGGGCCCCATAAGCTCAATCTAAACATGACTAACACTATATTACAATTGGGTTGTGCTCTTAGGCTGCACCGAGCTTAACCTTTTAGAATGGCCAGCATATTTAGTACAAATAAAAGTATATATGATTTTCAATTTAGATGGGTCTCAACTTTTATTTTAGGGCCATGGCTAGGTGTGGTTGTAGGCTTAGGTCTGAAAACCAAATGGGTCATAGTTCACATTCTTTGGCCCGACCAGACCCACACAATAAAAAGCCACCATGGCCTAATAGGAAGAGGAGTGGCAAGGGTATAATATAACTTCATGAAATATAGTATACTTGCAGGAATGTGAAGCCCATCAACATCCTCTTAGGCCTTAGTATGGCGACCAAAATCTCCGATTTCAGCATTGGAAGACTCCTTTCTGGCATCATCATGGTGGATTTTATTTTACTTTTATTTTCTTACTGCCACAATGGTTATGATATGTAAATTCACAATGGTGTGGAAAATGTCATAGTTTTCTTTGGACAAAACTTTTCTACAATTTCATGCAATGCATTCATGAAAATAAAGAGGTGCAATGTTTCAGAGGAAAGAAATTAAATTAATATTCCTCAGTACCATAAAAAAATGGTTTATTACATTCACACAAAAAAGGATTCAAGTGGAGTGCGAAGTCCCAATGTTAATTAACAAACAAGTCTCTGCTCTTTCAAAAAAAAAAAAAAAAATTTAATGTAGTTAGGGACTTTGATTCATCTTTTTTCTGGTTCGAAAGGTTTTGATTATGTATTTGAGGTTTTTGAATTATAGATTTCTGATTTTAGATACTTTCTTGTTCAGAATTTGCACTGTGGAGATTTTCTTGTGAACTTCTTTATTTATTCCATTTGAATTTTAGATTGGGCACTCCAAATTTGGGCATTGGAATATGAGATCGGGGTTATCTTTAATAGGAGTTCGGGAAATTGAGAAAATTATATATAAGGTTGACAATTAGTGTTTTGAGGTTTTGGGTTTTAAAGTTGGACATAGTAGGAGATTTTCATTTATGTTGTTCTTTTTTTTTTTTTCCTATTTCGCGAATTTGAGATTGGATAATTAATAAATTGCATATAGTCAATAATAATTAACACTCATATTTTAGTTTAGTTTGTCATCTGAGTTGCAATTTTTTTTAATTAAGTGTAATTGGACGTGTTGCAAAATAAATTCTATGTATTTATTCATAGGTGTAATTTATGAAAATTTGTTTATGAGGTTTCATTAAATATTACAAATGTGTACTGTGTTCATGAAGTTCAATCAGGTAGGTGTCTATTAAGTTAATATGTTGGCGCTTATCATATATATGGAATGCTCCTCATATATTCTGTCAAGTATCTAATCTATTGGACTGGATAAAAGTTTTTTTTTTTTTTTTAAAATAACTCTTTAAGTTTCTACCCGGGCATCGTATGAGCTTCAATGCTAGTTTTATTAATTAGAGTAGTTTATACAATCAAAAGGGAACATTGATCCTGTACCCAATTGAAAAAACATCAATGAATCAAATTCCATCTCCCATGAAGATGATGGTTGTGTGGGATATTTTCATAATACCGAGATTGTCCTTGTTTCGGTAAAAGTAGCTCGGCATGTCTTGGTTTCGGTTTTATGCATCTCGGCAATAGTGCCAGAATGTTGTCCTAACTTCGGTAAAAGTACCAGCTATACATGTCTTGATCTCTGTCTTATGCATCTCGGTAGTAGTGCGAGAATGATTAACTGAGACGAGTACTGACAACTGTACCTCTATAGACACTCAGCTACGTTACTGAATATGTTAAAAGATAAGGACATGCGTCGGATAGAGATAAGAAGTTATCCTTACCTGGTGGTTACCTTCATAATCCCTGAAAGAGCGGGATTCACAACTAGGGATGTCAATGGACCGGGGCGGGGGCGGGGGGCATGGTCTCCATCCCCATACCCGCTTAAAAAATCTTCGTCCATCCCCGATCCACCCCCGCTAACGGGTATAATTTTCATCCCCATCCCCGTCCGCGGGTAAATTTATAATCCCCGTCCCCGTCCCCGCTCCCCCCATACCCACCTAAGCCTAAGCCTTTTTTTTTTCTAGCCTTCCCCCAGCTTCCTTGCAACAGGAGATCACACCTGAATCAAGGATATGAGAAATATTATGACACTTTCAGTACACGAACATCAATAGAGAACTACTCCTATAAAATCATATACATAACAGCGAAATCAAACCAATCATTGCTGCCACGAACACCTGATACATACATTCCTATGAAAAACAACAGCACCTAAATCACTAAATGTCATAACACCATAGGTACACTACATATATATTTATTTATTTATTTAGCGGGTAAAGGGGAAGGGGACGGGCGGGGCGGGTACGGGGCGGGGGTAAGGGTAAGTCCATCCCCACCTCCATCCCCGCACGGGTTTATACGGGTATCCCCGTATACGTCCACCGTCCAATACGTATAGTCCATCCCCGGTCCAAACGGGGCGGGTTTGGACGAATACCCGTTTTTCCCCGGTCCACTGCCATCCCTATTCACAACATCCAAGAAATCAGGGTAATGTCCGATGGGACTTTACCACTAAGACAGCAGGGTAAGGTCCGATGGGACCCTACCTCCCAAAAACCAGGATAAGAAGTCAAAGGACTATAGGCCTATATATACGCTTACCCATATGCAAACATACTCCATCTCTCTTGCCCTTTGTTGAGTTACCGAACTAACTTAGGCATCAGAGTGCATTGCACCGAGAGCGGCTAGGGCCTCTGATATCTATTTTCTCCTTTCCTCTTTCAGGTTTCAGGCATTCAATCCAGAGGCGGACCCATGCATTCAATCTTCATGGGCTAAACTTTTGCTAGAATATTTCATAACAATAACAAAAGAAAAAATGCATTCCAAGTAAATAGACGCAAAATATTTAACTATATCAACTTAATATATTTCTTGTTTGAAATGAAGACTATTCATTTCTCCAAAATTAACAGTATAAAAGAAGTATACTGAAAACAAAAAAGTCTCCCAAAAAATGAGGGCAAACCCTTGCCAACCACCAATAATCACCATTTATAATATAGGTTAAAGACATGATTTTAAACAATTTCTTCTTTTGATAAGGAATCCTACTACTAACACTTAATTTGTAAATAAACTTTTAAGCGACAACACCCAAATCGCGAATCCTCAAGAAATTAGCATACAATTTGACAAGCAAACTACAACAATAATAAAGAAACTCTACAGAAGTAATATACATTATCATGTAAAAATTAATACCTCGTTATTATTTTTCCTTAAGCTCCAAACAGTTCCTTAATCATACGAATCCAAATGAGAGCACCTGTATTTATAATTTATAGATGAACATTATCAGCATAATCATAAACATCATATTACGGGCCAAGAATAATGTTTCCAAAATGAAAAAAGAAAAAAAGAATTAAGTAGTTAAAGCTAAAACATAGATCAAGACAATTAGATAAGACTTGCTCACAACAATTCTAGATCTATTCCAAAGCAGGACATAGAAAATATGGACAATTCTAGACCATTCAAAATCTTTAAAATAAGATTTAATTTACATATTCCATTGTTTTAATGATCATATGTTTTATTTGTAAAAAGGGTCCTGCCATAGGGGAGAAGTTCATAATTCCCTCCATTTATCAGAGAAAGAGAGACAAAGAGGGAACATATTCTTCTCAATAAACCTTTGGTGTGAAAAAACAGGGTGATGAGCCGATGATGAGATCATGAAGAAAATACTTGTCTTTGCTATTTTGGTTTAAAAATTAAAAACAAGAAAAGTGGATTGGGGGGATTCGAAACCAGGAAACACTTGTGACGCTAATTTACCATCATGAGAGTAAAGGCGTTCTTTCATTGACCATCTCTTGAGGTGTTCAAATTTGGTGGCCCATTTTCACACCATTTATATGCCTCTTTTACATATCACATGCGTAAATCAGTGCAGAGAAACATGCTTGATACGTAACCATTATGCATATTCTCTAAAGCACTAAAATTAAATTAACTGTTTTCAGTAGACATTGACTGATGTAGCTCTCCTCCCTGCTCATGCCTCCCCTTCTTCTAGATAATTGACAATCTTATTTGCATTCTTACCACCTCTTTGTATGAAAAGATACATGCTCAAATACTGAAAATATAAACCATGTGTGAAAGTTGAAACCAATGCATGATAATGTACTTATTTCTCCACAGCAGAGTAACCCCCTGATTAAAATCAAATAATACATATTGCTACTTCTTCTACTCATGTCCATGGGTCAGAGGCTCATCTGTATGTACCCCAAATCACGACAGGGCAGTGGAGGCCCCACTTGAAAATTGCGCAAATCCCTAATCGATGATGGGAATACACACTTAAACAGATAACAATCAAAATCAATCAATTTTCTATCCATAAAACCGTGGGAATCACACAAGAGATAACTATAAGAATCCACATTCCACAAAAATACGACTCGCATACCACATGTTCGACGCTATGCACAAAGAGAACGAAAAGAAAAAAAAAAACACACACACACAGGGCTAGAATCTTAGGACTATACTAAAGAGAGATGGAAATGGAATTCACCTCCACAGACCACACCGTTCCGAAGCACTGGAAAATCACAAAAAGCTCAGAGTCGTCGAAGATTATGGTTTGCAGACTGCAGTAACATTCTTTGATGATATCAGTCTCGCTTGCATTTTTAGGCATCTAGTCATTTCACTTCTTCCTTAAACATATCGTTTGGAAATTGGAAGTGTGAAATCATCACTTCAAATGAAAAAAAGAAAAGTAAAACATAAACCCTAAAGTGCAAAGGAGAAAGAGAGGAAACTGCACAAACCTAGCCATGGAGGGAGGGGGAGAAGCTACAGAGAGAGGGAGAGAGAGAGTTACCTGAACCTGAACCGCTGAAGTTGAACCGTCGAAGCCTCGAAGGGCCGGAAGAACGGAAGAGACGAAGAGGGAAGTTCGAAAGAGTCAAAGAGGAACTTGGGGTTCTTTTTTTTCGTTCTTCCCTTTTGACTTGGGGGAGCATTTTCTTGATGTGGGGTGTGGGCCAAGGCCTAATAGTTTTTGAAGGCGAATTTGGAATGACCGCCCCAGGTTTAGAGGTTTTTTTTTTCATTCTCCCCTTTTGACCTGGGGCGAGTCTTTTAATTGATGTGGGGCGTGGGCCAAGGCCCAATTACTATTGAAGAGGAATTTGTAATTTGACCTGGGGCAAGGTCGGTTCACCTCTGATTCGATCTTTCCCAAGAAACTCTATAGAGATCTTATTCGATTTAAACAAGTCTGTGATTATTTAGGCACGAACAATGGTTATTTTCCATTAATGGTTAGTTTATTTTTGGTAGAAGATGTTGGTTATTTAGTTATCTACAAGGGTTGAGGGGTGTGTGTGAGAGAGATATTTGGAATCCCATGATATCGTAGATATATCTTGTTATATCATAGTTTACATAACCCATGATATCATGGGTAAAGAACATAAAGACAGACATTGATTCATAAAAACCCGTACATAACATTACATGAAAGTAAATTCTATTTTTCTAGCTACTTTCAGCTAATAAACACACACACACCCCACCAATCAAACACTGCGCCAAGCACAAGCACTATGCAGCTGTAACAGCTCTTTCTCGTATCTTTACCATCAACCCGTTCTTAGTATGAAGGTTAGTAGCAGTTTTAGGAGAGACGACCTGATCTTGCAGGACTTCAAGTTCGAAGTTATATAGAAGAACAGCCACAACAGCCTTCATCTGAGCTAAGGAGATGTCCTTCCCAAGGCAAGACCTGGGACCTGCATTAAAGACAAAGAATTTGTCCCTATGGTCGAGAGTAATCACTCCTTGCTCCGAAATCCATCTCTCCGGCCTGAACTCCAAGCAATCAATTCCCCAAATCGTCTCCATCCTTGCCATGGCGTAGATCGAGTAGATGATTATCATCCCCGGTTTGACCTGGTGGCCACTGGGGAGAATGTCAGGTGCAACAACGCCCTTGTGATCAAGTGGAACCGGGGGAAATAGTCTCAGCGACTCGTAAAGGGCCGCATGCAGGTATACCAACCCACCAAGCTGCTCACTGGTGAAGACCCTTGGCTTGTTTGTGATGGGGTTGGGATTGGGAACGGAAGAGAGTTCCTGCAAGATTCTGGCTTCCACAGATGGGTTCTTTGAGAGCAACCAGAAGAACCAGGTGAGGGCTGCACTCGTGGTGTCCCTCCCTGCTGCAAGCATGCTGATGGTGGTGTCACGAAGGAACGTGTTTGGGGACTTCAAATTAGCCATTTCTTCTTCCCTCATCTCATATTCCATGTAGAGAGTCAAGAGATCAGCGACTTCTTCTTCTTCTTCTTCTTTCTCTAAGATATTGGGTGGTGGGGTTCGACTCTGCAACTCTTCTCTTCGGGTTGATATCTTGTTTTCTATGTACTCGTCAATGATTACCCACGCATCGGAATGCTTCTTCTCCATGCCCATGTTCAGGCGCTTTAGGAGCTTCCGCCAGAACTTGGGCACGGTGTGGCGCAGCAGTATAACCTCATTGGCGTCGTCAAGGGCTTGGGCAAAGGGGACTGTGGGAAGCCCGATCGAGAGGCAGCCTGGGTCCGCACCACACACTAAGATGGACGCCGCATCGAAGGTGAACCTCTTCATAACGTTCTGCAAGTCGATCGGCTTCGCCTCTTCAACTGCTGTCTGGAGAACTGGGACGAGACCCTTCTCCACCTTGTCTTGGTTCGTCTTGGCGAGCAACTGGCGGAACCTCTTGTTCCTGAAGTGGGAGTGGGCTATTTTCCTCTGGACCTTCCAGGACCCGTCGTCCGCGGCCAAGATGCCATCTCCGAGAATGTCAAAGATCTCGGTGAAATCATCTCCCTTGTTGTAGTTGGAGAAGTGGGCGTTGCCCAAGATGTGGGCCAGGTTTCGTGGGTCGCATGTGATCAGTAACTTCATGCCCGAAAACCATGGGCCCTCGAATAAAACGGTGCACCCATTGGCTTGAAGGATATCAGCGCCCCAATCCAGTATGCGATGGACATTGAGGAGAATGGAAGGGAGCATGCCCACAAGAGGCCAGTTGACTAGAAGTTTATTCTTTTGAAACAAAAGGCTTCTCAAGAGGAAGAAGCATGCAATGGCAAAACAGACATTAGAGTAAGTCAAGCCCATCAGCCATTGACACCCCATTGTTGTTAGAAAGGAAAGGAAGAAGATGGAAAAGGAAAGAGGGCTTGAGCAAGCAATAAATTAGGAGAACGCTGGATCGATAAATGAGTATTTTATAGCTCGTGAGGTGACTATCTATACCCGTTTTATTTACTTTACCATTAAATCCTCAACGCCGCAGACATGATGTGCATACCTTTTCGTTGGGAACAAAAAGGTGCCTGGAGCGTTGGAATGGACCCTATGTCGACCGACGTGAAAACTTATGCTGAAATGTTTAGGTTGCTATTTTGTGGCCATTAGTCATGAGAAAGGAGACTTGAAACGTAGCAGTAGTTGTTGGTTTTGACATTGGTTCATGCGAACGCAAAATCTTGTGATAGATAGAAATTATCAATTCACTAATAAAAGATATTCATTATTTTAACACACCTCTGAAAAGTAGGAGTTTTTAGTTTCAAATTCGGTTATACTTATGTTCAGGGAACACGAAATACTTCATTGAAGGATGTTATGTATATCTGATTCTGTGGTTCTGTCAGCCAAACATTGATATAAATGTATCACCCTCTCCAAGTCTCTAGAAAAAGTCATTTTCAATTGTCACATTCCGGTCCCAAATTACCCGGGTCTAGGGTAAATCCCGACGTGAGACACATGTACTCTCGTAATGCTGTACAGTGGCGGATCCAGGATTCAAAATCACTGGGGGCACGATTAAGTAGTAGGGGGTTGCCCCCGGAATTTTTTTTGGGGTTATTTATATGATTGCAAATGATTTTTTCTTCTTTTTTTCTTCATGCTTGAGAAAAAAACAATACACAAAAAAAGTAGTGGACCTTTTACATACACTATCAGTAACTAATACACAGAAAGGTGCATTCAAAGACAGATAGTTTATAGATTTTCACTGCATTGCAAATCGTGCCTAGCAAGGACAAATAGTGTGCAGATTTACCCCAAACTTTTATATGGAACAAATATAATATAATAATTTCAAGCAATAAAACAAGACATATTTATTTATCACAATTGTTCTCTACGAGTTTTCATATTCTGAAAAAGTTCTATTACAATATCATTAGTAATTGTTCCAAGCAACTCTTTTTCTATAAAACATACAAGACAATCATTCATAAATTGGTCACTCATTCGATTGCGCAAATCTGTCTTGACAATGTTCATTCCTGAAAAGCATCTTTCAACACTTGCTGTTGCAATAGGCAAAACCAAAGCTAACTTCAAAAGTCGATACACCAAAGGAAAACATAGATGTTTCTTTGTTTGCACTAGTAATCTAGAGAGATCGCTGAGTCCCTTCAACTGACTAAATTTGTCATCTGTGCGTACATCTGCAATGTATGTCTCAAGTTGATTATCAAGAGCTATGCATTCAATGAGAGAGAAGTCATTGGGATAAAATTGAGCCAACTTTATCAACTTTGATGTATCAAAATGATCAAAAGCATCACTTGGATTCAAGCAAGCAACACAAAGAAGCAACTCAGAATTAACCTCATTGAATCGATCATTAAGCTCCAAAAGTTGCTTATCCACAACCGTATAAAAGCATTCCACACGGTAATGAAATTCATTAGTAGTTTTGCTTTTACGTCGGGGATGATATGGATCGACATACTCTTCCTCCATATTCAAAATTTCAACTTTGTGTTCATTACAAAAAGTCATAATCTTACCAAGGAGACATTCCCATCCATGATCCCTTAAATTTTGCAGCCGCCCTTTAGCCACTTTCACAAGTGCAATAGCATTCAAAATGTCTTCATCTTTCCTTTGCAAAGCTAATGATAACTCATTTGTGATCCCCAACATAGTTAGCATCAATTGCAAATTGAAAACAAAATCAAATGATTGTAAATATCTCAGAAGACCACGTGATTGAGCTTTTTTTGATGAATCTGAAGCATCACATGAAACAACTTCAAGAACTTCAATAACGGAGGAGAACAAAGCAACCAAGTTCAAAAGTGATTTATAATGAGACCCCCAACGTGTATCCCCGGCCCTCTTAAGATTTAGCTCTTGATTCAATCCCTTCCCAGTTTGAATATCACCATTCTTTATTCCTTGTGCAATTTTTTCTGCTTGTTTTTGCCGAATCATATCTTTACGCTTGCAAGAGGCTCCAACAACATTCATCAAAGTAGATATCATATTAAAAAAGTCGGCAATATCAACATGCTTTTTAGCAACAGCAACAAGAGCTAGTTGAAGTTGATGTGCAAAACAATGAACATAATAAGCTGACTCATTCTCATTCATAATTAAAGTTTTCAAACCATTGAATTCACCCTTCATATTACTTGCCCCGTCATAGCCTTGACCTCTAACTTTCTTCAAACTCAAACCATAATCAGCAAATAAAGAATCAATGGCAGATTTTAGAGACAAAGCTGAAGTCTCCATCACATGAACAACACCAATAAACCTCTCTTTAACAATTCCATAAGAGTCAACAAATCGCAAAACCACAGCCATTTGTTCTTTGTCAGACACATCGCTAGATTCATCCACCATTAATGCAAAAAAATCATCTCTAATTTCTTCAGTGATATTTTTCACTATTTGTTGTGCAAAACAATGAACAATATCTTTTTGAATACCTGGAGCAACCATTTGATGATTTCGAGGAGCATTTCCCAGCACAACCTTACGTACAAACTCATTTTGCTCAGCAGTGTACTTAACCATTTCAAGAAAATTCCCCCTATTTTTAGACTCTTCAGACTCATCATGGCCACGAAAGGGTAGCCCTTGGTGCAACAAAAATCTACAAGCATCAACCGAAGCATTTAAACGAATCCGATATTCATTTCGTATACTTTCAGACTGTTTATGAAGAGCAACCGCTATGGATTGTTCTTGCTTCATTAGGTCATCACATTTCTTCAATGATAGATTGTGAGCACTATTAACCACACCAACATGAGAGGCTAGCCTCTCTGTTTTATTCCAAGAAGAAAAGCCCTCAGTCACAAATGCCTCAATACCACCTTGTTTGCCAAAATGATCTCTAAACAAGTAGCAACACAAGCAATAGGCTTTGTCTTCTTTTATGCTATACTCTAACCAATTAGCATATTGATCAAACCAAGCCGGAGTAAATCGACGCCATTTATTTCCAATCATTTTTTTGGGAAAGTCATGGCCCACGGGTTGACAAGGACCTTTTAGTAAATAAGCTCTCCTGATTTCATCAATTTGATTTGGATGATATTCAGAAATCTTTTTTCTTTCCGCAGGATCCGAAGGGAGGCTATTCAAATCCACTATTTTTGGGATTGATGAAGAAGATTGTTGAGGAGTATTAGATGCATTGCCGCTTGAACTTCCGATTACACTTTCATGTGATAGTTTTCTTGTAAAAAATCTCTCCATATTGACAACACAACCACACTACAAAATGAAATAAACAAACAATACAATCTGTATTCAAATAAACTAATAATAAAATTAAGTAATCAAATAAACTAATATTTAATAAACTAATCAAATAAATTCACAATAGTCAACACAAAGAGATAAGGCACATACCTTTCTATTCACTATTCACGGAGCTTTTATGCTTTACTTTGACTTTTGAGATCTGTTGGGGACTTGGGATGGGGTTTTTGTTTTTTCTTCTTCAGGAACTAGTGAACTACGGATGTGGAGCTGCTGTAGCTTGAACGGATGAGGAGCTGCTGTAGCTTGAACGGATGTGGATCTGTTGGGGACTTGGGATGGGGTATTCAATCGCTTTTTGCGATTCTCTGTGATGCAGAGGAAGCGGTTTAGAGTGGTGTGGCAAATGATGATTTGCAGGGGTCTATTGATGGTGGGACCAATCTTTCTGCTAATGCTTGCTTGGTGCTCTGTGCTCTCCACGATTCCCAACTCCAAGCCGAGGCTGAGATGGACGGCTGAGCTCCATGAGCGGTCACACAGCTTGGTGGGCCCCAGAGGCGGATGGAGTATTATATATATCCACTGATTTGTAGAGTCGATGAAGATGAAGGTGAACGATAGCTGGATAGATGGAGAGGGGCAGAGGGCAGACTGCCTTTGTCTCCTTGCCTTTGGTGCCCTAGCAAACGATTGATGTGTATGAAGATCGAATGGGTTGATAACTGATAAGTGAAACTTTTCACTGGGGGCCTACTTCAATCTCACTGGGGGCCCATAAAACTCATTGGGGGTGGGCCTCACCAAAACTTAGAAATCCACTGGGGGCCCAGGCCCCCAGTGGATGCATATTGCATCCGCCTCTGATGCTGTAGAAGCTACATGATTAGATTCTCAATTACAGAGTAATTGATTACTCGTGGGATTGAGCCGAGTTTCGCCTGAGGATGCTCCCCAAGCTACCAGGACAGAGCCTTTTGACGTCAACGTCGAGGCTATTGAATCCTGAACTTTTTGTATTCTTCTTTTTCTTTTTCTATGTAAAGAACTGATTTCTGTAATGACTCCTGTGTGGGCCAGTTCCTAGACGATATAGGCACTCACTTCGGATGTGCACCTCGGCACAAGCCTTGAACGCTGGCCGAGACCAGCTCTCCCGGCACCACTACTGCCGAATTCGATGGCGCCTCTGTTTCTGCCGAAGTGGAAACGGTCGCCCGAAATGGGCCTGTTTCGCCACGGGCGGCATACGGACACGTGGAAAGATGAGGGCGCCGAGATAGGACGGGCACCATCTGGGCCGTCTATTCTCAACACGCTTTTGACAATCATGTCCAATGGCTGCGGCCGTATCAGGGCAGGGCCCAAGGAAAGGTCCGATGGGACCCCAGCCGCCAATAAGTCAAGACAGGGTCAGGCCCAATATGACCAGCATTTAATGCTATGTGGGCTGATTGGACCCGCATTTAATGAAGCATGGGCTAGGACGGATCCCCATCAATTGCTCTATGGGCTAGTGGGTCCCTAGCAGTCACGTCAGAGGCCCATTGGCTGATGTCCCACCAGTCTCTCATATAAAGAGCCTTATGACCCAAAAAGAGGTATGCATATTCTAATACATGCAACTACACTTTCTTTTTTCTTCTCCGATCAGCTACCCACACTAACTTAAGCGTCGGAGAGCCCTGCACTGCCCACAGCTAGGGTCTTCTGACCGCTTCCTTCTCCCCTTTCAGGTTCACCAGACACGCAGCTCCTCCCCCGGTACTTTGAGTAAGTCCTTGGAGGCATCCTAATCTTGTGAGTATATTTTTGCACTTACAATTGGCGCCGTCTGTGGGGAAAAACGATTTCTACAATCTTCCCTATCACCATGACGAGGAGAGCTGCTAAAGGCGGAGAGACTTCTAAGACACAGCGTGCGGGACAGTCCACTAACCGCCTCCCCGCCAAGAAGAGGTTCGGGAAGGAACCAGTCACAGAGGACTACGTCGAGCGTGACCTCGTCCGGATTAACGTTCAGGAGCGTGACCTTCGCTCGGAGTCTGCTCCCCGGAGGGGAGATACCCAGCAGCAACCTGCAAGTCTCCTGATGGGTCGAGACCAGCGGAGTAAGTCTCCAGTGGTCGACGAGCCACACCCCTCTGATCAGATGCAGGATGCTGAGGACGAGGACTACAATTCTGATGATGACTTCGATTCCGCCGTTGAAGAGATTAGAGCATAGAATGAGGCCTTCAAGGAGAGGGATGCTCTGATCCTCCAGCTCCAGCAGCAGCTGGAAAGAGCTACGAGTTCAACAGGGCTCCAGCAGCAGTCTCATCGGTAGCAGTCATGGCAGCAGCAGCGGTCGCGACAGCAACAGCGATCGCAGCGACAACACGAGAGGAAGGTTTCTCGTGTCAGGCGCGCTTCTTCCCCTAAGGGAGATTTGAGGGATCTTTTGAATAAGAAAAGGCGTGACCGAACTCGGGATGAGGGCTCAAGCACCAGCCATAGCTACTCGAGGAAGGCATAAGAAACTATCCCAGAGAGCAGGTATCACGACCAGGAGTGGTTGGACGCGCGTATAAGGGAAACGGTCCAGCGCAATCTGGAGGTGGTTGGTCTCGGCCGAGACCAAAAGGATGTTTGTTGCGACTCCATTGATCTCGGCGCGTCTCGTTTCTCTCGCGATATCAGAAAGTATCCCCTGCCAAAGAAGTTCACCGTCCCGAGGTTCGTCACTTACGATGGGACCTCGGACCCCGCTACACATCTCAGGCACTTCTCCCAGAGGATGTCTGTCTGGGGAGATGAGGGTCATCTGAACTGTCGAGTCTTCTCCTCCAGTTTGGGTGACCTCCCCCTGAAGTGGTTCTGTGCGCTCCCGGAGGGATCCATTTCGAGTTGGCAGCAACTCCAGCAATCCTTTATAAAGAAGTTTCAGGCCTACAGAATCCTACCAAAGACAGATGCGGATATCATGGCCCTGAAGATGAAGCGGGGAGAGAACGTTACCCAGTTCGCAAAACGGTTCTGGACGGTCTACAGCCAGATCGAGAGTTCCAAGGACGAGGTTGCCATCTTCGCATTTCAGAATGCCCTGCTGCCAGACAACGACCTTCGTAAAGATCTGGCCAGGAACTCGGTGTCTTCCATAGCGGCGCTCATGTCCATAGTCAACCGCTACATCGCCCAAGAGGACGACCAGGTCCGGGCTCGAGAAAACCATGGGGCCGCGCAGAAGGACCGAGGTGAGAGGCCCTCCAAGAGAGAGAGGGACCGTCGCGAAGAGATGAGCCGGACAGACGGTGGGCGACAGCTAGCTCGGCTAGGGCTCAAGCTTTCACCTCGGCAAGAAGCAAGAAGCCCAGGCCGTCCGAGGATGCATATCGAGCAGTTAACACGGTCTTTAAGGAGCCTATTCACAGGATCATGTACAAGATCAAGTCGAGGCCGTACTTCAGCTGGCCAGAGCCCATGAGGGGCGAGTCAGGGTTAAGCCACACCGTTGACTCGGGCTTTGAACATCGATAAACGTTCATTTGGAGGGTCAATGGGCCCCACAACTGATCACAACTCCTAAATGTTGAAAACTGGAAAATCAGAGTTTCCCAGGTGGACCTGATGTGTAGTGAGCTCGGTTGACCTCTTGGCCTGGTGGATCAACCGAGTGCACTGAACAATCTGAATCAGGCCTCCTGGAAGACTTGTTTCATTTCTAAAGGTTTCCAGCGTGTCCGGTCAACCCCCTGGCCTGGGTGATTGACCGCATACACCAAAATTCTTAGAAAGATTGATGTCCCAGCTTTAAACATCTTCTAATGCAAATCCTAAGTATTAGATCGACCGGAGCATAGAGAGTCTGAGTTTCAGGTGAAAAACCAACTTCCAGTTAAATCCTGCAAAAACTATGTGTTCCGGGTCGACCTGGACAAGGCCAGCTCGTCCCAGAACACTAAAAATCAGTTCTGCAGAGTCACACTAACTGGGAGCTGTTTTTCCCAAATTTCAGTGTTCTCGGTCGACCTGGACATGCAACCCGGTCGACCGGGAACACTGAAGATCTCAGACCTGTAGAAAATAACTGGGAGCTGTTATCTCCCAGTTGCAGTGTTGCCGGTCGACCGGCCTGCAGGTCCCGGTCGACCGGGAACACTGCAGGTCGAACCTGCCGGTCGACTGTGAACACGAAAACTAGGACAAATCAAGTTTCTGCAGATTTTCCAATTTAGCTCGTTTTGCTTCCAAACCACTTCCAATCAGTCCCAAACTTAACCAAATCATCTCTAAACATCAAATAACTCCAATGCCCATCAATTAGCAACATTTGGACCCATTGATCTTCCAAATGGGGGGGGGGGGGGGGTGAAACCCCCATCCATCAATGCCCAATCCATCCAAATACACACTAAGCTCAGGTAGAATTTCTAAGACTCAATTAATCACAAACATGAAATGAAACCACAGAAATCAAAGGAAAAACATATACATTCTAAGTTAATAGTAGATGCACTTGCCTTTAGTAAAGGAGAGATGATTTTGTAGAGAGAGAGCAATAGAAGAGAGAGGATCCCAGCTGAAAGAAGAAGAAGAAGAAGATACAGCAGCTGTAGCTCCAAGAATTCTCCCAGCACAGAATCAGCAACAGTAGCAGTAGCTTGGAAGAGAGAAAGAAGATGAAGTAGCAGCTGCAGATCTAAGATGAAACCACAGTAACAGTCCCAGCACTTAGCTCATAGGAGAGAAATGAAGGAGAGGAAGAAGAGAGAAAATTGAGATGAACAGTTGCTGGGATTTCTTGGGAAAGGGGCTGGTTTTATAGCTTAGGGGAAGTGGCTTATGACTGTAATAGCCCTTAGGTTAACATAAGATTAGGGTTAGGGTTAGGGGTATTTTGGGACTTGGGCTGGAAGGTTCTAGAGAAGCACCCTTTTACATAAAACACCCCTCTAGTTAATTAAAACCCATACTAAGGACCTCGTAGCACTATAAAACCCTAGGATTAACAAAAACACCCTACTAACCACAATACTAACTCAACTAAGCTAGTCTAACTATAACTTAGGAAAATCTAACTAATCACCCTGATTAACCCCTAATTAGCATAATTAGCTAGTAATTAGCAATAATTAGTATTAATTAGTATAAATTAGCAAATATTAGTATCTAAAATAACAACTAGAGGGCCCACAAAGGGTAAGGCCTCACAGGTATCACAAGTTTCATCAAGTGATTTTCTCGTTCGGTTTTGAGACAAACATTGTTGATAATTGTGTGTATCACAAATTCAGTGGGAGTAAGCACATATTCCTGGTTTTGTATGTCGATGACATATTGCTTGCCGCAAATGATATAGGCATGTTGCATGAAACCAAGAGATTTATATCAAAGAATTTTAAGATGAAAGATCTTGGTGACGCCTCTTTTGTATTAGGGATCTTGATACAACGAGATCGCTCTCGGGGTATTCTTGGATTATCACAAAGAAGCTATATTGATAAAGTGCTCAAAAGGTTTGGCATGCAGGACAGCAAACCAGGTGACACCCCTGTCTCTAAGGGAGACAAGTTCAGTCTCAATTGATGCCTTAAAACTAACCTTGAAATTAAGGAAATGCAAAAGATTCCTTATGCATCAGCTGTATGGAGTCTAATGTATGCTATGCTATGTACGCGTTCGGATATTGCGTACATTGTTGGTATGTTAGGCAGATATTTAAGTAATTCAGGAATGGATCATTGGAAAGCAGCCAAGCAGGTTATGAGGTATTTACAGAGAACAAAAGATCATATGCTCACATATAGGAGATCGGATCAGTTGGAGATCATAGGGTATTCCGACTCCGATTATGCTGGATGCCAAGACAGTCTGAAATCCACATCAGGCTACATATACCTGTTAGCAGGTGGAGCCATTTCTTGGAGGAGTGCCAAACAGACACTCGTGACTGATTCCACCATGGCAGCAGAGTTTGTAGCATGCTATGAGGCATCCAACCAAGGAATATGACTGCAAAATTTTGTCACTGGGCTGTGAGTTCTGGAGGGTATTGAAAGATCACTCAAACTATATTGTGACAATAAGTCAGCAATGCTATATTCCAATAACAACAGGAGCTCAATTCGGTCAAAACATATTGCCATTAAGTTCCTAGTTGTGAAGGAGAGAATACATGATGAACAGATATCCATAGAGCACATTAGGACAAACTCCATGATAGCAGATCCGCTAACAAAGGGATTACCACCCAATGTCTTTCATGAGCACACTGCTCATATGGGTGTTACTTTGTGTGAGGATATTACATTATAGTGGGAGTTTGTATCATTTTATGTTTTATTGCTTTATATTTGACTTTGAACATACTTATGCATTTATGTATTTGGATATTATTTTGATCAGAAATACAATATTCGGTTCATTTCACTCTGTTACATTGTGTTAAATATTGATCTCACTAAGCAATACAGTAGGACCAGTTGGAAATAGACATGTATAGATCACATGTAGTCACATTACATGTTTTTTCCATGCTACGCATCCACGATTGATCTATGTCATTTGGTTATGTTAGTGTACATGACTATTGATGGGTTTAGTCATATTGAAAGTGACGAAGACCGCTTTGATCCTATACCAGCATAATCAATGGACGCGATTGTTCGGATATATCCTAAATTATGATAGCAAACTTTTGGAGCTCATACAGTCATACAGTTTTGTTAAGTTACACATATAGCCCAGTGGGAGATTGTTGGAAAAATTCTATCATGTGGGGCCACACATGTAACTGTTAAATGTGTTATGCTATCTTTGGTTAAGCCTACATTAAAGTGATTTAATTAAGACTTAAAGTTGTAAAGCTTAAGGGTATACTTGTCATGGGATTAATGTGTAGATACCAGAATGTTATTTCTAATTTGATGAGGGGCCAAATTAGAAATAACAAACCTATGATATCTTATATATTAGGGTTATGGTCCCCAATTCATATGGTGAATTCCTATTCTATCTGACATCCCATCATCAGAAGAATTAAGAGGGTTTCTCTTAGTAGCCATATTGGATTGGAAGATCAACAACCTGTGAACAACTTAATTCAATGGATCCGGGTATGTTTCCGCTTTACATCTCTCAATGATTTGACATAGAGGATCTTGGTTGATCAAAGTTTTTCTAGATCTAGATTATTGTTTCTTACACAAATAACTAGGACATAATCTAGATAATAATAATAACAGTAGAAAAATCTTTACACATGAGCGCAAATTAACTCATCATGCGTTGTGATGAACTAAGAAGTGGATTCCCACCACTGCAAGGTCTGCGACCCAATTACCCAAACTTACAACTTTATTATGCTTATAATGATGATTCAGTCTCTTGCTTTCTGATTGATCAAACTGCCTCAGCAATCAGCATTCAAAATCCTTGAGTTCTAATTGTGTTTACAGTCAACTATCATCATGGAACTCACTGAAATTTGAGTCATTTCGATCTTAAGTAGAGAGCCTTTTGCTTAGAATGACACTATGACTATATATAGCAAATATGATATGGTTATGAGCCCTACATGGTTCCAGAGCTGTAATTTGAGATTTTTTTGGAGGATGATGATGTTACTGGGGATCCTTCATCTCTCTCTCTTTTTTAAATGAATCTATTTGTTTGTTAGGTTAGCTGTAGGAATAGGATTATTTTGAGAAAGATGTGCACTTCAATACATCCAAAAGAAAAGCAATGTTAGTAAATGCAAGTTAGTTACTAGTCTTCACTAAACCTAACATAACCAATGATTCTTGATAGAAAAAATAAATATACTATGAAAAATGGTTACAACTAGAATCAATAAAATATAGCTACCAGCATTCCTTAGTTTTTTGCCTGTATTCAAGTGGTGGGTCACATTTAAATCTTAATCAACCGTTCAGATTTGATGAAAATGATCTGCCTGACAGTTGAGTAGTGATTATCCTAACTTAATAGGGTTGCAAACGGGTTGGCTCCGGTCCGTGTCCATGGTGGACCCGGAACAGTTAAGGGGAAGGTGGAATTGGATCCGGACCCGTTTCGGAACCGGTTTCTTGGCTCCGGAACCAGAACGAGAACCTTTTATGAGACATGAGAGATTTTCGAAAATTGAAGTAATATGTCGGGTCTCGGGTCCATTGGTCCGAACCGAGGTGGAACTAAACTCAGACGCATTTACTTATCAGGGCCTAAATAAGGATTCAAACCCAGTTTTTAACGGGTCGGAACCTTCGGGTAATCGAAGAATTAGAGACCCATTTACATTCCTTAACTTAAACATCCCCTCAGACCCCAGTGCTTGATTTGATGAAAATCATCTCACTTCTCCTGTAGGCTTGTTGGTGGTTACTTGCAAATGTTGGAAAATACAGGCACTGATCAATAAATTTCCCAACAACAAATATATATTTTGAAAACTTCCCCTTCTAACATGAGACTTATGATAAGGTATTACTCATTAGTACCTATTAAAATACACAACAAATTAACAATCCAACAGACTGCAGAAAAAAAAAAGAAAAAAAAGAATGTAAAACAGCAGAAACTTATTAGAAAATGAATATGCATTAATTGTTTTATTATATTTCTACTAACGAATATAAAAAAATGAAAATAAAATAAAATAAAATACCTTATCTTTCATTTCATGTCCTGGTTTGAATTAAATAATGTGTCTATCATCTATACAAGCAATGCCAAAAGTACATACAACACCAATGGACGGTCCTGATCATACATTTAATCAACCAATCATCTTTGACCCATTACCACCTATCAACCCGTCCTCTCTCTCTGTACATTTCTTCTATCCCAGTCAACAAGATAAATTAAAAAAAAAAATTTCCTATGATACAGTGTGGCCCACCATGATCCAACCGTCCATCATTCATCTTGCCAAGCCAATCTATCCCCAGATGGTTCCTTTAACCAAAACCAACTTCGACCCACATCCCTCAGCTGTGTATCATTCACTTCACAGAACCTCTGGGCCCACCCCTCCGGCTCAATGGCCTTGCTCCCAAGCCCTGGGGCTCGGTCCTTGGACTTTGGGTTCAACCCATCCCTCCAATCATACACATAGGCCGACACCCTCCTCCTAAACTTGTTCTTGAACTCGGACCAGGCCTGGTACTTGTAATGGTTCACCACAACCTGCTCCAATGGCACCTTCTTCCACTTGTACCCCACCTTCAGATCAAAATGGTGGACCACATTCAACAATGACAAATCAACGGCATCCAACCGCACGATCGACTTGTGCCTCTGCTCCTTCATCGTGCGACACGTGTATCCCTGGGTCACGCCCTCCTTCGGGTGGGACCTATGGTTGGACGGCCCGAATTCCAAGCAGCTAATTGCCACCTGTCCTATTTTTGCTACAGTGTCGTTCGGGAGGAGAGACTGCAGCATGTATTTGGACGGCTGCGATGCGTTCTGCCAGGATGGCGAGAAGACGAACTCGTCCACGTCGACGTACATCATCCACGTACACGTGTCGTTCATCCGCGTGGCGCAGTGGGAGAAGCCGGCCTCTTGGGTCTTGGGCCAGGGCCAGAGGAATGTCGTCACGTCGTACCCGGATCTAGCCAGGTGGGCCACCACATTCGTTATGTCGTCGTCGCTGCCGTTGTCGTACAAGACGAACTTTTCCACGCCGATCCGCGAATGGTACATGACCCATTCCTTCAGGAATTTCGCCACGTTGTACACGACCGTACAGGCGCACAGTAGCGACCTCCCCGCGTCGCCGACTGCTAAAGTGCGCCGGTCCGCCTCGTAGGCTGCCACGGAGGGGACGACCCGCGTGTTCCCGTCCTCGGGCCCGATCTCGAGTGTGATTCGGGTCAGGTCGGGGACGGGTCGGGCGGGATGCGGGCAGCGGAAGACCTCCTGGAACGAGTGCGTAACGGCCGTCGTGACGCCGTCGGCGAACTTGCAGCGGAGGTTCGCGGCGGGGAGGTTGACGCCCTGACGGCTGTTAACGCCCTTCGTGAAGAGGATGACGTCATCCTCGGTGGAGAGTGATTCGTAGGTGACGAAATTCCAACGGATCATGTGGGGCTGGTTTTGGCAGATATCAGCCTTTTCCGGGGAGTCGGTGAGGGCCGGAGAGAGAAAGGGTCGCCGCCGGCGGGAGCTGATGGGCATGACGCACCGGTAGATGGCGCGGCGGCCGAAGGGGAGGACGCCGCCGGGGTCGGCTGGGGAGTTGTTTCGGTCCTGAAAGAGACATGTGGAGGGTCGGGTCGGGTCCGGGTGGGGGAGATTGGAGAGGGACGACACGACGACGACGACTTCCCAGTCAGGGAAGAGGATGGAGTCTGGTGGGTCCCTTGCAGGTAAGAGGTGGGCCCCACATCCTGTTTTTGTATGTGATAATGATGGAGAAGGAGAAGGAGAAGGAGAAGGAGAAGGAGAATTGGAGGGTGATTGTGAGGTGGGGCTGTTTGGATATAGAGATTTGTTTGGTGATGATGGAGGAGGTTGGTCTAAGATGGAGAGGTTGGGATTTGTAGGTTTGGAGAGATATGAATGAGAGAGACTGATGATGTCAATGGTGAAGATGTCATGGAAGAGATGGTGAGAGATGGAAGCTACCAAAACAACGGACACGAACACAGTGATTACTGCAGTATGAATTCTCGCTCGCATGTTTTTATTATTGTAGTTGAATCAATCAAGAGAAATGAAAGAACAGGAGCAGAAGATTGAAAAGAGAGAGAGAGAGATTTCTTTCTTTCTTTCTTTTCTTTCTTTGTTTGGTTCTTTCTTGTTTTTGTTTTCAACAAGGGATGGTGAGGGAGAAAGAGAGTAAGTGAGGGGAAGAGAGCGGAGGAGAGAAGCGCTTTTAACGTTAATTTCATTTTGGACCTGTCAATTTATACACCTTGATTAGTAATTTACTAGGGTGCCTTGGATTTAATCTTCATGGGGTCATCTTTGATCCAACTCAGACATTATATTTTATATGCATCCTCACTTAGATTTCAATCCAATCATATATTCAATATATTAAAGTGCCATGCTCTGTTAGGGATAGGCCCGCACTTGGCAGACCCGGACCTGGATTCAGAAATTTTATTTGAGGGGACGAATCAAAAAGGCAGTTTGGTTTTTTGGGGGCAAACCCAAAATTTTCATTATCATCTTAAACTCTTAATCTATAATTTTTGAATTTAACTGTATTTAAAAAATATTTTTTCTTTTTAAAGATTTCAATCCAATGATTAAAGACAGATAGATGCTAAATTTAGGCGGCACTCAAGAGATAGTGACAGATTGTAGATGACTCAAATAAAAAGCACCTGCTTCTTCTGTATGTTAAAATTGAAGTTGTATTTTATCCATGAATGTGTATCACATGGTTAAAATTAAAATTTATTCTAATCTTGGTCAAACTAAAGTGGATCTTACATTGGGTTGATTAAATGATTCATGTAAATTTAATGGGTAGGATTTTTTTCAAATGTTGACATGAGTCCATTGTCTAGAGCCAAGTACAATTAATTAGGGTCCAACTTTTTAGGTCTCTTTCTACATAAACTAATATTGAAGTATCTTTTTAATTGAAACCTACTTTAGAAACAAGTCTCAAAACTCATCTTTCCCAACATAATGTTGATCATAGATTGTCATGTGATGTTAAGTAGATTTTAATTTCCTTGTGTAGGATTAACTCAGTGTGGGGTCCATATGGTTCGTGTTGGGGGGCTGCTAGCCTAGTTTTGAAGTTTATATTTTTGGCTTTGGCTTTACGTATGGAAGTGGGCAACAAAGAAAGAAAAAGAAATGGGACTTTTGTGGTCCTCATGACTGGAATTTCAGCTGTGGCACGTCACGGGTGGTTTGTTTATATGGTCACATCGATCATCTATTTAAAGTCTTCCCTCCAGATAAGGGTATCAAGAGCCATTACCTTTACCATTGATGGACCCCACATGGAGTGGTGGTTGTTTGATCAAACGGTAGAGATTGCCCCGCAAGCATTATATTGTTAACTAATATTGGAACCCTTGTGCCCATTTTTATGGATGATGCGGAGACTCCAACCCCACTTCATAAGATTAATCATAAAATCCCAAATACATAACACCACCCATTAGCACCATGTAAGTACCTAACTCGAACAACTTTACCACTGGAATAATATAAATGTGGATAACTATAAGTGTGGTTAGCAATGATTAAACTCTCTACTCTTGAGGATGTCCTCTCCTTTCCTATTCGCTATGATATAACTAAACAATAAAAATTTCATCCCGCACTTAAATTTAGATTAGTTTGAAAATAAAAGTAATGTCAGCTCATAAGGATTAGGTGAAGACCGACACAAAAAATTAAAACATTATGCCTATGAAAGGAGGTTAAAAAGAATTTGCCATATTTGTTTCTTGCATTTGCTTTCTTGATGGAGAAAGTAGGAATAAGACCATGGGCGTGCCACAAAAATGTTAAAATGCAAAAGTCTACCCTTGTGTGCAGAATCAGGATCTTGTAAGAGGATTCTAGATCGTCTGAGGCTTTTCCTCACGGTCACATCAACTTATTTTGTATAAAATAACAAAAGTGAGAATGATTTAATAGCAAAAATAAAATAAAAACACAGATTATTGAAACTTTAAAATTAATACTTGCAGTAAGGAATTGAAACATAAGCTTACTTGTAGACCTAGGGATGATTGAGCAGACAGCCCAGTCGCCATCTGAAAAGGCATAAAGTCCTAGTGATGACTGAAATAAGGTTGGAAAACCGTAATTAGTGCCCTTAATATAGCACAAAATTCTCTTCACCCCTTGGAAATGAGAAGAGTTGAGTTCTAACGTAAACTTTCAAACTAAGTTGGCAGAAAATGAAAGTCCCCGTCTGGTCAGTGTAAGATATTTCAATGCACCATAACTAAACTCCTGTGGAAAGTTGCATCAATTAGGATTCGCTCAAAGGAGTGGAGTCCATGTTTTTTTTTAGCAACAGGAGTGTTGATGTTAATGGCTTTGCAATTTGCCATCTTTGCTTTTGTTGAGTATCTCAGGAGCACAACGATATTGAGAAAAAAGAAAAATGACCTCAACACCAAGAAAAAAATTGGAGAGGACCTAACTCCTTCATAGAGGATTCCATACTTAAAATATATCGAGCTATTACTTGTCAAAATTATGTCATCCATATATAGCAATAGTAATATTGTGCTAACATAGCAATGTAGAATAAAAAGAGATGGGTAGGTGCGGTTGCGAAAATAATACCAATGCATAGAAGAAAAAGACTAAGTCGGTCAAAATCAAGTCTGTGGTGCTTGTTTCAAATCATAAAGAGCCCGCTTTAACCTATAGATATTATGAGGAAGAGATGGGTTTGTAAATCTAGATGGTTATTCCCTCAAAAGCACACCCGCTATGACTCCAGCTGCACAACTCGCAAAACGCATGATCTGTGACTCAAACCTACGAGACTCCGATACCACTTGTAGGAAGTTACACCCCATTGAGCTATCACTTATCCCAAAATCAATTGGTAATAGGAAAACGACACAACAATAGTTTTACGGTGAGGGCGAGGGCTCGACCACAAATATGACCGCTTATGAGAGAGGGTGGACGTTGATCTCAATAGTTCGAATTGTAGTTGTAGTTGCTTTATAACTGGATTGTATGTTTCATCAAAATCCATTACTTTCATTTGATTGAAACCTTTAACAACAAATCTAGCTTTAAGTCTTTCCACTTTCTCAATGGCCTTTGATCTTTGTTTTAAAAACCCACAGAAAGCCAATGACATGCATGTGTGATCTACGAGACACAGGTTTCCATGTGCTAATTTGGTGAAGAGCACTTTTTTTTTTGGCTAACGGAGGGTTCCCAACCCTTTGGGCTGGACTATTCCCTCCGGGCCCAGAGAGAAGCCAGGTAAAACCGCTGTGGCCCCTAGGTGGTAGCACAAGTAAACTCAACCTTCGGCTCCTGAAGAGAGGGGAATCGGGGGTCGATACCAAGACCTCTAGCTCCGGAAGAGGGAGGAACCGTGGTCCTGACCACTCGGCCAACCCCTTGGTGAAGAGCACTTGGCTATTCCTTCATGGCTCCAACCCGGTGTGGGTTTATCAATGCCCTTTGGCTCTATTAAATCTGGCGAGGGTTAGGAGCAGATGGGCACCAGTCTGGTCCACTCTTGTGGCCATGGGATGTTTAATAACTTGATTGATTTGGACTTAAATTCGCTTAATAAAATTGGCACAGTGGTTTGAATTTTCCTCTTTGTGGCCTTTTTCAAATGAGGGTCAATTCAAATGAATAATTAAATCCTAATTTCAGTAAAAACTGATAGTTAGGTCATTCTAGCTAACCCATTTATTTAAAAAAAAAACATACAAACTATACTACCAATAAAATCAACACCAAAAAGATCTTTTCATCTATTTTATTCCACCTCCTTTGCCAAATATTTTGAAAGAAAGGGTTTACGGATTAATTATAAGTTTAAAATAAAGATAAAAATAATAATTAAAAGCATGATGTCAAAATCCCTCTTAATTTATTTTCAATCAATTAAATCAACACAACTAAAATAAGACATCAAAGGGTGATTTCAAAATCCTTAAAATCCCTCTTTTTTTTTTTGCTAACGGAGGGTTCTCAACCCTTTGGGCTGGACTAATCCCTTCGGGCCCAGAGAGAAGCCGGGTAAAATTCATGTGGCCCCCAAGTGGTAGCACTAGTGGACTCAACTTTCGGAAGATGGGAGAATCGAGGATTAATATCAGGACCTCTAGTTCCAGAAGAGAGAGGAACCGTGGTCCTTACCACTCAGCCATCCCCTTGGGATTAAAGGAGAAGGACTTAACTTTAAAAAGATATAACTTTTTCTACAGCTAGAGAGCATATGCTTTTCGCGGACTCAATCACAAGGAATTCTTGATTCGAAATAACTCACTACTCCTTCACTAAACCTTGTTTTCATAATCAATTACAATCACTCTTTATTCAAATCTTACTGGATCGAGCTTTGAGATTTGTATCATTTAGTTAAAGCCCTGCCCAAATATTAAATGGGCCCAGATTATATATATATATATATATATATCTATATATATAGGCCTGGCCTTAAGCTGATTGCCCCTAGATCAGGACTGAGCTGGCCCAGCTCATGAGCACCCCTGATAAGCGGATAAGCCAAAGCTCGTTCAAGCTCGCTTTATTTATCGAGCCAAAACTTTAGGCTTGGACTCAGCCCTTGGGTATAAAAGTAACGCCTTAGGCAAGCTCAGTTGCAAAATATATACACAGCCTTGTGTTAAATATGTCGGACTGAGCTGTTCCTTTAAGCAAAAATAAGCCCAAGCCCAGACCATTTAATAAATAGGCAAGGATTATAGGGGTGACTACAATCCATGGGCCTAAAAACGAGCCAGAAATCCAGCCCAATGAGGACTGAAGTTGGCTCAATTAGGCCATGATCACCCCTAGCCAATTTGGGTAAATAATGCTGACTCTATATTTCACTTAGGGTCTATTTGATTTGCATTAGATTACTTAAGAATTCACTATCAAATGAGCTCCGCCAAAAGTTTAGTAAAGAGGTGAGGTGTCCCCAACTAGTGGAGGGGAGTTGAGGGGTAAAGGATATGGTGGGGATGTAGAACATACCTGACTTTCCTAGGTGTTAAATTATATATGATGGTCGGGTTTCTATTTCTTATCTTCATTTGATTCAATTTCCATAAAAGGGCAAGATATCTGATAATCATTTTTATATATTCAAATTGGGTTTTTAGTAGCCCACCACATAAATAAATGAAAAAAAATCTGGGTCTTTAGTTTTAACTAGTTATGGCCTGAAAAACAAATAGGTAGAACTAATTGAATTTGTAGGGACTTAAAGACTTGCATTTCTTAGGATTTGTTTTTTGTGTTACGTGGATTTCTCTATCTACAAGAGAGACGAATCCTATATTCCTACGCCTCCTAAAGAAAATTTATGTCACACCAAATTACGAAATAATTGGGCAAACAAAAAAGTCGAATAATTTTTGTCTCTATCACATAATCCTCTTTTTGCATAAATGCACCAAAGAGTGGTTTAAGAGCGATGGCTTGAATATCCAAAAATTGACAATAAAAAAATCTCACCTGTTATAATGGAAAATAAATACCAAGGTGTCAATCACCCTTACTAAATCAAATCTTAGAAAACTCAGAATCTCCCTCCACATTTCCACCTTAGAAGTTAAAAACTGGACCCTAGCTTGGATCACCAGGTTGAATTTTCTTATGTTGGAGGGCTAAGTGAGGAATTGCTACTCTCTAGCTAGCTATGATTTATGAACTCTCTCTTCTTATTACTCAAAATTAACCTTGACAGCTAACTAAACGGTTAGGTTTGCCTTATCCCCCTTTCAAAATTTAGCTCTATCCTCGTCTATTTCCAAGTGAAATGGGATTTGGATGCCCATACCTCAAATTCAAATTCATAAGCCACTGGATAAAGAAGTGGGCCCAAATGAGCGTCCCACCAAAACCAATGCATGACCACCGGACCACTAAGTTGGCACCCATCCAAATAGACTGAACCATTGATGACCCATTTTCATCCTTACCATCAATAAAGCCGGCGTGGTAGGGCATGGCCCCTTTTTATGCCTTCATCTGCAGGGTCCCACATTTTGAAATTTCTTCTTATCCCAAAAACTTCAGGCTAGGTATGTAAATGGGTATCCGATTTTTCGATTACTAGGAGGTTTCGACCTGTTAAAAACCGGGTCTGGGTCCTTATTTAGGACCCGATAAGTAAATGGGTCCGGATTCGGTTCCATCTTAGTTCGGACCCATGGATCCGAGACTTGACATATTACCTTAATTTTTGAAAATCTCTCCTAAAAGTTATGTTTTTTTAATATCATTCTCCACCTAAACCCGAACTCAAATTCCAACCCGTTCCATATATGATTCTGGTTTCGATTCCGAAGCCAAGAAATCGGTTCCGGGTTCGGATCCGATTCCACATTTTCTTTAACGGTTTTGGTTCCAAGTCCAACATGGACCCGGACCAAAACCGACCCGTTTACAACCCTATAGGTAGCTCAGCATCCAGGCCTACAGGATCCAAACATCAATGGACGGCAAGTGCCCAGATTAAAAGGTCATGAGTGGCCCCACACACGCGTGCCAAGTCAACACATGTGCTTCGAGAATCCCTACGCCTCTCACAGCAAGGAAAACCCAAGTCAGATCTCTCTCTCTCTCGCTCTCTCCTTCTGTTTCTGATTCCCGCTGAAAGGAAAACTTACATAATAAAACGACAAGAACCATTTCCACTCTCTCTCTCTCTCTCTCTCTCTCCCGACCGAGCGATGGGATTTGGCTGCAGAAGCTTATGCAGCTACAGATTTCTCCTTCTCTCTTCTCTCCAGGTAAGAAATCAACTCCATCTCCATCTCTCTTTCACTTCTCTCTCCTGCTTTTTCTTCAATCACACTGCAGTTCTTGCTTTCAGATCTCAACAGCTCTCGATTATTTCTCAGATCTTGCTCCATTTCATGTTTTCTTCTTCGATTTCGTTCGATTCTCATCTATCTTGATGAAACTCTATCCAGATTGCCTCAGATTTGAGTTTCATCTTTACTTAGGGTTTGTTTTCTGATTTTCTTTGTTACTTCATCTTTGCGAAGTTAGGAACTTGATCTGATTTATGCGTGATCGCTGATGTAGAGGATTTTGATTTCGGGATTCATGCGCGTGCAGTTTGGTGAATGATCATTCGTCGTGTGCTGGGAATGCCGATCCTGGTTAGGACTTTTGAGTGCTTTGGATGATGTCGAGCTTTAGATTCGAGAGATCTCCGGTTTTCTCTTATTTCAGTGTCGATTTGTGGAATGCGTGTTCTTTTTTTTTTTTTTTTGGTTGCTGTCACTAGATTACGGTTTTCTGTGATTGCTCTAAGGATGTTGATTAGGAGTTTGTGATGTTGGATTTAGAGTTCTTGCGATTGGAAGACTGTGATTTAGAAATTTGATCTGATTTAGGCGCGATCACTGATGTCTTGGACTCTGACTTCCGAGTTCTTGCCTGCGTGTGCAATTAGGCAAATGAACAGTTGCTGTGTGCTGGGAATGCCAATTGTAGTTAGGAATTTTGAGTGCATTGGATGATATCTGGCTTTACAATTCGAGAGATCTCTGGTTCTCTCTGATTTCAGTAATGATGGGTGGAATGCCTGTGCTGTTTGTGCTGTCACTAGATTACTGTTTCTGTAATTGCTCAAATGTACTGATTAGGAGTTTGTGATGTTGGATTTAGAGGTCTTGCAATTGAAGGATCGTGAAAAGTTTAGATGTTGTATAACACTGGATAGAAGAATGAGAGTATATTATTACTAGGACGGTCTTCTCACTTGAAGCAACACATGCACAAAATGAGCGTACAAGAGATGTGAATGTTAAGGTGAATCTGTGGTAAAACTAGGAAAGGTAGAATCAGACATGAGCTATTTCGGCAGCATTTAGGTGATAAAATAACAATGGAAAATGGCTCAAAGCAGTAACAATTGATGTATC
The DNA here is from genome assembly GCA_038049695.1 of Cinnamomum chago. NCBI lineage: Eukaryota > Viridiplantae > Streptophyta > Magnoliopsida > Laurales > Lauraceae > Cinnamomum > Cinnamomum chago. Next base: position 70,172,787 of record CP142459.1, read on the forward strand.
AGGAAATTATTTTGTTTAGTCGTTTATGTCAGTTGTTCACTGTTCAAAGCATCAATTTTAAGCTATTTCCTGTTACATTCATGTTGAATGCTGGAAAGCTCTTCACCTGTTAAAGAGTGATACTGTAGAACCAACCAACCTGTTTCGTCAATTCTATAATATCTGTATCATCGCACAGTTATATGTAAGATTAAAATTGTTCTGTGTTTTAAGCCATTTCTCAATATATCCATGGTGTACTTTCTGCAGCATGTCCTTGAAGATTAGCTCAAAGTCATGATAGCTCAACCTTGTTCCCATCATTTCGGAAATATAAGACATGCATATTTTCTTCCTAGGTTTCTCTGCAATAATACTTTTCAGTATTAAGTTGATTCTTGAACGGTTTTATCTCTCGTCTGCAGTTAGTGACATGAGCATGCTGGATAATTCATGTCGTCAATGACCACAAATAGGCTTTTCCATCAAGTTTTTTTTATAACTTTTTATGAATTCCCTACCAAATAGTTTTGCTTTCTCCTTTTCTGTGTTTCTTTCAGATGTAAGTTTGGCATTTGTTGCAAAATAAATGAATTTCATTTTATATGAGCTTTTCCCAATTTTTTTGTACTCATTTTAATGGATCTGATATGGACTGGCATCATGGGTTTGAGGATATTGATGGTGTGCGGATGTTAGAAAATTTTATTATTCCCAATGGTTAAAAAGTACTTGCCTTTCACAGTGTTCTATGGATGTGAGAAAAATTGATCATGCTTAATTTGTTAAAGTACTTGCTTTTCAATATCCATCTTGTTTCTGCAGGTCACACTCCTTGTGTTGCTAGTTCGTGCAGAAAATTTGGATGCAGGTTCTCTTATAGTGTCAGATACTCCAAACATGTAAGATTATTGTAGTCCTTAGAAGGGATGGTACCTCAGCCATTTGAAAAAAAGCTATGTATAGCTGTTTTAGTGATCTGGTTTTGATATTTGGATTTCTAAACTTTTAGCTAGCAGTATAAGTTGAATTTGTTTGTACTGATATGAAGAAAATCTAATTTGTGCTTCCGTTAAACACATGTAATGTAATCTTAGGGGCCTAGGGCATGGTGCTTCCTCAGTCATACTTCAAAGGAGAATGGATGTGTGTGTAGGGAGATTGCTCTTGTGAGAGTTACTCTCATGGTACTATGAGAGTAAGGGGTGGGGGCCCTCACATTTAGGCTGTTGGTTTTGGATATGGATGTGAGGGCCCCCACCCTTACTCTCATATTACCGTGAGAGTAACTCTCATAGAAGCATCTCCTATATATATATATCCATATTTGGGTTAAGTTTTACTATGGCTGCTATATAATACAATCCCCCTCCCTTATCTTGGCTTGGGACCGACCATAAAAACTGGCAATGTAGCCGACCCCATTATAGTTGGAACAAGGCTTTAATGATGCTGATATGTATAGATATATATATATCGATTTATCTTGCTAATTTTATTCCTCAGTTCTGTTTATTTTGATTTTGTCATAGGGAAATTGCTACATTTGTTGCATATAAGCATGTACATGCGTGATTATACATGATTATCTAAATTATTTAATATGCTGTTACATCACGCTTTCTTTTGCCTCTACAGTCAAAGCAATGCCCGAGGATATCAACGCCCTTCTGATTGTGTGCAATGCAATGAGAAAAAGGTTTTATATGCCCATTAGACCTTTTTTTTCCATATCATTATTATTTTTTAATCCTTTTGTGTTACTTTTAACTGCATTTGTTTACAGATTTTATTATTCTTGGATGTGTTTTCCTTTTCTGGAGTCCCTCCCCGCCCCCCCCCGCCCCCTCGGGAATATTTAACAATGTAGGTGAAGTGTTTTGACATTCATCAGAAATATTTTGGTGACGTGATAACCCACCCATACCTTCTAATGCATGGCGCCCCTTTAAGATAAATTAAATATAAAAAATGTGCTATTTTTTGTGTGCATGACCCATCCAGGAACTAGTTTTTTATTGCATGGTTAGATTCTTCTTTTAAAGAGATAAAACATAATAATTTGTAAAAATGGAATATGTAATGTGCCCTCGCGTCTAATTCTCTGCCAATGCTATTTATGTGGATCAAGACAATTTAGGATGACATGCCTTTTGGATTGACCTTTGTCTCACACAAAAGACTGCCAATTATTGAATTCATAACATGTTTTGATGGACTGTTGCATATAAGCCTAAAAGTAGGTGCTTAGTTCAGTAATTTCGATAACAGTCAAGTAAGATTTTTGCATTATGCTTGATCGACAAGGTCTCACATGATCTATTGGCTTTTGCACATCATCTGAGTTTTAAGCATGTACCATTGCAGTAAGTGCAGATCATAACTTCCTTGTGGTCTGAATGGTCTCCCAATACCAACCTTCATGGAGTTCTTTCTTTCACACCCATCAAATTAAGCTTCTACAAACTTGGAGGATGGAAACTCCCACGTATCAGTCCTCCCCAAGGTAGCTCCCTATCCTCCCAAAAGATTGTTACCAGCTGCTCCTTAAATCCAAAGCATGAACACCGACTTTTTTGCAGAACCCCAGAGATCACTTTTCTCCTTACTTCAATCACAACTCTGTTTATCAAATCAAATCTGTTGCCAATGGTTTGAAAATTCCTCTCCTTCCAAATGGACTAATGGACTATGGTGGAAACAACACCCCAGAGGAGGTTACTACACTGTCTACATCAAACTCATCTGCTACATATCAATGAGAGCTTGCATTGACGTTAGTATGACATGGATCACCCCAAATAATCAGAGGAAGGACCCCTAGATAGTTGATCATCATCATCTTGTCCTTATCCCGAGTTCCGAACTCTTACTCCCATAGGCCGTCAATATAGCAAACTCATTGGACATTATCCTAAAAATTCTGGGTTATTCTATCAATTATGTCCATTTGAATAATTTCGTTCACTGCCATGAAAATAATTTATGTATTTATGTTCAATTGGAAGGAGGTAGCTTTCTGGTAAACAGGGGTCAGGGCAGTCCCTAGTATCCTCAGTCTTCTGGTTTCCATGTAGCTGAGTAGCTTGTTGTGTTTGAGGATTTAAAGATTGTACTTTTGCTTGTTTTTACCTATGTCCGGATCAGTATAATCCTTTTGCATTGATTTCTTTGTTGCTTTCAATGAAAGTTACCATAAAAAAAAAGAAAATAATTTATGTATTTATCAACTAGCACTACTATTTTGATGGTAAATAGACTGAATTGAAGAATAACTAATAAGTACTCATCATAAATCACCATCCGATATAGATGTTTGTATATGCTTTAATTGGTAGATAGACTAACATTGAAGAACAAATAAGAATGGTACATAATATGAAGAAAGAAAAAGGGTTTTAGTGAAGGACAATGATGTTAAAGAAAGGTGGAGAGAATAGTTTAACTAATAGGAAGGCTTAGGATCGAGAGATGATACTTCGTTAGCTGGACATACTTTCTACAGTAGAATTAGGGTAGCAGAAGAAAAGAAAGCTAAAGAAAAATGGAGAGAATACTTTAACTAATAGGAGGCTTAGGATCGAGAGAGGATACTTTAACTAATAGGAGGCTTAGGATCGAGAGAGGATACTTCGTTAGCAGGACATACCTTTTACTGGAGAATTAGGGTTGCAGAAGAGAAGAAAGCATTGGCAAGAATGAAGACAAGAATGAATATGGGGGCAAGATGACATTCTGATAGAGGCTTGGAAATGGAAATCCTTTTTTTTTAGTCTTGTTTTTTACCATATCATCATCATCTTCAAAGCTTCATCCCGTTTATTTTTGGTTGGCTTTGTTACTATATTTTTTTACTCATCCACTTTTGGGCTGAACAATGGTTTTCAGCAACCACCAGTCCCTCTTGCACATGCCACATCTGAATTCCAAGGCTTGTCCATTAAGTTTTTTGGTCCTAACATTTAGGCCAAGGCCAGCCTGCAGACATAACAATGAGGCAGGTCTATGCCCAGTTTGCAAAGAGTAGGCTCTTTTTGTGTTAAATATGTCATGTCAGGCTGCGTCATGTACTCGGGCTTTTAGATGGACACGTGTTTAAAAATGGGGCTGGGTCCAGCCCAAATCAGGCTAGCCTGAGCTGTATCAGCACACATGCGACCCTTAACCTGGATATGTCATCTACATCCAGAGGCTTATAATGTTCCTCAAATAAATTGTTCTACATGTCAGGAAGATGTAACACAATGAAATTACTGTTATTTGTCCAGGATGTTGACATTATTGTGACATACACGGATGCTTCTGGGGCCATCCAGACGAGCACTATCAAATCAAAGGACTTATCTCCTTCGTGGGTCTGGGAGGTTCCAGATGATAAGAACCATGGATTGCTAAGGGATAGTAAGGTATAGTATTCTTATTGCAGCATTGATACTGAGAAAAATCCATTTATGACAATCTTGTGTCATCGTGCGAATTCATATAATAGCAAGCATGTTTATAATTTAAGAAGGATGCAAATTTCTTTCCATTTTATGTCTGCTTTCCAAGTTTCTAATTTATATCCATTGACTGCAACCACATTATACAATTTTCTTCTCTAACTGACTTCCAGGTGCGGGAAGACTTATTCCAGGAAGGGACGAGCGGATTAGAAGGCAACAATCAGGAATTTACTTATGTACATAGACTTGGAGATGAGCCTGGAGTTCCACCATTTCTAGAGGACAGACTTATCAGCCCACCGAAGCTAAGGCGTCGGGTAAAATGTCAAATGCTTCTATTCCTTCTAAATGTGTGTCTGCATGTGTTTAGGTTGGTAAATGTGTAATGTTTCGATGCCCTGCAGAAAATGCGGAAAGAAAGAAGAGACATGCGCACTGCAGAACTAATTCGGCAGGACACAGAGGCTGAAAAACAGATGGAGACTGCAGCCATTGAACGCTCAAAGCAATTTAAGAACAATGTCAAAGGGAAATACAGCATATGGAGGAGAGAATACGACAATCAAAACTCAGATTACACTTTGAAACTTATGCAGGATCAAATCATAATGGCGAAAGTATATGGGAGCATAGCTTGGTCCAAGAATGACACTGAGCTCTATGAGACCTTGATGACACAAGTAAAAGAAAATCAAAAACTTCTTGGAGAAGCAAACTCAGATGCTGAATTGGATCCAAGGTATTTTAATAGAATTCATTTTGCTTATCAGTTTAACAAAAGGAATTATAAGGTCCTGATTCATCATCATGAATAGTATCATGTTGTGCTATTCTATACAAGCGGGGACAACTATTGGCGATCCTGACTGTCCATCTGATGCCTCAATGATCCTTCTAATCGGAAGGTTGTGGCTGTCTAATTGTTTGCCCCAGAAGAAAAAATTGCACCAACTGTTTACAAAAGAAAAGGGACAGAATTATTGATCTGTATCCTCATGATGGAAGTTTGAACATTCATGGCGGCGCCCATCGGACCAATGGTCTGGACCACACCCCCATGGAAATCTATTGTCATAGTAGGCATGTCAGGACACTATTTGTGCTGATGTGTCTGAAACTGTAGCTGCACTTAACACATTGAGCTCTGGGTAATTGTGACGGAATGCTTTCCTTCCTAATACAGTGCCCTTGAAAAAGTGAAAGAAATGGGTCATACTTTAGCAGTGGCAAAGGAGAAGTTGTATGACTGTGCTGTAATGGCAAGGAAACTTCGAGCCATGCTTCAGTCTACCGAGGAGAATATAACTGCAAAGAAGAAGCAAAGTGCATTCTTGATTCAACTTGCTGCAAAAATGCTCCCAAGACCATTGCACTGCCTCTCTCTACACCTCACAACAGATTACTTCATGCAGGATCATGCTAATAAAGAAGCTCTTGACGTGGACAAGCTTGGAGATTCCGCTCTCTATCATTATGCAATATTCTCTGATAATATACTTGCCACATCTGTTGTTGTTAATTCAACTGTATCACATGCAAAGGAACCTGAGAAGCACGTGTTCCATCTAGTGACAGACAAGCTGAATTTCGTGGCTATGAAGATGTGGTTCCTTGTTAATGCTCCTAAATGGGCTACAATTCAAGTTGAGAACATTGATGATTTCAAGTGGCTTAATTCTTCTTACTGTTCAGTTCTTCGGCAACTTGAATCTGCACGTCTCAAGGAGTACTATTTCAAGGTAAATCGCCCGTCCACGATTTCTGCCGGCGATGATAATCTAAAATACAGGAACCCAAAGTATTTGTCAATGCTGAACCATTTGAGATTCTATCTCCCTGAAGTGTACCCAAAACTGGACAAGATCCTGTTTCTGGATGACGATATTGTAGTTCAGAAGGACCTGACGCCTCTTTGGTCTATTGATATGCAAGGAATGGTGAATGGGGCGGTAGAGACCTGTAAAGAAAGCTTCCATAGGTTTGATAAATATCTCAACTTCTCTCATCCCATGATCTCTCAGAATTTTGACCCCAATGCATGTGGGTGGGCTTTTGGAATGAATATGTTTGACTTGAAGGAATGGAAAAAGCAGAACATGACTGGCGTATATCATCGGTGGCAGGATATGGTGAGCAATTGACCCTTCTTTTTTTTTTTTTGCTGAAAAGCAATTGACTTTGTTTTAATGGTATAAGCACAACCACTAGGTGGCTGTTCGTTTTTCAATTGGCATTTTCCTAGGGAAGGCGAGGCTTGGAAAATCTTGGCCAGATAGAGCCATTCTCATGCTAAAGAAGATATGATCAAATTTTCATAGAAAAATAATTCCCCAGCCTCCTCCCTTCACCCTTGTTTAACCCATTTACTTGTCACTTGTCAGGAAAGTGCCAATACGGGACAAATGTCCCCTAAGTGGGAACGATTTGATTAGAAAATTTACAAAATAATAGTAGTGTCGAGTTCCATTTATTGCTTTTCAATTCACAGTTTCACATGGGCAAACAAGTGACGGAAAACATCAGCGCAGCCCAATGTGATCGTTTCTGCTGAAAGGCAGGGTACTGTGGATGGACATGGTTTACAAAATAAGGTCTCTGGGCAATCTTAGCTGCTGGATGTGAGCATTGAATTTGAACAAATTATTATAATCCATAAATCTTCTCAAATCCAGTGGATGGGACTAACCCTTGTTTTTGGACCAGGTCATTTAATGAGGTGTTGAACTTTGCTTCAATTATTTATAATACAGAATTCGTGCACATTTTGTTATTCTGTTCACTTCTGTGCCTGTATATGTGGAGTTAGCCAAGTTTTGAGGCTTTTAACCTCCTAGGCTCTTATAAAAAAATCCCAGGGGCTTTCTTCAAGTGCAAAAGCTGACATGAGTACTTAGGGTGCTAATGCTAAATAAAATGAGATTGAACAGTATCTGTAGTAGTGATTCTAATCCACCAACTTCAATTAGTATATACTGTTTGGTGATTGGAGTACTGATTGAAAATTCTTGTGCAGAATGAGGACCGAACTCTTTGGAAGCTGGGGTCACTGCCTCCTGGATTGATCACATTTTACAACCATACTTATCCACTAGATCGGAGTTGGCATGTGCTTGGCCTCGGATACGATCCAGCTCTCAATGGAACTGAGATTGAACATGCCGCTGTCATTCACTTCAATGGGAATTACAAGCCATGGCTGGACTTGGCCATCCCCAAGTACAAGAAACGCTGGTCTGAGTTTGTTATGTTAGATAATCCTTATCTACAACGCTGCAAAATTGGTGTGAATGACTGACCCATGACCAATGACTGAATTCTTACTTTCTTTCTTTTTGTTTTTAAGCTTCTCCAATTCTTTTTCCCCACTCTTTTAATTCAAGCTTCCCCAATGTATATCCAATAGCATCAGTAGAACATTCAGGCTGATACTTACAAAATCGATTCATTTGTGAAATATGATTGATTAGTTCGTAATATGAAGTTGCATTTTCTACTCAAGTTGGTCGCAACTGGGATTTTCATTAGATCAGACATTTGCAGTTGATGCCCCGGATGGTGGCTTCTGTGTGGCACCCTACCTCTCCAGCCTAGTCCTCTCCAAGTGGAATCCGAAGATTCAAGAATCTGTCTCTGAGATGCAGTGGCAAGAAGTGTTTCATTCACTATTCCCTCCTGTCTTCAAACTTGCGTGGTCCCCTTTTTTCTTGGATGAGGCATTTCTATCCATGGATCTGTCATCGAGAGAAGGGTTCTGAGTCGTATGCTTCCATTGGCAAATCTAACGTCTCTCGTCTTTTATTAATTAAAGTGCAGTGTAGTTGATTCTGCATTGAGCGTCTTTTGCTTGATGAAGGTGCTTCTGACCATGGGCTGATCTTGTTTATCCAAGCAAAAAATGCTTGAAGCAGGCTTTAGAGTTTGAACCCAGTATCTCTACCTCTGTTCTTAAGACAAACAGTGATGTTGCAGAGCAGAATTGAGCAGGTCTACCAAAGCAGGCGCTGAAATCCATGATTTGATTAATCCAGTGGTTCTTGCAAGTTTGTTGCATCAATGGGGAAATATTAATTGAGTTTTGCATGGGTAATCTTATTGAAAGGTGGGCCTCACGTTTGACTGGGCAACAGTTTATCTCTGACTCGAGTCCAATCAGTTTGCCTTCCGGCTTGTACTTACGAATGAACAAATGGTAATCCAAATCATCATAATCTCACATGCACCTATGGTTAGATTTTTTTTTTTAATTTTATTTGAATGGTAACACATACGATTAAACTCCTAACCTTTGATTTAGTGGAGGCCTTAGACCTTTGCCTGCCCTTTTTTCTTTTTTAATAGGAAATGGCAGACTCAGGATTTCCATTTGAGTGGGACGGCAGATGTTCAATTGACAAGCCAAAATCATCACCAACTACCAATCATTAACGCCAACAAAGAATGAATAATCTCCACTAATTGCATGGTTAAAAGACAAGGTTTTTTTTTTTTTTTTGACAAATTAAGTATAAAGAACCCAATTCCTATAAAAGCCTTTTTTTAACTACAACAAGCAATTCCTTATTTTTTAATTATTGGTGTATTATTGGTGCAATAATTTTATAAATGCAGATCTATATAAGAAGCCCTCACACAAAAATAAGAGATTTAGACGTGTCATCCACTAAAGAGTGAAGAGGCTTAGGTTGGATTGGATTTCTTAATGCAGAAATATGTAAAATCTAAGGGCGGTCAAAGTTCCTGAATAATATAAAAGATTAATATATGTTTTTATCAAGTGGTTAATCTTATCTTAGAGTGAAACTGACTCAAATTAGAGTAAAATCTGGGGCCCCACTGTGGACTTCTACCTTTAAACTTAGAATTTCGTAAGCTTTAGAGATGCTTATGCAACTTAAATTAAAAAAATTAAGAAATCAATTCTAACCATAGGATCCAACCTTGTTCATAATAATAATAATAATAATTTTCTCAAATCATGAAAGAAAACAAGAAAATCAACAAATTAAAGAACCTTGCATATCATATTCGTCTAGCTCAATCACCATCATAGATCTACCTAAGATAGCGTCAATCAATAAAATAAAATAAAACTAGTCCATGTCCACCACTTTACACAGCAGTAGAGCCTACAGAAGCATCAGTCAACTTCAATCCCTTTTTAAAAGAGATCTCTAGAGGAGCATATGGGGTGCTGCATTTGGGGCACCATCTACCTTGATTCAGCCGAGCATCCACACAATCGACATGGAACATGTGCTTGCAAGCAGGAAGAATTCTACATGCATCTCCTTCTTTGAATTCCACCGAACAAATCCCACAATCCGAGTCGAGGCTTCTCTCACGTTTCTTCTGGCATATAGTAATGATCATATAGATCAAATACAGGCCCAAAGATGAAAACAATGAGTTGATTCTTGTGATGATCCATCTCTTTTTAACAAGGAAGATACAGATACAAACTTTATTAGAGAGGATGGCATGTCATGTCTTTATATATATAAAATAATAAGTAGGAAATAGGAAGTCAAGTCCTATTTTTGGAAAGAAGATCACCACGTCCTACTAATTGGGTTGAATTCGGTATTTGTTATACATTCACCGTGAGTGGATCAATAATACTCCGCCACGTCATCCAAAAATTTAGGTGATTTTGAAGTTTTAAAAGTAAAAAATTAGATGAAAGAGAATCATCTAAATTTTTGGATGAAGTGGCGGAGTATTATTGGTTCACTCACGGTGAATGTATAATAAATGCGATAGGTGGAGGATTCTCTTCCAAAATTCCCCCCTTTCTTGAATGACAACTTACTAAACCCTTCCCTTCCCTAAAATCTCTCTCACGTGATGAAACTTTCTCATCTTTAAAGGAAACTAATTAGCTGTTTATTTTACTAATAATATCATAAATATTCTTATAGTTAAAAAAAAAATATCCGAAATATGTCGCAACCCACTAACCAATCATATAGCGAAAAACCCAAAAACCTATTTAGATTACGCCAATCTTTGATTTTAAATTATTATTAGATTCTATTGAAGATGATTTGTATCAAGGACGGAGAATACATTGTGATTTAAGTAAAGAGGTGGGGGCATATGTTGACGTGGATTCATGCGAGAGAGTTTTGATATGTTTTCTACACGACCATCTCCACCAACCCATCTACTTGAACCCACCGACCTTATCCGAGCCCAGAACATTTTTCCTCATCCATTGCAACACAAAGCCCAGGTCATTTTGGACATTTTGGAGAAAAAAAGAGGGAAAAAACATTGGACGGTCTTGGATCTAATAGGTTGTATTGTTTTGAAAGAAAATTGAAAAACATAAGGCCAATGTCCCTTTTTTATTTTGTCTTGATTTGAAATGTTTCAGAAACTTAGGCCCCATTTTAAAAAAAATTTAGATTATAATAAGTTGATGCATGAATCTTTGTAAGTAAGTTTGAGGGATTTTTTCCAGTTTTAATCTGCAAATAATTATACATTAATTAGATTGTGTTGGTATTTATTGGAGAAGGGAGAACAATAAAGAGTGAGAGAAAAAGGAACAAAAAAAAAAAAAACCTCTAGTCCAGAGTGCGTGGAATTTAAGGAAAATTTTCTGATTCTCTTTAGAAGCACTCATCCGCACCATCCCCAAAGGCAGGCCTCCGCTGAATTTGATAATTCAGCGCCCATCGTGACCACAGAGTACACGAGAGAAACATCCTAAGTTCGAAGTTATTTTTATGTCGCAAATGGTTATACTCAATGCAACTCCTTTCTATCTATAATGGTGTTGGCCTAGTGGGTATACTCAATGGTGTTGCCTCTATTAAGCCTTGTTTGAGGCGAGAGATGAAAAGGATTTGTTTTTAGGGCGCATTTGTAGAGGGTGTATGGTGTCATAGGACACTTTGCAAAAAATAAATACATAGATTTTTATGTTTCTTTTTATCATGAAAGACGCAAGTGGAGTCTGACCTCCCACCTTGAACTTCTGATATTGCCCCCTCATGTGGCGTCAGACGAACAAGTAGTAAATTGATAGTTTTATCCAAGGTGGGAAAATGGAATGCATTTGGCTCTTCTTCCTTCTTCAAACAGATCAAAGAAAACATCTTTCTCTTCTTAAGGGGGAAAATAATTATGCATGTTTAGTGGGGTTGGAGGGGGAGGGGGTGGCTAGCTGGTAATGTGAGAAGGTGTTAAAATTTGATGCCAAATCTTATAGATGATAGGAAAACTCTCTATTTACCAAACCTAGAGCCCTCCTAACAAATCCTCCTTGAGTATATATTGGATCCAGGAGAACGAGGGAACTCTATTTACCAAACCAGCCCTAAGGGCATGCATTATACTAGAGACAATCATTAAAAACACACGCATGCGGGGGATATTCCTGTGCATCCTTCCCTCATCACCATATGGTTAGGGACAAACTTAATGGGGCTCACACCTAGGGACCCACTAATCATGGGACTCGTGGGAGATGGGAAGAGACACCTTGAATGAGACCATATATCAAATTTAAGGTCAATCACATGCCTCTAACCTCTTCATCCGTGACCCACAAATTTAATAATTTTATATTAAAGGAGAAATAATTTGACCCTCAATCCAACGATTCAATCTATTTGGATAGGCAAAAATTCAATGGGTCTAGTGCACTTAATGGAGTTCCATGTGTGGATGGTTCGGATGTGTTATAAAGTCACTCCTATTATGTTGTTCCTTAATAGGTGCACCTGAATATAAATATATATATTATCAAAAACTCCCCTATCTCAAAATAGTGTCAAAAACAAAGACACCACCACTGGTCCAAGTCCAATTCCATGTCCACCCCTTTACACAGCATTAAAGGCTACGGGAGCAGCAGTCAACTTCATCCCCTTTATAAAAGGTGAAAGGGACGATGATCTCTATGGGAGCATATGGGGTGCGGCATTTGGGGCACCATCTACCTTGATTCAGCCAAGCGTTCACGCAATGGACATAGAACAAGTGCTTGCAAGCAAAAAGGGATCTCCTTCTTTGAATCCCACCGAACCAATCCCACAATCCGAGTCGAGTGTTTTCTCAGGTTCCAATATGACTTTGCAGATGACAATGGCAAGCATGATCAGAGACAATAGCCATCTTCCAGAAAAGAATCAGATCAATCTTGTCACCTTGATCCATCTCATAAGACCAAAATCTAATAATCTAACTATTATTATCAAAGTGGGTTCCACTGACAATGGCTTCCTATCTCATGATATAGGAAACTCTTTATCTCATGGTTAAGAAGCATTAACAGACTATAAGAGGTACATGTAAGATTGAATTGAAAAATAAAATAAACCTTATAAATTATTAACCTTTGAGGTCCTTAACTCAAAGGTTAGATAATTTGATTACGCACAATTTTTATCCAACCAGCTAATCCACAATAAGACCTTTCTATCACCCTGTTCATAATTGATATACATCCAAGTGGATCACACAAGGCCAAGATCATTTCCTCTTATTAAAGGAACAACACAGACACAATATCCCATCATATTCGGAACACAACAGGGTAGGAAATTAAATTTCTAGCAATACAAACACAGATCTAATTGCTCTTTCAAACCTGATATAGCTTAAATTGATGGGGATACTAAGGAAAACCACGAAATCGCATGCCCAGAACCTCATAATTTTACCAGTTACCTGCAGACTACCTTCAAACAAGTATTTTAATAATCCAATGTGCAATCACTACTACATCTACATGATCAGATTCTAGCATCAACTTTTTGTAATGTATTCAGGTGATGGAACTGCTAGTCCAGGAAATTGTAATGCCAAGACACTTCTGTTGGCATGGACCCTGACACTTCAATTGGCATGGTCCGCTTTGGGTTCGGATCTTTTCTAAATAATAGTTACCTTACCAACTAAAGATTAAGCCACTAGATTGCAAGTTCATACCTCAAAAGTCCAAAAACAAATTGCAAGAAAATGTGGAAGCTTCCATAGATCTTAAAACATCTGCACATATGTTCTTCCCATGTTGCTTGATATTTTACAGTGAAACCCATTGTTGTGACCATAAAACTATTGGTGAAGAATCCGTTCACAAACACCTGTCTATGACCTCGTAAAGAGAATTACTATCACGCCAATACACTGCAAAAGTCCATCAGCTCAAATCTCCATGTCCTTCAATAAGTAATAGTAAGAAACATACTTCCACATCCTACTTGGATTTCAGGTCGTTTTTCCCCAACCTTTCAAGGCACCTTGTGGTGAAACAGACGTAATTTGAAGATCATCTCCAACACATAACAGCTAAATGCTCTCAAAACTTACTAGGCCAATGATAGGTTCCAACATTCTGGAAGCTTCACTAAATGGTCTTCCCTACATCCATTCAATTTGTAGTGATACAATATGAGTTTATGTCTAATTGATGGTATTTATACCTACATTGCTTTAAAGATCCATTGAGAGCTGGTAAGAAACTTCCCCCAAGGTTGGGAGCATTTCACAAGTATTGTTGATTCCAGCAGTCTCATAACACACTGCTTCTTCATTCTCCTCAAACCCCACCTGACTATTGAAAAAGCATCTAGATTGTGGAAAAAAAGATCATCATTTTGTGCATATCTTTGAGTTATTGCCTTACCCATGTGATGCTCCAAATAAAAACCTAAAAATACCATGTCGGCATCATTTTATCAATCAGCAAGACCTTCGGGACTGGTCCCACTAAACAATATCCCAATCTTAGATGCTGAGAATAATCACACCATCATTTCCATTCCCAAACAATAAATTCTTATGCTGTAGGTATGTCCATTATGATGTGACTGCAAGGCATTCCTTGAGACTGCCGTATTTACATTCCCTTTTGTATCATGAGAAGCAAGACATTCCTTGAGACTGCTGTATTTACATTCCCTTTTGTATCATGAGCAGCTTCAACTTCTCAGATTTCTATAGACATCCCCATTCCCCTTCCCTATCGGAATCCACATGGCCCATGTTGCCAGTTAAGAACCAAACCAGATTCTAGAAAGATTACATTTGCATTAGTGGCAAACTGACGTAGTTGAGTTTAGAGAGTTCGCCAGCTGTCAGGACAGTGCAGTACTGCCCCAAGAATTTCTGGGATCTGGTTGGGCAACAAGGTGGACAGAGAGTCTCATCGGTTGTACACTTGAGGATTTGTATATTTCCTTGCACTCTTCAAGATCAGCATCACATGTTAACAACACCCACTCAGAATCATCATCCAAGTACTTGACATCCATCACACTCACATCATATATATTAAACCGCCTCGCAATTTCCATCAGTAGATCTTGGAAGCCCCAAGATGGCTGTAAGCTGAATCTGACCTTCTCTTCCCCATATGTGACCTTCACTCTAACTGAGTTGCAGTCTTGAGATAAAGGGATGCTCATTGGCAGATAAAATGGGCCTCCAAGTGAAGGATGCTCACTGAGGGACTTGTGGCTGAGGGACCGAGATGGAGGTCTCGTCTCTTCATATTTACTCGATGCATGTAACTCTGCTTCACTATAAGCTCTTTTTAGCATGCAGCTCCCGTTCTCTACCTTTGAAGCATCTTCATTACCTAGTGTAGCGAGAGAATGTGACTGTGCCACTGTGGAACAACTGAGGCCTGAACTGGAGCTCTGACTACATGAAGAGGTTTGCGATTTTTCAGGGGCAACATTGCTGAATGCACCTTCTGGTTGTGCATTTGCAGATTTCAGATGACTTGTCTGCTCCAATGTGGAAAGTGTGTTGCCTCTTGCTGGATTTTCAGAGGTCAACCCAGAACCATAAGTTTTTGGGAAATCTTTATACACAGAGCTGATTTGAACAACTCCCTCAGCACCTTGGACTGAGTCGATCACCACCTGCAGCTTCCTTAATGAGTTGCCGACTTTCTTGATCTTTCTTGATGGCCAACGATTGATACCATGTTGCCTGCATATCCTTTTTAGGGTAGTTGGGCACACTGCAGTAAAAAAAATGTGTGAGAAACTGCTAGCATGCATTCTAATCTATGATACCCGGATACTTGTACAAGCCCAACGTATCCGTTGTGGACTGATATAGTACTTGTATTGGTACTTGATAGTGCACCGATACTTCTAGTGTTTAAGTTTAGCATATCCTACTTAGCAAGTCCATTATTTCATTTAGTTCTTTAAATTTTCTTACTTCTCAACATAGAAAATGTTGGAAAGAAACATAAACAATGATGATTTCATTAATTCAAACGTGATCTAAAGGAAAAATTGGAACACCTGTATCTGTATCCGTGTCCTATATTTCCTGAAGTGCAGCGTCGTATTCCCAATCCCCGTATCTATGTCCGTACCCATATTCGTATCTGGGCATTATAGATTCTAATCTTTAACAGCTTGAGATAAATTCCCAAACAATTCAAGTGAGGACTCATATATAACAGGTCAAGAAAACACGAGTTCTGTGTATGGTAACCAGACGCCGTATTTTATAACAAGGTACCAGTTTGACAACATTCTCAGCGTCATAGTATAAACCAATAATTAAACTGCTAACATGATTCCATGCTTATAGTTAAATTAATAAACTAATGGCATGTTCGTGCATTCCAACATGATTTCCACAGTAAAGGATGAATAAAATGCTATTCATGGAGTGGATGTTAAATATGTTAGAAAATAAATCCGTCATGGAAAATGAATCAGACAGACATAGCTCTCCCACCGTTGAACTTTGAACTCTTTCCTCCGTCAAAGCATTTGCCTCTCGTTTTTCTGTAGAAAGGTAGGAAAAGCACAAGCATTCCTAAAAGATCATAGAACCTCATTAAAGCAGGCACGTGGCATGCTTCCACCGGCATGATGTGTCCATTGACAACTCCCAAGAAAAGGATTAATGGATTTGGCATAATATGTGAATTGTTTAAGCAAAATTTTCATTTTTTGAGAGAAACAACATAAAAAAAGGTAAAAGCAGCTCAATTAAGCATGGTCATGTGCATGGTTTGAACTTTCATCTTAGCACATGGAATGATTTTCCGGTTTCCATAGATAACACAAAAAAATAATGATGTATTTTGATTAATGTGCTTATCCAATGAGAAAAGAAACACTTGGGATTTGGAAATTACATCTGAGATTTTAAAAAAAAGGACAACAAATCAGGGAAAAAATAGTACTTGATATTTTATGTCTTGCATGTCTCATCACATACAATTCTATGTATAATAAACAAACTCAAAGGGATGAAGACTGATGGCGACCTAAATACATTATGCGAATACTTCTGGAATTTCAAGCTGGTCTTAACTTCCTACTGTTGCTATGTGGCACATGTAGCACATAAGTACAGACCAAAGTAAGAAACGGATTTAACATTCAGAATTTAGGACACATGAGGATTGCAACCCCCCACAGATTTTTACAAAGTACTCCCAAGTCCTAAAGTTCTAGATAATTCACCTGCTTTATTTAAATTTAGGATGGCAATAATTGACATTTAGTAGAAGTTCTGAGTTCCTGCACTTTTCAGTATAAATGTGTAGTAAGGCAAATATGACACTAGAATTATCTAATCCGTGACTAATCCCACCATAGAACATCTTAATGCTGAAACTCTAGAGGGGAAAAAATATATTATATATCTAAAGAGATTAATATGTATTTCCGAGTACTTGAATATTTTTATGCTTTTTGGTTCACCAAGTCGGGCACCAACACTTGCACCAGTCTTGCTTACGCAAGTTAGCTTAAAATACAAAATGAAATTATGAACCAACCTCCCCTTCTCAAAGGGAAAAGAAGAGTACAAATACACTACAAATAGTTCACTGTGCTAACAAAAAAGAATACAAGGACCTTAGTTTCATAGTATGCAACTTACCTCCAATACTCTTTGCAGCATCCTTCAGGCTCCCTGCAAAGTATTGTCGAAGGACCTCTAGACTGACAGTTTTCTCTGATTTTGTCCGTCTCTTCTCTGTTTCATTCCCAGCATTCTCAATTCTAGCTTTGCCAAAAGAAGAATCCCCACCTTCAACATTATCTTTAGACAAACCTTGCTTTTGCTGCTGCTTGACAATAGAAAATATTTTCCCAGAGTGTAAGTCCACCTCAGCAGGATCCCAATGACTGGTAACATTGTATTCCGATGACTCCTGCTCCTGAAATTCCAATGACAGAGAAGCAGGATTCAAGACACTTTTGCCCTTCTCTTGTGCCTGAATGACACTGGAAATCCCCGATGATTTCTCCGCAGAAGTTTCTATTGAAGGAGTAGCTCCCATCTCTGACACTTCTTCCCGATTTGGTCTTCCACTAGAAGTGGATCTTTCCAGCATCCAACCCAAAGGAATTGCTTTATTAACTGAAGAAACAGTTTCATCCTCAAGTTCCTTGTCTGTGACAACCCGCAAACTTCGACAAACCTGTTGTATAATGACAGACAGTGAATTAAGCATCAACTTCTGCTCTTCATTGTTTATACAATCCACGGGTAAAAAGAACTCCAAGACATAGTCAGCTGTCCCAGAATATAAACTTCGCAGGCGAATTGCAACTGCAGCCTGTAATCCAAACATCCTAGCATAGTGTGAGAGTGGGTATTCTGTCTTGCTGAAGGCAGTTACGTCTGTAGAGAAACATGGCTCATTTGTAGTGAATGCTTTCCCAACCAGACCTTGACCTCTAAACAAGTGGTGTTCAGAGCATGCATAATGAAAACCCCAAATTCGAGGATCAGAGATGCAGCAAGCAGTATCTACAGTGGAAACGCAATCAGCATAGTTCTTATCCGTATGTCGGCTTCCCTTCTTACCCTGTTGAATGCATGGAACCCATGTCTGAGCCAACGGCAGTCTATGTGTCTCACAGACTACTCTGAAGACCTCTATAATCTCTGGTAGAACAACTTGGTAAGAATCGCTAGGCACCTGATTAAAAATCCATTTCATTATTCTGGAAAGAAAAAGTGGATAAAATAGCTTTTTTGTAGGAAAGATGGGTTTACCTTTGGATGGGGAATACTGAATACTTCAGAAGTACTAAGATCAACTGCCTGCAAGTACAAGTTTCATTTAAATTTCAGTGCAAATGAAAAACTAGGAAAAGACTCATTTTAACACTTCTAAAATTGCCCCCTAACCTGAAGATGTTATACCCATTTTTGATAGTTGTAGCAAATTCAAAAACGTGGATGCCATAGGAATGACCTTAAACAAAATTTAATACCATACTGGCTGTTAATCTGCAGGCATATGTGATTCTATATTCAACTTTACTTCTACTTTCTTTTATTTCCTTTTCCCATTGTTGGGGGTTTAGATAAGCTGAATTGAACTGGTAAGTTCATAATTGTGACAATGAGCGCCTTGAATTATACCTCAGGCTCTATGTTCATTCCCACAGAAATGTTCTTTATTTCAGGCATAGACATGTTCCTTATTTCAGGCATACAACAGGTAAGTGGTGTTTGGACTTTGGATCTCCAAGCATCCAAAACCTGCCTAGATTTAAATCTCCACGTGGTTAAAACATATATAATCTTGCACCCCTAGTAGCTATAGGTTCAAATATTAGGCAAAGCAGATGGTTAGTTGTTCTTCTGTGTGTTTGGAGCAGCATGAGAATCCAAATCCAGATCAGTAAGAGTACTGTTTTTCTAACTTCTATTCCAAATCCAAATGCACCATGAAGTCATGAACTGCAAGAATGAATACTTAGGAGTAAAGAAATGAACCAGACCTGGAGAGCATTGCATATATTTTCAAGCTCGGGATGATAATCGATATTTTGGGTGGTCATCACAACTTCCACAACACCCAAGCAAGCCTGACTCCCTCTCTCGAAAACAGGAAGCGCAAGTGTACCACGAACATCATACCGCTGAGCAAAATCAACACGTGGATACTCCTCACTGCTAAAATACCGCACATCCGGCGTCCACTCAGGCAACCTCCCAAGAAAAACTCGGCCAGGCAAACCAATTGCCATACTAGAATCTTCTTCGGCAGAGAAGAGGTAGTTGGTCGAGATTGTCCGATAATTCACAAGC
This sequence comes from Cinnamomum chago, assembly GCA_038049695.1. NCBI lineage: Eukaryota > Viridiplantae > Streptophyta > Magnoliopsida > Laurales > Lauraceae > Cinnamomum > Cinnamomum chago. The sequence continues at coordinate 70,192,256 of CP142459.1, forward strand.
CTCTGACAATAGGGGTTGAGAGAAAAAGGTTGACCACTTGTTGTAAGAACATTTCTCCCTCCTCTATTTGTCGGCACCCATATCTGAACAAGAACATCCCCATCTTTTGTTGATTCCCTAATATATCTGAGTGCATGCAGTAATCTCTCTTTCACAGAAGAAGCAGGCGACTGGTTTGCCCTTGGTTCAATCCACCATCGTCTACTCAGTTCCAAACTTGGATTAATCGTCCCTTTTCCATCCAAATTCCTACCTTCTTGAACTGGGTAAGAAACCAATTGCCCTGAAGACTCTGCTCCTCTGGTCATGTTGCGGTCAAGAGATTGATTTCCACCAAATGTCTCAGTTTGGGTTTCTGCAGAATGTGGAAGAGTACCAGAAAAAAACGTATTCTCTGTGTCATCACGGCGAACATTTTGCGGCTTGTTTGGATCTGAACTGTTATTGTAGGTATCAGAAGTAGGTGAAAAATAGGAAGAATCAAGGAGAGTGGTAGAAGTAAAATCACCTCGTTGAAAGAGATCAGAGCAAGCTGTGGTCTCCAACCAACATCCTTCTGATAAGAGCTCATCCATGAAATCAAAATCCATGTTGGTGCCACTGGAGAGAGTGCCAGACATGGTATTGCGAGGGGAAAGGGCGTCTTCCATGACCAAGTTTTCTTCAATACAACATCACACAAAACTTGATTCAACCCAATTGCAGAAATGTTACGATCCAAAGCACCCAAAATTTTAAAGGAAAAAACTCAGCAATTCTGGGCAGATGCTCCCAAGATGGATTACTTACTCTGGCTTTTCAAGACAAAGTCTGGAAGAGTTTAAGAACAAAAGAAACAAAAAATTAAAGACATGCTAGGAACTGAAATCATAAAACCATTTTAGAAAAGAAGAACCATAAAATAAAATAAAAGGGTCAAAAAGAAAAACTCACTTTCTATCGATTATCTCAAGAAGGGTATCCTTCTGACTCTTTTCACCTCTCCTTATCATTCACAAGTTACCAACAAGACCTTTAGAAAGCACCCAGAACACCGAATCAGGAGGAGAGGGAGAGAAGAATTTTTGCAAAGCCCTCATATCCATCCCAGTTGGAGAAAAACTAAAATAAAGACAACCCAAACAGAACCACTTTGTGTAAATTCTTCCAACATGGGTTTCTCCCAATAGCTACAAGTTGCCATTCCAGAAGAAGAAAGACACCCATCTACACTAACATCCCCCAAAAACTCAAATCCCAATCAGTCTTCAAAAACTTCAAGACCCCAACAAAAGAGCAGAATCAAAAGCAGAAAAGAAACTCACTTTGGGAAGATTCTTCTCAATTCAGAAATGATCTGCTCTATCTTTTTCCCCTAATTTTCTTCTCAGTACAATCTCTAGCCTTCTGTAGTTTGTCACCTACCAAAGGATCCGGATCCTCCCACAGCTTCTATTGACAGCTATATCCTCTCTCTCTCCCCCTCCCTTTTATATGTTAGGGAATGGGATAGAATCTATTCTAGTGGGCCGCTAAAAGCTTTGTGATTCCCAACCATATCTTCTGCCATTAAAGGCCAATCAATAACCACAGAAAGAGAAAGATTATGATGCTGTGGGAGAATTCCAAAGACATATTAGGAAATCAAAGAAAGGCCTTCTTTTGGCAGGGGAGAAAGGCAAAGGAAGAAAGGATACAACAGTGCAAATTGCAGTCATATGGTCAGTCAACAGAGCAGCAGGAGAATGTGAATGTATGGCATAATTGGAAGCACACCTGGTCCCTACAAAAGCATAGGATTACAGACTGTCCATCAAATAATCATGGGGTTGTCATTTGTCAAGTGAAGGAAAAATATATTCTCAAACCTCAAGCCCTTAAAAAAAATGTATTTAATGACCATCCTCTTCAATTCATCTTTCTCCCTCCAATTCTGCCATTGTTGGAGTGCTGGATCATCTAACCATTGTGCCATGTGTTCCATCAATGTGGGACCCACAGACTTATGATTTGGATTTTGATACCACTTGGGAGAGAATAAGTTCCCAACTGCATACAAGTAATAAAGCATCTAAAGTAGGAATTTGGCAGTGTGGAGAATTTCCAAAACATTATTACTCTTAACAACAAATACTTCTGGGTTTCCTGCCCTTTTCCATCAAGTCCAACCATGATTAATAGCTAGATGACTGTCAATAATGTGCATGTCAATTTAGGAGAGGCTTGTGAGTATTGAAGTCCTATTTTTTTTTTCCTTTTCCATCAAACCCAACCATGATTAATAGCTACATGACAGTTAATTATAATGTGCAAGTTAATTTAGGAGAGGCTTGTGAGTATTGAGGGCTTGACTCTTTGATGGCCTTTATGTGGGTCTTCATTTTGAAAATAAGAATTTAGAAGGCTGTCCTGTTTATTTACATGTGTCAAGGAGTAGAGATAAGTTGTATGTCAAATCATGAAAACAGTAAAATGAAGCATGTCAAAGTAAAATAATACTTTTTTTCTCATGAAGTTTACCACATTGCAGTTTATTACACCTTTTGGAGTAAAGAGAATAAAAAAAAAGTGGACAAGAGAGAGATAAAAGGACAAATGGTTTCACATTATAACTCTACCTTTTCGTTTCAATTTTTTTTTCTTTAAGTATATTGGAGTAAAAAACGTCACATTATAATTTAACTTATCTATTCTACCCTTTTATCTAAACACCACATTTTATGTCTACTTTAATTCATCTATAGTGGTAAAAAAAAAAAAACATGATGATAAGTGATCACCTGTTTGTAGAGCTCTCACACTTGAATGTATGAAAATCACAAGGGCAAAAAATTATAAAATGTTCTCATTACATCTGTAATAGGGGAAAATGGTTTGGGTTGGCCATGGCCCCTTAATTTTTAAATAATAAACTGATCAAATACCCACTAAAAAATAAACACCAAAGAGATTCAAAACAAAGCCATGACTTGATTTCCATTTTTATAATCCATATGCGTATTGACATCCAAGGCATACAAAAGATGGGACCCACTATTCATATAGCTTTGGCTTAAAAAATAAGAAGGTCCATTTATCAAGTGTGTCGCACTCAAATGATTAGCAGGGCTTGCTAATTAGATTTTCTCTACAATCAGGGCTTAGTACATATTCAGACATGACATATGACAGAAGTAAAATCAAGATATCACCACATAAATTCAAATGCAATTAATTTACTGCAGACATGTTCATGCAGATCTGACTTAATATGTTGTGTGATCTTGATAACTTGTTTAAGTTATTACTGATATAACACATACAGTTAATGTGGATTAAGCATCATCAATTGTATAAAATATTGAAATCAAGCCCAAATAATGAAGATTAGATTATTAAATGAAAAGTGTACAAAAGTAAACTCTAGTTTATTTTCTCTTACGTGCATGGCACACAAACATTTTTTATTTGTCTTTTGGTGGAACACAAACATGTGAACAGGGTGATACATCAAAAATGGTGTAGGGTACCTCTGGGGCCAGCCAAATTACAAGTATTCTTGGGTTAATCTCCTAACCACTGGCATCTATAAGTTAAGTCATTGTCTTACATGTTGTCTGAGTCTCTAATGGACTTAGTAAACACTAATCATACATTAATTAAGATAAAAATATTTGAATTGTATATGGGAACTGTGCCAAGACATATAGGGCTGTAATCTGTTCTGTATGGTTTTGTGACCCTCAGGTGTTTTTTATATACTGTAGCACTATATATAGATAGTAAGTTTTAAGCCAACACACTCATTTTTAACATAAAATTAGAGGTTTTTTAAGGTTGTTTTTTGGATATTCACATTTAATTTTTCATTTTTAACCAATTATAGAAATTCAATGTCTCAATGTCTTAGAGCATGTTTGGCAATAGGTGTGGAATTCATAGATCTGATGATTCTTCACTACCATTGAAACAAGAATTCCTCAAAGTGGATTTGTATAGCTGAGGGTTTCACTTGATATTGGTGTGTATCGATGCATATAATTGAGAAAAATGGGATTTGGTGTGCAAATCCATGTAAGTGAAGATTTTCAAATCTTATGGGGGGAAGTCGAGTTTGAAAATCTTAATAAATGAAGATTCCCATTCGTTTAAATCATCAGGAATTTACAATTGCCAAACATGGGTTTTTCATACTTTTAGGGGAACCGAAAATCTTTTCCTTGTAAATTTGATTGCCAAACGTGACCTTGATATTGATAGGAATCCAATATAATCTTCTCTCTCATCTTCTTTTGACATTTTGTTTTCTTTGATTTTTATTCATTGCCATCTTCATCAATGTAGACATATAACTGAATGCTGGTTTGACCTATCCTTCTTTCTAAAAGATTATGGTGCTATCTTTCCACAAATATCAATTCATCTCCTCACTATCTCATTATCTTATTATCCATTAAGTCGAAAGGCATATATTTTACTCTTCTGGATTCATCATCTTGGCAAGTGGAAACTACTATGGGAAATATTCCATGACTAGTTTATAACCTACTTTAGATACCCATAGATTCAAATCTTGATAGCATGTAGTGGGGATGCTTTTGAATTGCCCAAACCACAGCGAGCCGCCGCGTATTAGGGAGAGTCATCATATAATTCATTGTATTAAATGACTTCATACATTACATTATTCTAGTCGAGGGACAGCCAAGTTGATAATGTTACATCCTAGAAGAACCTTTCTCCCACCAACCCACTCTTTAGATTTGATTTAGAAAAAGTTGGGTGGTTGTAATTGAAAAGGAACAGTTCACTCAAACTCAAATAGCAAGTGTTTATGGCCCTTGTTGGCTTGGGTCATGTGTAGTGTGTGTTGTTAAGTGAGTTCGAGTGCGCATCAAAGGAAAAGGTGGCAAGGTTTTTTTTTTTTTTTTTTTCTTTGATGGTTATGATTGATCTTAGATCCTAAGTTTTGGCAGATCCAAGGACTACTGGATCTTGATCAGATGATGCTACAAAGTCTAGTATAGTATGATTTTATTTTAAGGAGATGGGACTTTAACCAAAAAGCTAAGAAAGAGTTTGGATTCATCAAGCATCCTGTTAGAAAAAACAAAGAGAGGTGAATCAGCATACATTATCGGTTGGTTTTCTGCTTTGTGTGGGAACAAGAGGTAGATTAGGTAGGCTACCATTGAAAACCATAGATACCGTTTACACTCAGACTCTACATGTTAATTGGTGAAATCACACAAACTATAAAAAAGAGAGAAGAAGAAGGAAAAAAAAAAAGATTGTGGATCACTCAATCCACCTAGACTCAGCTCCATCCCGCCTTCTCAGCCACTAGAAAAAAAGGCTTGAAATAAATGACCAATTTTTTTAGTCAGACTATAGCTCATATAGCTTTGATGAGATCACCAAAAAATGTTTTATGAAGCTACTTTTCAATAGGTGGGCAAAATACAACACCATCATTTAATTTTGTGAGACTAATGGGTCCATTACCATGCCACATATTGTAAGCAATCAGAGTATGCGAATTAACCACTTTTAATTTGAATGGAAAAAGCTATGCATGAAAAAAATTAGTTTGAAAAAAAAATTAAACAAAAAATTAATTGTAAATGATTATATTTCAATTTTTGACAATAAAATTTTCAATTTCCTTAGAGAAAAGGATATTTTTTCCACTGATTGAAGGAGAACACCATTTTTCTTGCTTTTTGCACAAAATAGTTAGGACCATTACAAGAAGTCAAAGCAGGAGATAAGTTCTTCTACCCCCACTTCTCTGGTTCAAACAAGCCATCGTAGGGAATTCTCAAATCTGCTGATTCCTGATGGATTTCTCACTTGTTGTCAAACGCGCCTTAATAATTTTAAGGAACCCATCATTTTCGTACTCATCATCATGGAACTCCATGCCTCATCACACAAATCCATTAGGAGCGCCGAATTTTAATCCGACGGTCTAGCAAGAATCATATTGGGGGAAGATACTATTCTGACCATGTGATTTGTCTGTTGGAGGTTAAATCTCCAACCCTATTCAAATAATCTAATTCTTCCACATGGGACTACAAACAATAGACAAATTGGATGATTCATGATATATATCATGTAAACGAATGATCTTGACCATCAAACGGAGTAACAGTAATTTTCTCTGCTTACACTGACTGCCAAAAAAAAAGAAAAAAAAAGAAACTGCCATTCGATATGGAGGAACGTGAAAGAAACCTTTATTTGAATCACTATTGGGAAAATAATGTCCCAAATTCAATGAAATATAAGAATGATTATCACCCAGAGTTTTGTAAAGGAAATAACACATTCCTGATGCTGATTGGCACACAAAAATTAAAAATATAACATAATATAAGAAACAACACATATATGTTAAACACATCTGCTATCAACCCCTGGGCTTGTGAAGACGAGGGCGGTTGCAGAACTTCCGACCATTTACTCTCACAAATGCTGCTATACTCAAGCTCATACCAGCAAAAAAAACTGAAAGAAATAAATGGTGACGGTCGTTCTGGGCTGCAAAAGAAAGGATCACCAATTAGCATTAATCTCACGATTTTTTTTAATATCACACCTAATTAGTAGAAATATGATCTTAGTATTTTTCTTTACTTGAGTAGAACGAATAAAGCTAAAACCAAGATAAATGGAGGAAAGGTTAATATGAGCTTGGCATTGTCCAATTTCGGTGTCACCTACAGCTTGCTGGTCATTTTAACCCTTAGGATTACTACAGAATGGGTCAACAAGACCAAGTGACCAACACAGAATTTTCAGCGTCACTAATCTCATGCTCAACAATTCCTCATCTCAAGGAAAATCTTCAGAACCATCCAAAATTGTGGGAATTTATTGGAAAATAAAGGAAAATATATCATATTAAAATAAAAAATTTAAAATATAAATATAAATGCATAAAACCTATGGCTTGAAAACAGAGGTTTCAAATAAAATCCCACAAACATATCAAGAGATTTTAAATCTTCAAGATATTTTGGAACTTTCATATATTATCAATTTTTCACATCCTACCATTTTCTCGCCAATATATCAAAAGATAGTCAGAAAACATTGAATTTTTTTATAACAGTAAATTTATTTGAAAGAATGAATAAAACAATAAACATTGAAAATTTTTATGGTGAGGAATCTATAATTGCATTTTCCACTAAGCTACTATTAAAGTTTTTGAACAAGTAAGAGGTACAATTGGAAAATGAAATCCACACACCACATGGGGTTTTAACCAAATTTTAAAAGATTTTTTTTAATTGTGGTCAGCCGGCACATTTTTTATTGGACAAATTATTTTAAAATCTGATGGTTGAGTTTTATTTCATAAAACAATAAAAAAAAAAAAAAAAAAAAAAAAAAAACTGTTTGATTTGACAGAGGAAAGCAGGAGTGATAAAGAACTGAAAATGCTTACTTTCAAACTGGTCAAACAAAATCAAATTCCAAACTGTGAATTTAAGCCTAAATTTTTATCTCCTAGGGCCATGGAGGGCATCTCACCTTGCTTCAGCGACATTGCTGCAAACACGACCCCAGCCAAGACCAGTGCTGATGCAAGTGGCAGTGACTGCAAAAGAGCATGAATTAGTACAGAAAATAAGAAGAGAGCATCATCAACCCTTCTAAGATTTGTTGAGTTTCTCATCTCCAGTAAAATCAAGCCCAAAACCATGTGAATGCACTGTTATGACCAGGGTAACTATAACCTAATCGAACTAGATGGTGCTGACAGTAGGGAAAGCTGGATGTTGCATAGCTTGACACTGAACTCTAAGAAAACATATCAACAGTGTTTGGTGATGTCAAAAATAGTGCCAGGTGTCAGTCACTAGGCCAACTTTTCCTCAAAAGGGCAGCCTGCAAGATGGCTAAAATTGATTTGGTTCTCAATTCTCGCATCAGTCAGGATTACAATGAAAATTTCATTTGGGTAAATCACTATAAACATGCGTGGAATCAAAGAATTGTGCTACGTCTTTGGATATCCCCATAGAAAATTTTCCAGGTATCATTTGTATCAAACAAAAAAGAAAAGAACAATATAAAAATAAAAGAAAAAAAATGCCTATGATCTACCTAGCCAGGGCTCCCTTTTACAGTTTGAGAAGAAGGGCGGGCAGTCTTCATTTTTACATTTTTTATGGCATCAATGCCAGTTGATGGAAGGGACACCTCTCTCTCTCTCTCTCTCTCTCTCTCTCTCTCTCTCTCTCACCATTATCTTGAGTTGTCATTTTTGATAAACCAATGTAAAGAAAATAACATCCCTTCCCTTCATATAGAAAAAAGAAAAGATAGACAGAAAGCTTCACCTCTACCAATGTTTTTTTTTTTTTTTTTTTGGTAGAACTCCTCTACCAATGTTAAGGCATTTCAAAGTGCAATGAGTATAACTGACTGTAGAAAATGAAAAAAAAAAAAAAATTTGGAAGAAAAGATATGGAAAACAGGCGTCTCCTATCCATGGAAACTATGCTATACTAACATTATTGGACATATACAAAAAGAATAAAGTTGCCTAAGAAACAAAAATGTACAACTAACATGGAGTTGTTGAGTCCACTTACTGTCAGAAAGCTTGAACTTCCTATTTGTGAAGTAGATGCCATATCACGGTTGACGGAAACAATGTAATGCCCATGTAGGAGATCCATGGCATCCTTTACAATATACCAAAAAAGAATTTTGTGAAGATTAGATTCTATAAAATATGCAAAAGTAAACTAAGAAGGACAATGCTTTCATCAAGTAAAGAGAAACAAGCTGATAGGTCAAAAAGTTTAAATTTCATGGAAGCAATGGAAAAGCGACTGATAAAAACTTAGAATGAAGTATTGGGAAAATTAAGACAAGATCGTGTAGTTAGATAAAAAAAAAAAAAAAAAGCAGTCACAGAGAATGTGGTTTTATATAGGCTCGAGTGAAAAAATAGAACTCACAAAGTTGACTCTACAAAGATGTGATAAGATGTAGATGATGACAATGACATGTTATTTATCAAAGCACTTGTCATCAAGAATTTAAGATATTAGTGTGTACTGTGTAGAAATAATGAACTCATTTTGATGCATGGATTCCTGCAATAGAATCCAGGACAATGAGGAATCCTCGGCAGTCAAATGTTCGGTTACATCATGGAATCCTTGTGCCCTTGCTTTTTCAGGAATCCTCCGGCCCTATTGTCAATCCTCATTTTCAAAAACAAAGAGTTCTCATACCCTTTCTCGAGTCCAAGAATAATCCAAACAGGAAAACAAAAAAAAACTCCACCATGATGTCTAGTGATACCAGGATAGTTTACATCCGAACAAGCCTACAGAGTGCATAATTGGTCATTTAGAACCCCATGTTCTCTTGTTTCTTTTGTGGTATTCAATATCTTTAAAAACAGTGTATAGGTTTATCCCTCTAAAAAGATCACTTCAAACTTCAAAGACAATGATTCTCCACATACATAGAGGGAGAATGCTCTCCTACAAGCAGACTGCATATTGTTCATATGCAGATCAGCTCATGGGACCAACTTAGATGCATGTCTATCAATGGGACGAGGGCAGATGAAAAGGTCTCCTAATGGACAAGGGAGAGCCAAAAAACAGCCCCACCACATAATCCTATCCTTGATTTAATAGCCTTAAAGTTTAATGGGGTCTTAATTGTAGATTTTTTTTAGATTCAATCCAACAGTAAGTGAACGTTCAATGAATGTAAAATCAGGCCTGATGGCAGATCATGGGACACCAAGAATATCAAAGGGGTCACATTAGACAAAGGTGGGCCCGAGTGGGCCCCATAGAGCTGGAATGCACATACAGTCCACTCATAGGAGAACATTTTCCTACATAGAGAGCTTGTACAACTCAAATATTTGAAATCTGTTGTCTTCATCAAGGTATGGGCTTTCAAAAAAGAAAGGAAATTCAACCAAGAACAAGAAGAATTAGGACCTAGGCTTTATTACAAGTTCACATCACTCATCCTAGGATTAAAACAAGGGTGGAGAGGTTCAGAAATAAATAATTAAGCACTCAGTGGACCTCGGTATCACACACATGGATTGATCCCTGGGTCTTCAAATGGGTAGTATCACTCATGGCCAGTGGGCCAACATAGCAAATAATAATAATAATAAAGCACTCAGGTGGACCATTATATCAGGACTTTGGAAGTCAAACAGAAGTGTTTCGTGTTTGTGGTCGGTGATGCAAGCCAGTCAAGTTTCTGAGCGTACCATTAGAAGTGGCATGGGCCCAACCAGCTGTAGTCTCGCCTAGATTGGGCTGGATTTGGCTGTCTTCTAAGGGCAGTGGTGATGCAACAGCACCAATTTCTCATTGCAAAGAGAATTGTGGTCCACGTGCGGGACCCAAGAAAAAGTATATATTTCTATTTTATCATTATTATTAACTTCTAATTTAATTAATGAGTTGTAAATGGAAAGTTTCCAAATTGCATTAGTTTCCCAGTTTGATTAGGTTTCTTAGCCCCTAAGATTTTTTTTCCTATTTATATGCATTGTAAGAGACTTAGATCTCGGACTTTGATGATTACTGGAATTTGAGTGGATTTCTATCCTTTGAAGTGTCTCCTTGTGTGTAGTCTCTGTGGAGACGTGTTATAGTGTATGCGGTCACATGCTTCAGCACTCACACACAAGCTCTAACCCTAGGTCTTACATCAAGTGGTTTTTTCTCAGGCCTATTTTCAGGCCTGATAGCTAAACCAGATCAGGCCTTATGTATGCCAAAAGGGCAGAATATAGGCCCAGCCTGGCTCAATATTTTTAACACAGGAATTAAATTTTGCAAATGGGCACGAATCAGGCCCAACTTTTATGCCTACTGGCTGGATTTAGACCTAAATGTGCCAGCTAAGTTTATGGTCTGGGCTTGGGCAGGTTTGGCCCACCCCTTTCCACCAGGCAGTGCTTACACAAGCCAGGCGGGACCTCAGACCTGCAATACAAATGGGCTGATGTTGGGCCTTAATTTTATAATTATTTCCTTCCGGACAGCAGAGCATATTTAAAGCTGTCATGCTTTAAGGTAAGACCTAATTTGCCCATAATTAAACCGGCATGGCTCAGGCTGACCTCAACCCTCCTCATTCCCCGGCGAAGACTTCCAAAAGAAACACTTTAAGCATCACAAAGAAAAAAAAATCCTTGGAAGGCCATAACTACCATGAAGTGAGATAGCCCAACCCTTGGAAGGCCGTAACTACCATGAAGTGAGATAGCCCAACTAAAAGCAAACTAGCTTCTTCTTTTCCCCCTTCCATATTTATGCTTAATATCCATACAATCACTAGAACCAATTTGAAGCTACTTTAATTCCAGGAGACACTTGATTATCGAACCATTAGAAGGGTTTGGAGAGCAGAGCAGGCAGTTCAAAACTGTGGAACTTTCAATATTAAGTGGGAAATTTTTCAAGAGACTTGGATGTAGAAATGCATACTTTGCATACAAAAAGGCTACTGAAATTACTGAGATAAATTTACCAAAAAAAAAAAAAAGAAAATTAGTACCAAATGAAAGTTCTGACTTACACACCAGAGACAATTAGGGGAAAAAGGAAACAGTGAGCACATGCACAAAATAAAGAATCTATGCTAATTGGATGATCCATTTACACCATGCTGCCACAGTTGTAACAAATGAAGCTTACTGACCTGCTTTGTTCCGTCACAGAAATTATTCAGGTAATATCGGGACAAGGCATTCCACCCATCTCCCAGAATTCCTGGCACCGTTTGCTTGCCATATCTAGTAATCCAACCAAATGACATAATTAAGATAAAAGTAAATCTCCAAAATTAGATCTTAGTCAGTTCATTTTATAATCTTAGATGGAGATGTTACCACATGGAGATAATGTGAAAAGATAATGTACAATTTTACCAATTGGATTTTAGATTTTCTCCATTTCAAAGAGAAAAAAAAAAAAGAAGAGGATTTTCTAATGAGAACTATTTACACCATGTTTAGATCAGCCAATGCCATAGCAGATATTTTGGCTAAACAAGGGACAAAATTGAAAATTGACAGCTACAAGAGGAGATGATCTGATAGTGGAAAACCATAAAGGTTCAGGCAGCAGAATAGAGTACAAACTTTAACTATTTATAGCTCCCATTTCAGAAAATACTATGCAGACCATAATCTAATATCTCATTCAGAATCTTTAATATATTTAGAACTACTAATAGGATACAAGTCAATTTGCACCCTCAAGAAAAATACCTGACCAAGTCTCTTTTCAAAGCAGGAGTTCCTGAATACTGAAAGCTTATTGCATCTCCATGATTAGCCCATACTGAAATCAGAGCCTGTTAGATTTCCTCAACACAAACTCTGGAGGTTACAGTTTGTGTGGTAATTGGTCATAGGCAGAGATCGCATTTGATATTACAAAACAGCATTAGATCTGCGAATTTTCTCTCATTGAGTATAACATTTTAAATGTACTCACATATTTTAAATCTTTCATCAAAATTTGGATGTGCACTAATAGTCTCATTGGTGCCAAAGATCCCAATTTCCTGAAGTTGGTTTTCCAACATTTTTCTTCCAATCATGCTCTGCCAAATCACAGTTAGAAAATGTGTAACAATGCAATGAAATCGTCAAGCAGGTTACAGGAAGAATCTTTATGTTACCGCTGAACTCATGTTACAAGCAAGAAAATAGAAATGAAACATTCGGAAAAAGAAGTTATGTGCACAAAAGCAAAGGCCACTCAGCTTAAGCCTCAGAAACAGGGCACAGGGAACAAAGATTAGTAGGGCAGTGAAAAGGTTCTTGATATTTATAAGATTTTTTAATGAAACGCTTTATAGCGTTGTTTAAAAGAAAAAACACAATTATACACGATAAGATGGGGTTTATACCAATAGATATACTCAATTATTATCCTGCAAGTATCTACAAGTTTCAGCATTAGTGTCCAACATTCCCATGTTGTGCAGTTAGAGGTGCAGGCTTCTCCCCTTCTAATTGTATTTGTATCACTTTAGTTCTTCATGCAGGGGCTGTTTCCTTTCTCCTACGTACATGCAAAACTATCTCAAACGACATTCCTTGGCTCTCTTCTATCAGAGCCATCCTAAGCTTCCTCTTGTGGACTCCTTCCTAATTGTAGAGCTATAAATACAAGTGGCTATTGGGTTACCCTAAGATAACAAAGTACGTGTGAAGGATATGCATCATATGTTTTATTCATTGCCCATTCAAAAAATCTCTGATGGACTAATTAGTAATCTTGTTTGGTGTGCATCAGTATTTTCCACAGTCAGGGAGGTCAAGATTTGGTTAACTAAATAGATGAGGTTCTTGCCCATAGAGGTGCTCCCTTTTGCTATCTTGCAGCCTCTGGTTAGAGAGAAATAACAGCATTTGCAGAACATGCCCACAACGCTCAGGCAAAGTTATAAAGTCAAACAGATTTTCAGCTTCACATTTATGGATGTCTTCAGGGGCGTGGATAAAATGTTGCAGGTTACTCTATCAGCCGGATTATAGGGCCTTAATCTTTTCTTTTCACCATTGTGGTTATATGCCTTTTAAGGCTTGTGAGTCTTTGTAGATTGTTTTACAAAAATGAAACTTGTTGCCATTTTGAATTGACCATGATGCAACCACGATCCAAGGATAATTCAAAATTGGTGCTGAATCAGTATCATATCATAGACGATACTTCCTTAATGTGTAAAATCTGTGTCCTGGTGTGTCTATAGCATGTCCCTCACCTGGCACAAATATATTCCACATCTGGTCAGCTTAGGCCATCTTATCAGACAAAACGTGAATCACCCAACAACTAATGCAACATGGAATTTGAATGCACAATTGCACATTTATGCGATATAACCATATAAACCATCATGTTACAATGAAATTTTACGTTGTATATAAAGGTTTTTTCAACTGTAAAGCCAGGAAGTTTTTCAGATTGATATGTGGAGATGGATTCAGTGAACAGTAATAATAGCAAGAATCAGTCATTCACAAGGAAACAGATTCAGACAATAAAACTGCAGAAGTGTTGGCACTGTGGCAGGGATGCCAATGGACCTCCAATGACCTAGTTACCTGAAGGACCCAACCCAATAAATCTATGTATGGACCCATTTTTTGGACTTGTTTAATAATTGGGTCCAGACAAAAAAAAAAGAGTAAAACATATTAAATGTATAATTATATATATTATAATATATTATATATACCACTATATATAACAAGAAATATACAAAACAGTATTAATATATGAGATTAACATTATTATAAAATACAGTAAAAGATAAACAGCAATAATAATATACATGATACATTTGCTTTGAGTAGGGTTGAGGTCCAGTAAGATCCATCAGAGATATGGGCCCAAATTACATTAATACATGAAAGGTCCAGGTTTGGGTCTGGGTAATTGGAACACCAATCAAGCTGAGGAACGTGAAACAGCATGGACCCAACCAGAATCCAACCCATTTAGATCCCTAGCATGAGGCATTGGCTCTTACTGCAACAAAAGCAAACTGACAAAAACAAAACATCTGCCAAGCACAAACAAAATTGACATGAGTGTGTACCTGGGTGGCATTTGTACGATCTAAACAGTCGATGCAATTGTTCCTCACAACTCCATGTTGTTCCTTAACTTTCTCACCATTTGTGTTCAACCAAAAATACCTAATGAAATAAATGAATAAACACATATAAAAACCAAAAATACCTAATGAAATAAATGAATAAACGCATATAAACAAGTTATTGCAAAAGGTTTTCTGTGAATGGTTATTGCATAAACTTTTTAAGTAACACAAAATAACATTATAGCTCAATCATATGCCCTTAAATAAATGCGCAGGAAATCACAACTATAGGGAAGCAATACTTTTGGGGTTATCTGTCATCCCACAACTGCATGTCTTTAACAATGTTTCAGTATGTGATTATGCATCTTCTTATTTGATAAAACCATGACAGATTCAGAACAAAATTCTGAGAGAAAATTCAAATCCTAATGTGTGGTGTTCGTGGCTTTTAAATCAATTTTTGGGGGAATTAGAACTTATCTTTTCAGTACATGATGTCCAAACTCTAACCATGATTCTTCAGATAAAATATAGCAGCATCACCCCCCTCCAAGTACTTTACAATTGCAACTCTTCATCTCCTCTAAAAAACCTTTTTCCAACTCTCCTAAGCACAAGCCAAACCATCTCAAATAGAACTTTTTTTTTTTTTTTTTATCATCTCTTGCATTGGATCCATCCATATGCCATCCACCAATGGATAAATCAGACGAAGTGGATTGATTCATTCAGTTGGGGATGAATCCTGCCCCTTAGCATGATGCGATTTGTTGAATATCCCTCCAGCTAGAGAACTGAGATCCAAGTGTTTGCCTCCATATAAGGTCAAAGTTCCTAAGGTAGCTATATTTAATACCCCAGATGTTTGTGTCTAAATACCAGATAAGCATACACATATAAGTTGCAGAAATTTTCATCAAGCAGGAATGAACCAAAAAAGCTAAACAACTGTCCCTAAGTACTGAGAAATGGCGAGATTATTCCCTTACCAATTCTTCTCTTGATAATTTAAGAAATATCATCACTAGGATGAAATTCATTGAAATTTAATATGATTTTGCATAAGCATTTATGGAATGGATGAAAGCATACCCTTGTTTCTTCAGGTAGTCTGCAATTTGATCATAGAGGATAGATAGGCGATCAAAATGAATATGGCCACATATCTGATGAAAATCAAAGTGCACATATCTACAACATATAGCAGCATTTAGCCAAGAACATGTAGAATATGAGAACTTTCTATGATAACATAAATGAGAAACCAGATGAGCTCACTTTATATCATCACTAAGGATATTCTGCATTGCACTTGCATACTTTTCACTCAAACGTCCCTCACTTCCATGCTGGTGTATAGCAAACAGAAGATGGTCAATGAATAGCAGGTTAAATGGATTGACATGCATATTCCAAACCTTCTACAGATTCTTCAATAAATGCAGCAGTTAGTTGTGTCTAACAAAAGGAAGCTCCAAATATATATCGAAATCATTGTGTACATCCAGATGTGTGATGCATGTACCATTGTGTAGATATACCTTTTTAACAAGATCGACTGCCAACACTGATCCATATCTTTTTCTTAAATCCAAAAAGTGGCGCTCAGCCACTCGAGGCTACAACAAACAAACAGCGTTCTGATCAGTTTTGCATGTTTAACAAAGGATCCATGTTCAAGTGAACATCACTTAGCTAAGTGTTAAACCCCAAAAAGAAAAAGAAAAATAGAAGGATAAGAAATCAAAGAGATAGAAATATCCACTACAATGTACTCACTCACCGCCTCCTCAGGCCTCACGACCTCAAACTTGGGCTTATATGTCAAGTCAACTATCTGCTCCCACAATATTGGTATTGAACCACGAACCTACAAGAGGCAAAATAAAATAAAAAAATAAATCAACAAGTCAGAGTTTGAAAGAAAAATATTCAGAATAACATTTCAAATCAGGCACCTGTTCTCCACATCCGAGTATGCACAAAGTATACTACTTTACCTGTACAAAGGATGCAGTATTTCCATTCGATTGCATAATCTGCTCACTTTC
Organism: Cinnamomum chago; assembly: GCA_038049695.1. Classification (NCBI taxonomy): domain Eukaryota; kingdom Viridiplantae; phylum Streptophyta; class Magnoliopsida; order Laurales; family Lauraceae; genus Cinnamomum; species Cinnamomum chago. The sequence continues at coordinate 70,208,905 of CP142459.1, forward strand.
CACAAAATTTGCAACATAGCCATCTAAATCAGCACCTCTTCTCCACATCCGAGTACCTTCCAAAAACAACCAGCCTCTCTCGCAATTAGGTCAACATGATCACAAAGTTCAGAACTAGCTTTGCTACCTTACTGGAAAAGAACATGTACATTAAATTTTTATACAGCCCATCCAATTTATAAGGCGCAAGTGCTGTGATAAGTTAAATGACAATAAAATGTATTGGTTTGTTTATCAAAAGAAACAATAAGGTATTCCAATCTCTCTGTTATGGCCTTCATATCTTGGTCATGTTATTGATTTATAAAATCTCCCAATTAAAACTCACAGAATGCTAACTGTTTAAATTTTTGTAGATTCCAATCATGAATCAATACCTTTTAAGGCTAACCCACTAAACAAAAAAATTTCATCAAAAGATAGAATTTTATAGTGTCTGCAACACAGGTTAACCGCGAGGAAAATAGGCAATGAAAGAAAAACCTTGGTATGCAAGTTGTAACCCACCAATAGTCATTGGTAATTTTGTTGGGTTTTTTTATTTGTAATATGAGTCCAACCTGCAACTTCATGGTTGCAACTATGAGCACCTTCCACTGTGCTACAGGCTCTTATCACCCAATTAGTAACTCTAGTGTATAAAAGGGCAGTAACCATCAAAAGAAGTAAAGGATACTAAAAATTAAAAAAATCATTCAATTCTTTATGATAGTAATTTTTAGACCGGAATGCAGTGAGCTGCAAATCAAATTGAGTCCCCTCCTTTATGATAAAACTAGCATAATTACCCGTGCTCAGCGCAGATATGGCGAACATTGCAATTTAAATATTCATGCATAAAAAATACATAGTTTTTTTTAAATGAAATCAAAAGAAAAAAAGATTATTGGTATTTATTTATGTAATCCAAGAGCTAGTGGCATAGAAAAGAAAGAGGAGGATTGGAGTAGAAATGGAATGGTAGAGTTTGGAGTCTTTCAGAGAGAGAGAGAGAGAGAAGAAAAGTGAAGAGTAAATATGAGTGGTTATGATAAAAGTGATAAAGCAGGTAGTTAATGTAACTTCTGGTCAAAATTGAATCCATAACCCTCCTCTTTAATATATTATAATGGGACAAATAAAGCTAGGAGAAAACAGTAAAAAGGCAATTCAAAGTACATTTGTAAATGTAGCATTAACATGACCACATGCAGTTTTTGCTGCTGCAAAGCAATAAAGATGAAGGGAGTAGGTTGATGGGAACTGGGAAGGAATAAGTTGTGATGCAGTTAATAAAGAGCTATATTATAGAAATATGTAAATGATCAGGTGAGCCTGCTGAGGTACACAGCTCATGATATTGACACTTATCATGAGCAATAGCCCATGTGGACCACACACACACACAAAAAAAAAAAAAACTTTTCTTACCTATGTTTAACTCTCATCCAGATTTTACATTTAAAAAATTATCACTATTTTATTTTGTTTTTGAAAATGTTGACAGTATTCAAAACACAAGACTGTACATTATAAGAGAGATATACTGAACACAAAACAAAGGTGGGAAATGTTATCACTTTTACACCTTAATATCTACGGCATATAAGGGCCAATCAGGTTGCATTTTGGCCCCGCCCGTTATCCAAATATAGATCTTCCATTCCCAAACCCCGCCTACCAATCCTAGTTGATGGCATGCGCCCAAGTGTCCCCATGGGCTGTCACTCACAAACCACGATAAGCATAAGATACATCGCTCAGCACATGACCAGTGGCGAGTAAAAAATTGGGTATACAAACATTTTCATTTTTTGTCACTTCTAATATGTCACAATTTTTCGTTACCTTTAATGTATTAAAATTATATATTGTATGTTTTAAATAAAATATTAAACTATAAAAATTTGGTAGTAGTTCATTATGTTACACAACAGCATCAGCATATTTTGTGCCTGTAAGCCATTGGATACAGCACCAGCATGTGCCCGTATATATCAATATGTGAGACAAACATTAAACCACATAAGCATGCTTCACATATAAACTGAAAATAAAAGGAAAATGAGAAATAATATCAATCACTAACATTATTTTCCCAAATTTCCATTAATGTCACAATGCACAGACAGAGAACATCCTCAGGCTGACCGCATGGTACCAGAAATTCTGCTCAAGCAAAACCATTGGTGGAATGGAATACAGAGACAATAAAACAAAATCTAAAAAAAGGATATTTAAGATTTTTTTGATACCTGTTCTCCTTGTGCACCTCCGTGCAATTAGAGTCACATCAACATTATTTTTCCCAACTGCAGATTGAATGTTTTGAAAGCCTGACATTGAAGTTAAGGTATGGCAGAGAAAGAAAAAAACCTAACCTAGTTTAAGCTATAAAAAAATAAAAAAATAAAAAACCTAGAGTTACATGAGCTGAAATAGCCAGCAGGCAAATTTTTAAGAGACTGCTTTACATCACAGCCAATAGAAACTAAATTGAGGATACTTCCTTGGATGACTGGAAGTAAGTACGGTTCAAGCTGCACACATTGTTAGAAGAACTAGCATAAGACATACATCTTAAAAAGGAAACACACTATTTACTAATTTTATTGATTGGAAAACCGTTTCTTTTTTTTTTTGGAGGAAACACATTATTTACATCTTTAAATTAGTAAATGGTTAGAAACCTCTCACCTTGTTATCAATGAGCACCTCCAACATGTAATTATTCCAAAGGAACCTGGGGTCTGCCTGCAGTAAAAGCAAATTTTCAAGTTACAATGATAAGAGTAACAAATTAGTTTGAACAATAAACTAATGATATACCAGAGAGGAGATACCAGGCTATATATATATATATATAATATTGTGTGTGTGTGTGTGTGTGTGAGAGAGAGAGAGAGAGAGAATCCCTTTCAGGACCAACCAGACTGAAAGATCTGCCTGTGGAAACCACCTGGAAGCATTGCAATCATGCGGAGAGTAGGGAATAGGGATTCAAAATGGGAACCATCTTATCATGGGAGGTACTGTTATGAGAGAAAGTTATTCCCCAAATCCTAGCAATTAGAAAAAGTCAGATGGGTTTTAAAATTTGCATGATCAATTAAAGGACCTGCAGGACTCGGATAAGTGGGTCACTGCTAATACAGAGAGGAAGTGGGAACCACAGGTCAGAGTCCAGACTATTCCACACTTAGAACCGGTCTGGCAGTTCCTAAAGATTTGCAATTGTGTGTACCATAGTTACCTGATTCGGTTAGGCAGCCTTTGAATCCCGTCCCATTCGAATCGAACAAATCGTTGTTCGATTCAGATGGATTCGGGGTCTTGAGAAAATAGAGTTTGTTGCAGTTCATAGAAAAGAAGGTGAGAAAAATGTGCTACAACCTTTTCCTATGGTCTCTATGCAAGAGAAAAAGGAGCAGGCTTTTAATGCAAAGTGGTACAGCAATACAGCAGTTACCTTTTTACCGGTCTCTTGGTATGAGAGGAAAATGAGCTTCTCTCTATTAACTATGGGATATTTTCAATACCTATCAAATGTACTACTTTTTTGTTTTACTAAAACATGTACCGCTTTCTCTCTCTCTCTCATCTCAATCGCCTCTTCCCAAGAGAAAAACGGTGGATATTTAATGCTTCTAAGTTCTTTTAGAGTTTTAAATATTAGATATATAAGATATAAACTTGGGCCAGCCATAAGATTAATTACATATAGAACACTTGATTTAATAATTTAAAAAATGTACACGCTTTTATATTGGTGAATGTGATGATGGGACATTCTTTTATCAAATTGAAAATTCTCAATGCTTATTAGTGGAAAGCATATGTGTTATTAGGATTTGACGATGGTGATAAAGATCTTTATATATCCACTTGTATCTATTTTTGTGAAATATTATTATTTATATATTTTTTAAATTATCTTAAGCTTTATTAAAATATTTACATTGATATTTAACTTGACTTACGAACTAGAATATCAAACTAATCGAATTCGAATTGCGAATCAAGCGAATCGAAAAACGAATTAAGTAAATCTACTCCATCGAATTTTCGAATTTGGCTGAAAGTCGAACTTCGAATTGCGAACTCGAATTCGAATTAGTCGAATCGCGAATCAGGTAACTATGGTGTGTACTGAATAAATGTTATAAGGGCTGGACAAGCAGCCCTGTAACTATTTTTGTTAGAAACTTTTTCTTATTTGCTTCACCAACGCTAGGTTCACATGTAACCTTATTGTTTGATTTATCTAGGCATGTCAGTCAATGCTGGTAAATAGAGCATGTACATGGAACTGCTCGATTGTCGAAGCTATTTCAGCTTATTTTGTTTCCAGGTCTTGCAGTTCACCAGATGGACGCTATCAGAGCGAGTGATTGGGAATATTCTGCAGTTAGTTTGGGTTGTTTAAGAGTGACTTAGTGCCTCCTTTGATGGATTTGGACCCGAACTGGCTTTGAACCTATCATCAGTGAAATCAAGAGTCCATTCCAGGTCCTTGACTGCATCACATGTCAGATGGAGAGCACATGCCTATGTGGTGCTTGGAGTGTTTAGAAGCAAACGAGGGTTAGGATTTGCAGGCATTATAGATGCTCAATCAAGATAAACCGCTTTCTCCGTTTGACAAGAAATGACAAGTCAGGGCACACCTTTGTCATATAAGACATTCAACTGATGAATCACATCATGGGGACATGCTCAAATGGACAATTATAGTGAATCACTGCTGCTAGATCAGCTGGTAAGGGACACCAAAAGTCCTCCAAGGGGAAGTTGGGTCACTAGATTTGAGCCCTAGTTGGAACAGGGAGGTCTCGACCAGTGGAGGGTTGAGAAAATCAGGTTAGGTAGGGTGAGCCCATGAGGGTGGATCAGGATTACTGAAAAAAGTACAATTATAGCCTCCCAAACTTATCAAGGCAAAAGTACCAACATGCTCATCGAAGATGTGAAATAATAATAATAAGTACCCTCAACATTAGAAGCTAACAGATCTGTGCGGGCATCTTTGGTGCTAGACGAGCCAAGCCCAGGTCTGGCCCGTGACCTATCAGCCGACCCAGCCCACTGGATCAATGGGCAGACCCAACTGGCCCAGTGGACCAGTCTTGTTTGTGAATATGTAATCCATTGAAGGATTCGGCCACGGCCAGCATTAGTGGAGCTTGGCCTAATTAGTTCACAGATTGAGGCTGCATCAATCTTGGTCTAAGATCATCTCATGGGCTCTTTTTTAAGGGTTTAGGGGCATTTCAGCTTCTCATTCATGGAATATTGAATGGTTTTTGCTAGTTTGTTGACTCCCCAAGCAATTTCTCATTAGGTTCAATCAGGTTATAATGTTGTTAATTTAATATATAGGCATGTTCATTCTCATGAAAATCGAAATCATATCACAAATCGTTTAAGGCATTAAATTGAAACGAATCATGAATTGTATTGTGAAACATAGGATCTATGTCTTGCCATAATAATAATAATAATAATATAAAAGAGATCAATACAATGAAAAACGTAGGATCATCCATTTTTCATCCTTAACAACATTAATACAATACAAATAAGAAGTAGAAATGCTAACATTAAAAAGAAATTAAAAATTTACTAATATTAGCCATTTGGCCTTGGCTTCTGGCCTTCTCCCACTAAGACAAATCATTTGAATCATAAGATTTGATAAAAACAAGAATCGAATCATAAGATTAACGCTTGAATCCTAAGATTCACTTATAAATAGGATTCATTACACATATATGAAAAATCATAGAACTTGGGATACGAATTGTTAGATTTTAACAACAATAGGCATGTTGAGATAAAACTTAAAAGCTAGGAGAACAAGTATTGGAGATAATTAAAGTTGTAGAGGTATTACTATTCAGATTTATTCAGGGACCTTGCAATAGAAATCTTTTAATAAGGCAAAGATCATAGTTACCTGATTCGCAATTCGACTAATTCGAATTCGAGTTCGCGATTCGACTAATTCGAATTCGAGTCGCAATTCGAAGTTCGACTCTCAGCCAAATTCAAAAATTCGATGTAGTAGGTTTACTTAATTCGTGTTTCGATTTGCTTGATTTGCAATTCGAATTCGATTAGTTCGATATTCTACTTCGTAAGTCAAGTTAAATATCAAAGTAAATATTTTAATAAAGCTTCTGATAATTTAAAATATATATAAATAATAATATTTCACAAAAATGGATACAAGTGGATATATAAAGATCTTTATCACCATCGTCAAATCCTAATAGCACATATGCTTTCCACTAATAAGCATGATGAAAATTTTCAATTTGATAAAAGAATGTCCCATCATCACATTCACCAATATAAAAGCGTGTACATTTTTTAAATTATTAAATCAAGTGTTCTATATGTAATTAATCTTGGCAGGCCCAAGTTTATTATATGTAAAAATTTGTTGAATCCAATAAAAGATGAGAACAATCGTTTTCACTGATTTGGATTTCTAATAAGTGCCTGCACTATGGGTCCTGCTAATTTCTTATATATCTAATATTTAAAACTTTAAAAGAACTTAGAAGCATTAAGTATCCACCATTTTTCTCTTGAGAATAGGCGATTGAGTTGAGAGAGAGAGGGAGAAAGCCGTACATGTTTTAGTAAAACAAGAAAGTAGTACATTGGATAGGTATTGGAAATGTCCCGTAGTTAATAGAGAGAAGCTCATTTTCCTCTCATACCAAGGGACCGGCAGAAAGGTAACTGTTGTACTGCTATACCATCTTGCATTAAAAGCCTGATCCTTTTTCTCTTGCATAGAGACCATAGGAAGAGACCATAGGAAAAGGTTGTAGCACCTTTTTCTCACCTTCTTCTCTATGAACTGCAACGAACTCTATTTTCTTAAGACCCTGAATCCATCCGAATCGAGCAGCGATTTGTTCGATTCGAATGGGACGGGATTCGAAGGCTGCCTAACCGAATCAGGTAACTATGGCTAAGATGATGGCAATGCTTGCAGGGAATGTAGGGAGAGTATTAAGAATAAGATGGATACTGAAGGTGCTATTATTGTAAGAGATACCCTCTGTGCAATACAATGGGCTTTGGGATCCTCTCCTTTCCCTTGGCATATTGACAGATTGGATTGAGGAGAAATTCATTCTTAGGCAAGGGACCGTTGGCAGCCAGATCAGCCTAAATCAATACAACCAAATGGATAACATGAAAATAAGAGCTATCAAATATGGAAGCAAGGATGCTATCAAGCCATCTAACAAAGCTTGTAGCCAGTAATATCTGCTATAAAGTTTGAAAACGTCAAGCAGAAAATTCAATATGTCAGCGAGACTGTCAACGTTGTTGTCTGATGTCAGTGGGACAATTTCTTATATCATACTAGCATGGACAGGCTACCAGTTTCACATCAAAAGACAAGGAATGATGAAAGAACGGTACATAACCAATACATTTCTAAAATACAACAGAATGAGAAATATTCATTGAAATCAGGTACTAAGCCATCAAGAAAAATGTTACCTGTCTCCATAGAGGAAGTAGTTTTGATTCATCACCCAACTCGTGTAATTTCTGAGCACTGTAGTACAACATCAAAAGAACAGACCATCAAAATGTCTTAAAATAAAGTGAGAAAGAGAATGGAGAAGAAATGTGATTGAAAAACGCCAAGACAAAAGCATTTATAGGTTTTCTGGCTTCTGAGACTCGCATAGCTGCCATATACAGTATGTACATGGTCATTTAATGCTTCTACAATTTTATGATTGTTAAGGCATGGAATGTTTTGGATTTCAATAATTTTCAGGCAAACAATTTTTACAGGTACAACTTACAGAAATTTAAAGCCAAAAATCTTGGCTAAATTTCCAAGGAAAATGAAAAGAGAAAAGGAAAAAGGAAGAAAAAGAGGAATCTAAAGTTAAGCAGATAGTAGAAAAAACTTAAATGGAATGTGGTTGCTATTGATGCTTGATGATCAACAAATTAATGAGGCTAGATGATCTTGGTGGTTTTCAGTTGACAAGTTTGCAGTATATGGCGGTCAAAAAATGTTGTCTGGAGCTAGTGACTTTCTTTCCAGTGCCAGGGGGAAAAGAACAGCCATCTTTTCCTGTGTTAATTTTTACATTGAAAAACTGGTTCCAGAAAAAGAGAGTTTAATCTGCTTATTGGCTCTATTAAGTCAAAGGAACTGTTCTTTTTCTATCAGTAATTATCATTTTATTTGTAAAAATAGTGCCAAAGAGAGACTAGAGAATTTTAGGAATTTCGTATGAGATGCCTTATTTGTTTAAAAATATAAATCAGACCCTGGCCTTCGTAGATGTTCCTTCTATCTAATTGATTAAGGAGGGTTTAATCAAGTGTTTTATTTTGCATAATTTTTGGAAAGTTATCTGCAAAGATTATTTGACATATATGATTGTATCCTTAATCCTGTAGCGAGACATTTAATGTTCACATTTAAATAAAAACAATAACTATATACTAACTAAAACCTTCAGATCAGGGAATGATACTTGCAAGGTCGGGCCTAATTTTAAGGCCCTATGATAAACCGGCGGGCTCAGACAGACACTGGACTGGCACAAACATAGCCCTAGTAACACCCTTCACATTCCATCAGTGGAAAAGAAACCATGACTCTTTAAGAGGCAGCTTGGTCGAGGTGACTGGCTGTGAGGATACCAATACTTCCAACCTTTTTTACCAACAGACCTGACAAAGAGCTCCCTATTTATGATGCCACTTTTTTTTGTTTTGTTTTGTTTTTGGAATGCCATTATGATGGTGCCACTGATAGCCAGTTAGCCCATTCTAGTAGTCTACAAGTCCTCTTGCCAGCTGAGACAATGTATCCAAAAGAGAAGGACTTAAAATAAGGTCTTGGTAACCATGATCTGGTTCAGTTTTTTCCACGCAGTTAAGACTTAAGAGGGACTTTCAAACTTCACTGAATAAGCTTCCACTGACAACATCCTTAGCCAACAATGAGTATCAATGGTAATGTTAAGAGCCATTGTCTAGCAATGCAGTTCACATTCATAGCAAATTAGTGTGTTTGCTTTGGTATTATTCCTGATTGTTTTAATCCTGTAATCTACTTCAATCTATTACCATGGTGGATTTTAGAAATTGACAACTAGGAAAACACCCTTACCTGAGAGTGAGATTGACATCGTAAGAGAAGTATAGACCAGGAGTTCTCTCTGCAGCATTAAGGAGCACAGAAAACTCAGTCTCCATCTTTTTCTGTCAAAAGGTGGCAGAGATAACTAAGTTTTAATGTTACTTTTTGCACCATAAGGACAGCAAGCAGTAGTAATAGTACAAGGGCACTTTCAACCTGTTCTGCAGATGAAGTTTTTAAAGAGTGGTTGCATGGCAAGATCTTTAAGGACGAAACTCTGAAGATGGGATGCCCCAAATACGATCCAACACATTCACGTTCTGTTATCACTACGACATATGCCCCTGCCATATAGAGAATAAAAGGACTTGGGTCAAAACTAATTCAAGATACCAGAATTCCATAGGAAAACAATCAACATAGCATGAAAAATAAACATTTTGTGCAATAGCTCCAGCAGTTAGATGACGATAACTGTCATTAGAGCCTAACCCAGCCTCATAAGTCTTAATATCTGCAAAATCACTGACGTGACATTTATTTTCGTTTACATATCCAGAAAAAAAAATACAGAGTTGCTTGAAATATAGGACATTTTCATAACTTTTCAACTTACCAAAAGAAAAAAAAAAAAAAAAAAAAAAGAGTGGAAGCCATGTTAACACAAGAAATGTGACATGTTTGCAGGGTCCAAATAAGAGAGGGATACGTTGAGTTGTCATCTAACAAAAACCAGCCCCTAAGATGTTGCTAACCATCCCTTCAGTTCAGTGGCCATGACTATGAACCATTCACTAGGTTTAATTCCAATCCTCCATTTAATCACCTCTTATTCTACTAATCCCTATTGATGAACAATGTAGCTGATCTCTACTTCCCCCTATTTCTTTTTCTTTTTGTAGATGGCTAAACCCCCGACAGCTTCATACGGAAGCAAACAGAAGCATATAAATAAGCTAGCTAAACATGCAGATTTGCAATTCTCCCATGACTTGGTTATTGGATTAGACTTGTAATTTGATGGAATTTTTCTTAGTACCCCATTTTGCATCATACATTTATTCACTCCAATACAAAAATAACAAAAATAACACTACCCATCCAAAAAGAGAACGTACAAAACCACACACATGTACTAATGCCTTCAAGTAAGCAGATATCAAGTACCATCCAACAAACAGTTTCCACCCAAAATTCCTTAAGATCGATCAAATGCACCAACATTCAAATCACCCTCTAAACTTTAAAGAAAAAAAATGTTTAAATTCACGACAGAGAGAGAGCTTGCCTGCAATGAGCTTCAGCATTCCCACCACACCATAAACATTCCGAATTTTCGGCGCCTTCATTTGCGGAAGTTCTCCTGTAGAAATCACAAAACAGATCCAGTAAACCCAATCACTAAAACCAAAATCAAACTAAAAACAACACACAAGAGGCACCATCAATCAACCCACCAATCAAATTCAAAGACCCATCCACGCGACTAATCGCCAAATATGAATCAGGAGTGCCCCCATCAGTAGGCTCAATAATATACTGATCCGGCAACTCCCAAAGTCTCATATTGGTATAAAGCTTCGTCTTTGCATCATTATCAACAACCTTGTCCATCTTAAATCGAATCTTATCTGCTCAAAAGAAACGAATTAACCAAAAAATCACATCTACAAAGAAACCCCAGAAAAAATAAAAAAAGTTGAGAAAGAGTAGAAAGAGAAGTGATTTGAGTAGAGATATCATACTAGAATTGCGAAGAGGAAGAGGAAGTGGAGATGGGGAAGTGATGGAGAGATTGTTTTGAAGGTTAGATTTGGAGGGAAGAAGGAAATTCCGAAGAGGAAGGGGAGGAGGAGGGACAAGAAAGGGGGATCTGAATGAGCGATTTGGGCGGAGAAGGTGGAGAGCACATGATAGCCCTAGCGACAGCATGTAACTGTTCCTGAGGCACCAGCCAATTATTAAAGTATGTTTTGAAAACTACAACACACTCCTCTGCAGAGGATTACAAGCACCCATTCCCATTCATGTTTGTATACTACTTTTTTTTTTGGTCATGGGAGGCTTTGTTGGCTAACTACGAGTCTCAATGGGATGTTCGAAAAAGTGGATGGTTTTCACGGAAAATTTATTTGTATGTATTTAGTATAAAATAATTTTATGAAAAATATTTTTCTGCCTCATCGATATTTTCCTTAATAATGATGAAATTGAGTTTTCTATAGAGGTATGAGAAATGAATTTCCTCGAAAAATTTCTTCTTCTTTTCCTCACTCTTGTCAATTTCAATCCAAAGTCATACAGCTCTTTTATTTTTTTATCTCTTTAAATAAGTTATTATTTGATGTTAAATAAATAATATACATATTATGTTATTTTTTTTCAAAAAATTATTTTATCAAATAAGAAAATTTGATTTTCTATAAGGAATCCACAGCCGCACCAAATAACATTAACACCAATTCAATGAGTAATTTGTTTTGCACCAAACATATATTTCTAAATTCTAAGAAAATCATTTTTCGAGATTTTTCATTTCTATGGAATTTGCTGACATGGCAATTTCTTATATCCGCATAAATGGTGTGTACACAAACATGCCCTTGGGCTCACCTTTGATCAATTTTGTTTCTTCGATTCTTTGGGGTGACTGCCTCCCGACCTATCCGGCGAAGGAACTCTGTGTATGGTAATATAGGCTTCAATCATCATTAGTCCCACTTGAAACGAGTGTACAGTCAATTCAACAGTCAGTGCATTGAGATGAGTGTTACACCAAGTGGTGAATAATGACTACAACAGTGTAAAACGAGATCAGTTCCAATCAAGGGTTGTAGCACCAAAAGGATGAAAAGCTATGTTTGACAATATCATCATTCTAGTCGTTTGAGTTTTTCATAGAGGTAAAACAGTCCAGTCAATTCCTCAAATCTACTTTGGTGATATTTTTATGTTTTTTTGTCATTATCACCAAAGTAAATCGACTGGACTCTTTGCTTTCCTTCTTTTTTTAATCCTTTTGACAGTTTTAACCTGGGTTAGAACTGACAATACCATGGGTTATTGAATCTTGAAATAAAAAAAATTAATAGCAGCAGTATTGTAATGATTGTTTTCCAGATGTGAATTTTGACTTCTAAACGTCAATATGTGGTGAAAGAAAAAATAACATTTTTGGTCACTGTTTGGCAAATGATGGGTTTACTCCATGATATCATTAGTTTTCTACTGAAATTATAAAAAAAAAAAGAAATTAGGATTTCCTGGACATCATTGAGAGGGCACCAAGAGTGAATTTTGTTTTCCAAATATCTAGTGGTGATAAAATATACATTTCTCACTATTCTGAAGTAAGTAACTGCATTTCTATGTACCTGAAAAAAAAAACACAATATCATAATTTTCTATGGAAATTATAAAAAAAAAGGAGGTTTCCTGGATCTCAATGACTAGTCATTAAAAGTAAAATTTGTTTTTCAAGACTTGAATTATGGTTGGGAAAAAAAGCATATGTCTAGCCTCCATGAAAGAGTGTCTCAGCTTATTAGCCATAATGTTTCCCCTTCTTTCTTGTGACTATAACTTTCTTATTAGTTAATTTTGCAGAGTGATGTGTAGGTAATCATCTCCATCAAAGAGGAAAAATTTTGACCGACGGTTATAATAGTGACCGACAGCTATGTAACTACTCATGCAACTATCCACACATTTTTCCATTAAACCACTTATGTTTCAGTTGTTCCTACGTGACTATATCATTTTTGCTCTAATTTCTCTATTTCTATTTTATCCAACTTTGTCCTATGGAAAGAGGTAATTTTTTTTAATATGTGATTATTTATTTTGCAGTGCAGGGAGATACTGTGCTGAGCACCGGTTATTAGGTTAGTACTAGTTAAAGAAATAGATGCCTTATCTTAAAGTAAACTTCTGATAAATGATTCCTTACGATGGACATCATTAATCTACACAGAACACTTCAATGATGAGGTATAAATTGTAATAAACAATCTTGAGTAGCTATTTGTTCACATGGTTACTATTTGCTAAGATGGTTAAGAATAATTTGATTTGTAACAATAAAAGGTCATCACCCAGTCTGATCCTACTGAAGTAGGGTCCTGGCCCTGGGAGGGTTCAGACTACATATAGACTTAACTTTTGGCAAATTTGCACAAAGTGGCTGCTAGTGGGTCTCGAAATTGTGTTGTCCTGCATGACACCTGAGACTTTTAGCATTGCACATAAAAAATTATGATTATATCATGCATACATAAGTTTCTAAAACAAAGTAAGCTCCACACCAATATTAAACATGGAAGCCGCAGTTTATTATCACGCTAGTACAGGAACAGGACTCAAATTTTCTTCCAATAGTCTGATAAACATCAGCTTTTGTTTTACATCAAAATACCCTTCTCTACATGCACTCTCTGCAGCTCAAAATCTTTATTCATGTTCATCACTACATGCTTGGTTTGGCATTGAGGCGAGTTGCTATCTTCTGTCCAAGAGATTTGTCACACTGCATATTTCACCAATAAACATGTGTTAGGCACAATCATGTAAGTATCAATACCCTGCAATTACATACAGATGCATTCATATTATACAATTATCATAAATAAATTTATAGAAATGAATGTATTAGGCACTTAAAAAAAGTGTTAATATCAACTTATGATAAATGCATTCTTACTAGATATGTGTCGGTATGTGTCCAATTATTAAGGGATTCTTCATTTTTTTTAAAGGTTTTTTTTCTTCATCTTCAGTATTTAAAGTCTGAGATATTGAAAGAAAGTGCATGATAAGCAGCATGACAAGAAGAGATGGACATCTCACCTGAGACCAATAGTTGATCCAAATGCTGCGAATTTCATGGGTTACCCTTGGATCAGACAGTGCCTCAACCCATCGGCAAATGAAACGCTCTTGCCTGCAAAAAAATAGATCATGGAACATCAAAATCCAAGTGATCAGTCCCTCAAGATCAAAATGGAATTCTATGGGAAACAGGCATGGTACCTGTCGGGTGCAAAGGATTGGTATCTTTCTCCGGGCTGCTTGAAGTTGTTCTCCTTCTCAATTACACACTGGATTCACCAAAGAAGTATGGTTAGATGGTTAATTGATCAAACAGCAAGACCTTTATAGATGAAAAAACATGAATACAGAACCAAGTGCAATGCATGATTCAAATGCCTTTGGCTGTTCAACATTTCCTTGGAAGGATAGAAGGGACAGTAAAGATCTGTTCAAGATTATCCTATTTATTATCAATAGGTTAGTTAGATATGGATAGATACTCACTTTTTCACGCCTTCCACTGATGACGCGGGGTGGAATAGGGAACCTCTCGGCGTGCCGAACAGGATCATACCTTGAAGGGAAGTAATTCACCTGAAAACCACTTCCATCAGCATAAATGTACAAGAAAGCAAGAACTCAATACACCCATAAAGACAAGGGGGAAAAAAAGCACCTCCTCATCCCTGTGCATAAAATTCATAAAACCATCATGGTGATTGTTATGGTGAGCGCATTTGGGTGCATTTGCTGGAAGCATCAAATAATTAGGCCCAAGTCGATGCCTCTGAGTATCAGCATAGGAGAAAATCCTAGTTTGGAGCAACTTATCCTCCGAATAATGGACTCCAGGAACCACGATAGCAGGGCAGAAGGCTAGCTGCTCATTTTCAGTGAAAAAGTTATCAATGTTCTTGTTCAAAACCAAGCGCCCCACTGGCTGAAGAGGCAAGATGTCCTCTGGCCAGGTCTTTGTAACATCAAGCGGATCGAAATCAAACTTATCATCATGTTCAGGATCCATAATCTGAATAAAAAGCTTCCACTCAGGGTAATTTCCAGCAGCAATGGAATCATAGAGATCCTTAGTTGCATGGCTGTGATTAGCTCCTCCGACAGCCACACACTCATCCTCCAACAAACACTTCACCCCACAAGTAGGCTTCCAATGAAACTTCACATAATGCGCTTTTCCAGCCTTGTTAATAAGAGTATATGTATTTACACCAAACCCATCCATGTGTCTATAATCTTGTGGAACACCAACATCATCGAAGAGAAAGGTAAACATGTGCAAGCTCTCTGGGTGGTGTGAAAAGAAGTCTACGATCCTCCAGTTCTCCTGGATGTGAGACTTGGGATTCGGTTTGAGAGAGTGGACCATGTCAGGGAACTTTATTCCATCCCGGATGAAAAAGACAGGGAAGTTGTTCCCGACGAGATCAAAATTACCCTGCATACATGGAGAACAGGTAAAAAAAAAAGACAGTCATGTTGAGTTCTCTCCTGCAGTCTGCAGATCAAAATCGCATCCAGACACAAGTCCATATGCATGTATATTGGAATATAATACAAGAACATTCAGTACTCTTACTGTGCCAAGAACATCTAACTAAAACTAAACAAAAATGGTAACTTGGGGAGCATTTTAACAAGCTGTGTGGTGCAAATTTCGATATAGTGACATTTAGATATTGTCATGTTGGAGGAAGCCCAATCTCATAGACACTAATCTAGCCAAATTTCTCTGCTAAATATTACCATTCAAATATTCAGCTCTTTTCTGAATATGGTATCATAAAATTCAGTGGACGATGGAAACTATACAACATACAGAGTTATGAATAACATAGCTTTAGCTCTAGCAGACTTTCAATACAAGAACACTGAAATAATAAAAAGAAAAAAAAAGAAAAATTAAAACTATTGTAGAAGCTCTAGATATTATCTACTTTGAGCTGGAGGGGTGGAAATATAAAGGTATGTTGATTGGTAAGAAGAATTCAATCTATTGGAAAGAAAACAGATTATCTCAGTTTAACAAATCCAGAGACTACAGCAAGAAATTTACATCTCAAAAGTAACTTAAGAGAACCTGAGATATGACAAAAATGAAAATATGGCAATGACACTCATTACCTCTCTAGTATAGAACTTCATAGCAAAACCTCGAGGGTCTCTCAGAGTTTCGGGGCTGCCTCGCTCATGGATAACTGTTGAGAACCGAACAATAACTGGAGTCTGGACTCCTGGAGCCCGAAGGAAGTCGGCACAGGTGAGATGAGAAATATCATGGGTGACCTCAAAGAAACCCTTTGCACTAGCTCCCCTGGCATGGACAACACGCTCTGGAGTGCGCTCTCTATCGAATTGAGCAAGCTTCTCGATCAGATGATAATCCTCAAGGAGGATAGGTCCTGTTCAATAAGAAGATAAGATTCAATTCCTTTCTACTGTTTTATTGCAAAATTGTGATCAATATCAAGACAGATATTTTAATGGTTCTGAATATTGGTTTGGTCAATAGTGACTCTGCAGTAATGTCACCATTAAAGTGGATACTAAATATTTCTCATAAAGTATATAGATTTTAAAATCTTGATCATGATATATAGTGACTTGAATCACTTCATATGTTGATATCTTAGAATAAAACAGATTGAAGATGATAGTAGCATTACAATTCACGTTCGTCATGTAACACACATGACTTGTGTTTCAATTCAAAAGCATCCACTCTGATGCCATCTTGGAATTCTGCAAGATATAACATTGATGGACGACTAAAATAAATATGAGAGTTACATTGATGATGTTGGTGATAATGGTAGGAATCCTATGTATTATAATGCAAACGAACAGGCCCTAACTAAGTAACTTGGTTAAATCAACATGTTGACTCTAATATAAGCAACAAGTGAATAGAAAACAGCTGCAAGTTTCTCTCTCTTCCCATACTCTAATCATTAGTAATCACATTTGATAAAGAAATAAAAAATAAAAAAAAAAACAATGCACTCACAGATGACTGCCGATGAACCTCTGTTAACACAACCATATCTGAGACTCTGGTGAACAGTTACAGTTACAGTGCAATCAAAATCAAATCAACTTAAGATCCATATCCCTTAGCGGCGAAAAGTCCAACATCTCCTAATGAAATAACAAAATCTTCCAAAAGAAAGAAAAAGAAAAGCTAACTTATTAGAAATGAATCATTGTCCAGAGGATAAACAAAAACAACGAATCAACTTAGGGTGCATTGGGATACAATCCAAAAACTTGTTAGGGATTGATACTTTTCCACTCAAATCTCGAGAGAAAAAGGGAAATAAACACTCTTAGATTGATTCCTCAAATGGATTCCACACTTTAAATTGCATTTTCACCCCTTCAATCTGACAAAGGTGCTCACTGCTCAGTCCACACCATACAGGCAGTCAAACACATTGGTTTTCAACAGCATAGCTCAATAAAAGTTGATACCATGGACATCCAAATGGTCCCACTCCTAACCCATAAAACTACGCAAAACTACAAACCGCTGATATTACACATAAACATAAAAGAAACTCACTATCTGCAATATATTCTTGAATGATTCAACAACTAAGTTGATTAACTATAACTAAAAAAGATACCTCTAGATCCCACTGTTAGTGATGAATTGTTATTCCAAACAGGTGCACCGGAATTTGTGGTGAAGAACTGGGAACTGTATGCACTTGAAGGGCGGTACTGCATCACAAAAATACACATTGAATAAGATTTGATAGAATAACCAGATAAAATCCAACCAAGAATCAGCAGAAGGCATAAAATAAAAAGAGATTTTAAGCAAATCCTTTTAAAAAAAGAAAAAAAGAAAAAGAAAAGTGATTTTAAGCAAAGCTAAGCAAAATAGAAATTCATAAACCTTTATATCTCTAGAGACAGAGTCATGAATGCAACATGGATTGCATATAACAAGAGAGACAAAAAAAAAAAAAAAAAAGCAAGCCCCTTCAAAGAATTTAGAAAAAAAGGGGAATCAATGAAGAGAAAAAGTTCATAGAATGCAGAGAGAAGAAAAAAGAAGAAGATAATCCATTGTTTACATTTTTTTCAACAAAGATCAAACCATTCAAAGAAACCATGCATTACCATAATATCCCATCAGCATACAAGTATACAGATACAATAAGAGAAATCAATAAAAAGTATCTTGGAAGAAAGAAAACAAAGGGACTGCAAGAAAGCATGCAATGAGTGGATTCAATCAAACAGTAAGAGCAAACAAGAAAAAGCTTTGACTTTATGACACATTGATCTTCAAAAAAGAAAACCCATGAAGGAAATCTGATGGAACTTGGAAATCAAAAGGAAAAATTGTACCTTGTAAGGATCCATGGCCAAGGTGATGGGAACAAGAGTCAGTGTATTCTTCTATGTATGATGTCCCAATGACCCTCAAAGGGTATTTATAAATACCGACTTCTACGGCTGCCATTAGATTTAGATGAATCCTATAAACAAAAGAAAACGATTTTCTCTCGCTATTTTGATGGTATGAGATATTCCATCTTGTTATGGTCTCAAGTGTGAATTGGGTCAGAGTCCTATGACTGCACCATCCATTGAGTAAAGTGGCTTAGATGGGTTTGAATGACACAAGCATTGGTTTTTTGGTTTTTCTTTGAGCCATCTCTCTATTAGGCCCACTAAGAGTGATAATTATTATTACATGGTTTTTTGAGTTTGGCTAAGATAAATGAGTCCAATCCTGCACCTAAAAGCTCGCATTCCATTCTAAAAGGATATGTTAGGGTCCTAATAATGTTGCTATATGCAAGAGATTTTTGAAGAATGTCTGTCGTTTGTTTCTCGTATTTACTGTCAACCCATTATACCTGTTATTGGATCAATAGCATGGCATGCCTTGTAAGTAAACAACCCAAGGTCCAATCATCAATGGGCTTGTTTGGCCACTTCTACTAGTAAGGTAGAGGGAAGTAAAGCCACTTTTTACCGGACAAGAAAAGACCATGGTCATATCAAAAGTACAAAATCTTAAGTTTTCCTCATTTATTTAAAAAAAAAAAGTTAAAAATCAACATTCTCGTGCTACTAAAGGACAAAAATTTATCTACTTTTTATTCAAAAAGTAAAAAAAGATTTCTTATCAAACCACTAAAAATAAAATTTAATCGTACTATGATTAGACCCCCTAATATCTTATTTTTCTCTTGAATCTTCACTTCACTTCACTTCACCCTATAAGTATTTTTACCAAACAAGCAAAGGGCTCCTTGTGACCCTTTTAATCCAGATGTTACTCACCATTGAATCAGATCATAATGAATTGACACAACACATGATCATTAATTAAACATTAGTGTTACAAAATTAAAGGTGTTGATCATTCGGTCAAACTTAATATTGTGCAACCCCATCATCACATGATCCTAATCTCTCCATCTCCTGCTTCTGTGATTGCTTTCCATCCATGTGGGCCCCATAGGAGATGACCATTTCCAACTAAGCTCCACTAAACATATAGCCTACCATTACCACACTTGGAATACAATCAAGATGAACAGTATGGATCACATTGTTCTTCGATTGAAGGACAATAACAAAGGTAGGGATGTAAATGGGTATCCGATTCTCTAATTAATGGAATGTTCCAATCCGTTAAAAATCGGGTCTGGGTCTGGGTCCTTATTTAGGCCCCGATAAGTAAATTGGTCCATCCAGTTCTACCTTGGTTTGGACCCGTGGACCCGAGGCCTGACATATTACCTCAATTTTCAAAAATCTCCCCTAAAAACCATGTTCTTTTAATATCATTCTCTATCTAAATCCAGACTTTGATCCAGACCGATCTCATATATGGTTCTGGTTTCAATTTCGGAGTCCAGAAATCGGCTCCAAATCTAGTTCCACCTTTTCTCTAATGGTTCCGGTTCCGAACCTCCCATGAATTCGGACCGGAATCGACCCGTTTACAATCCCAACCAAAAGGCTCTTGATTGAACTTCTCTCGAGAAGTTTCGGATAAATCGAGAAACGCTACGATATTTTGGGGTGACATAGAAAAAGACACGGGCGCGTGGATTTTGTGTGCGAACGTCACTGATTGATGGATCCTTATCTCGTCTAATAACAACCCAATAAAACACCATCCCGCGGGATAACACCCAGCTGCCACGTAGCATATGTGCCTTGAAGTGAGTGACGAGATTACAAAAAGTTTGTCCTTTTCCTGTGGCGAACGTGAGCCGAGCCAAGGTAGATATAACCGGGCCAGGACAAAACTTAGCCACTAGCTTTGATTTTCTTTTGGGCTGCACCAAGAACAAGGAAACAAACAGATGAGATTTTTTTAAAATTTTTTTTTTAAGTATTTGTAGAATTTTAAGGAAATATGAAATATCTAGATTTTTTTCGTGGGGTGCAATATTTTTGTGGGAGTTATGGACCATAATCATCATGGGTGGAGTTCAGATCTATTGGTTAGGGTTAACCAGTGCATTTGGCAATGGACGTAGCCAATTGAATCTAAAAATGCTCATTTATGTAAAGACTTGAAATGAAATAGTCGAATGTATAAGAACATATACATGTTTGAGGATGAACAAAGAAGTTCAATTCACAAACAAACTTATTTAGATGATATAAGGTTTCATAATGGTGGAAATGAAAGTAATAATGCTTCATTACGGATACTAATAAATGCAACTTAATGGAAGAAAGGAGAATGTTTTGCTACAAGTGGACTACATGCATAGTAGAGCTCTTTGGGGCCCAACTGCGCCCACCTTTTGATCAATGTTGCTTTGTTCACACTCTTGTCTTCCCATGATTTGTTATGTCTGATTTTATGCTCATCCAACCTTTACTTACCATTGGATTGAACATTTAAAAAAGAAATATATAGTTAGTATATGATCAGCCTGAGTTAGGATAATTTGATAGGGTTGACTTTTGCATGACCCTTTATCCACAAAAAGACCTTTCCATTTTTCATACTCTCAAATGATAGAGGTGAAAATCTTCCATTGCGATAATGTTTTGATGAACAGTCTTGTGATTGAGTATACAATGCTTGAATCATTTACAGTAACTCGTTAGAAAAAGATAAAGGTACCTGAGGCTGTCAATGGGCTAGGCTTAAATCAGCTTTAACGCTGGCAATGGACCGTGCTGAAGAATCAGGTCTTTGAGCCCACCCCACTTCAGGCCAGACTTGGACAGGTTTTGAAGGCAAATGATGATCTTGGTTATTTATTAAATAGACTTTGAAGGAGATTACTCAAAGTTGTCAGTCATAACTAACATAGATTATGCAACAAATAAAAATAAATAAATCAGATACTAGTTAAAACTATTGGGCCAGGGAAGCAGGTCTAGGCATGGCATATTTATCAAGGGACATGATGATTGCATGACAAATAGGTCTATAGTGCAAGGTCAAGTCAGATATAATTTTAAGGCCTGATGATAAATTGGCTGGGCTTAACACACCCTTGCTTGGATGTATCAGAGCCTGTCGACTCTCTTAACTGGCTCGAGATGAGTTTTTAAAATTTACATAACAGGATGGGCTAGTTGGGCCAGGGCTATTTGAAATTCTGATTTTTCATGGACAACCCTTTTAAGAGAAAAATAGCCTTGCTGCTTGCCTTAATTTGCTCCATTCACTAAATTAAGAGAAACAACACAACCTGTTTCGTTAGGTTCCGAGTCAAAATCGGAATCATTATTTAGAAACGGATCCAGGTCCTGACTCGGAACCATTATTTAGAAACGGATCCGGGTCCAGGTCCGGTATGGTTCCGGCTTGAAACTGTTCCGTTTGCAACCCTATTGGGCTGGCGTAGTTCAGTTTACTAAATGGGTGGGGTTGGGCCTAAATGTACCTCTTTGGAGCCAGACTACCAGGCGATGAATACCCTAGAAATACTGCTTATCACTGGCGGACATTAGTGGTAGAGACTGGGTCCAATGGGAACAAAACCCTCCACAGACTGTCTCAGGAATCTCTTTACTACCATCTTTTCTGGGTCAAAGCAACCTACCTGGCAATCCAAGCAAAATTTCAATTTTCTTCCAATATGTTTGCTGAGAACAAAGAAGTTTCGCATTCTCTTATAAATATTAGAGACGAACCCATCAAACTGAGGTGTCAAAGTAACTGACCTGGCAATCCAAGAAAAAAAATAATTTTCTTCCAACATGTTTGCTAAGAACCAAGAAGTTTTGTATACTCTTATAAATATTAGAGATGAACAAGCTTCAAACTGGGGTGATGACCCCAGCTTCTTCCCTCTTTTGGAGTAAAAAATGATCACTGATTATAACAAGATAGAAAAGTTTCACTTAGGATAATAAAGTAATCAGTCACATCAAAATATCAAACTATGTTGCTCTCTCATTTTTAAATTACCTAGTCACACTCCCATTAGTGCTAAAGACTGAGGCATGCATGCATCATTTCATAAAGGCAGGTAAGCCCAAATCACAAAATAAAAATGGGGAGCATAAAATTTATATGCTGAGAGATGTTTTAACTTGAATATTAGATTTTTTAGGGCACGTTTGAGTACATCCGTGGAAATTCTTTTTTTTCCAATCCTCCCCATAGATTTTTTTTTTTTTTTGAGGAATCCACGAAAATTCACTCATTTTTTGTGCTTTTTCGGCTGGGAAAAATGGCTGCACTTAATATGAACTTTATTATAGCACGAAAAAGTATTTCTACAGTTCTCACTTTTATCGTGGAAAATTGGCCAACCAAATGAGTTGGTAGAATAACAGCGGATTTGGTGAGAAACTTGATGGTCAACAAGTTTTGCCCAATTGATCAGGTCAATTGATAAATCCTCTCTCTCTCTCCCTCTCTATATATATATATTGATTGATGTGATATGTCAAGGGACGTGCCAAGAATGGAAGTTGTATGAAATATAAAAGCTTGCAAGTTACAATTCCATTTGGAGGAGATGGAACCCATGATAACTATTTGGTAAAAGGACTTTTAACCGAAATCATTTGAAGTACTGGAGGGAGTGAGGGTTCACAAGGATGTATTCCTTCGGAGAAGAAGGGTATAGGCATAATAACTGCCCATGGTAACTACCAATCAAAAGAGTGTACCCCATTGGAGATGCAACCCGTGATAACTACCAATGGTGCGGCCCACACTGCCGTGTGCTAGGTCAAGGTGTTGAGGAGTGAGTTTCACCCGAGATAGAGTATTGCAAAGTATTTATGCCGCCTCTACTAAAGCATGAGGTTGTGTCATAAATGGTTAGCAAAAGAAATTTAAGATAGTATCAGAGTCAATCGATCGCGATTCTAAGAGGAATGATCGCAAAAAAATACGTTCCGCCAAAAGTGCGCGGGTTGAGTTCCACCTGAAGTGGCTTTGGTAGGAATGCTTAGCTAAAAACAAATTAAGACAAGGGTTGTTTACAATAGTATTCCATGTGAGACTCTAATAATGAAGTTTAAAAAGGATTTATAATCATTATTTTGCAAATTAATGTTTGAAAATTTCCAACAGCATTGTTGAGGTCAACGTCCACCCTCGCTCCTGAGCGGTCATAGTTGTGGTCGAGCCCTCACCCTCACCATAAAACTATTGTTGTGCCGTTTCCTATCACCAATTGGTTTTAGGATAAGTGGTAGCTCAATAGGGTGTAAGATCTTACAAGTGGTATCAGAGCCTGGTAGGTCGGGTGTTCGAGTCACGATACATGCATGAGATAACAAAGATGGAGTCTAATCTGGATCATCCAAACAAAGACATCTTTCGAATGTAGCCCATCACAGGTGGGGTCTACCAAAAGTTAGAATTAGTCGACCAGAAGTACTTTATTTGCCAACACACAAGGTTATTGACCCTAAAAATTAGGAAACATTGACTCTGGGTTCTTTTTGAGTTTATTATTTTAGCATTGTAACTGAGAGTTTTTGTTAGATTAATATACTAATACTTATGAGCAAAGCAACCAGGAACATTGACTTTTGACCAAAGATACAGTCATGCCTGGTTTGTTAGATCTAATATAAATTTAGTAAAATCAAAAGCTAAAAAGGGGAAAATAACTTAAATTAGTGGATTCAAATTGTGGGTCCCAACAGTGTTGCACATGTAGTCATGAGGACCACTCACGTTTAACAGGGTTTGATGCCAGGCTCCTACTTGCAAAGCCCAAAAAACGTTGCATGAGAAAATCCTAAACAAAAGATTACTTAAAAAGAAAGAAAAAGAAAAAACCCTATTTATAACATGTCATTTGCTTACTTAATTTGTAATGAATTCTAAGGAATTTACTATAGAGTATGTGAGATAGAGATTTAAATCGAAAAGCACTTAATCACTTTCATATATTTAAATTACTGTGGTGATGTCTGGATAATCATTTCTTCCCCAAGGGGAGGATACTATATGATCTCTGTGTTAATCTTTTTAACTATACTCGGTCATTACTTCTAACAGCTGCTAAGTCCTTGCATATGAGTGTGAGTGAGGGTGTATGAGTTCGAGTTTCCAAGCAGCCAAAAAAAAAAAAAAAAAAAAACAACCTTAGAGACTCAGTAGTTTGGTCAATTCATACCATCCACTGATTGACACCAAAAAGTCAATTCTTTTGGGGTACTGACACGACCCGAGCCCGAGATTATCCTTAATCCGAAATAACCCCGAGTCGCGTTGCATACTTACTTCCGTGAATCTCAAAGCATAAAAATTCACAAGGGATACCAAAAAGACATTATGCGGAAATAACAAATATATACATCGCTTGATTAAAACACAAAATCATTTACACTATGTACAAACTAATCACTTGCATATTTACATACAATGCAAGGATTAAAAGTGTAAAGTGCCATTCTAATTACAATAATGTTGTCTTTGTCAAACACTCATTTGATTCCGATCATTTTCATTCCACTAATCCTTTTGGAGGAACCGTATTGGACATTTCCGGTGGCGCTGTGGCCTTAGAAGGACTGGCATGGGCAGCTGTGCCTGTAATGTCATAAATAACAATATGAATTTGACAATTCAGCAATGTATAAACAATCTTATGATTAAACATGTTCATTACACATTCAAGTAATTTAACTCATGGTTAGACAATACAATTCTCATTCACAATCAATAAGAGTCTTTTATTTGGCAAACTGCATTAGCATTTCAATTTCAAATCATATTCCATCTTCCATAATAGGAAGGATTGTCATCTTCCACACGGAAGGATTCATATATTGTGGGACTTATCAGAGTCCGAGCCAGGGACAACTGATATCACCACGGAGTTCCGGAGCACCCCAAATACTCTGCTGCAGCAGATACAGCTTCAATAAGCTTATAGAAATCACCATGTAGTGCCAGACTCAACAGTACTAATAAAACAATTCCATTCCATTACAATTAACGGATTCAATTAATTTCGGGTTACAATTCAACTTGGACACAAATCAATGTTCCATTATCTACTACCAACCATTATGATGTAATCATCAGTTATTTAATGTACAAGTTATTTTTGATGACATCACAGTTTATGTGAATTTTGTACATTAAACTCCCTTAATCAACATCCATGGTGGTAAGACAGCACCATTAGCCTTGAGATGAGACTTGAGATGATCAATAGGCTTTGTCTTACACATTCAGAAAGACATTCTGAAATTTTAGAAATCTCACACCATCCATCAATGCATTAACAATTAGCTTTGAAAGCTCATATTAACCTTAGTTAACCTTTTGGTTAACATCTACTACACCTTGGATCAAAATCCAAAGATAATATTTTATGGAAATATTAATAAATCCCTTCCTCACTAATCATACTATAATGAGTCTTTAAACTCATATTCATAAGCCATTTATGATCCTAAATCAAAATCTAACTTAAAAAGAGAACCAATTTTTACGGTCCGATCGATCGGCCTGAATTTTGTCACAGTTAAGTGACAATCCGATCGATCGAACCTGCAACGAACCAGTTGCAGAATTCTGTAACCGATCTCTATTTCTCCATTTCATTCAATACCTGCACAAAATTGGGACCTCCTGTCCCCTCCTCATTTACCATTCAATCATAAAAACCTTCTCCAAACACTAATTCATCCATACTAACAATCAAACCCTAACAAGATAACAAAATCAAAATTTCAACAAAACTTAATAACAACCACATTCATGAGCATATACACATAAATAGTTGTTTATACTTGCCTTTCACTTCAGTTTCAAGACAAAATCCCTTCTTTATGAGCTTGACTTGAGATGAAACTCACCAAATTGAAAACCCTTTTTAACCTAACATCAAGAACAAACCTCTTGAGATATCCCAAACCCCTTAAGAAAGATTGAAAGTTCTATAAAGAACTTTAGATATTTACTTGTAACCTTGAAGAAAGATAATATGAGCTTTCTTCTCTACTCTATCTCCAAACAACTTGAAAGAGATGATGAGGAAGATGAAAGACCTAATTCCCTTTTTCTCAGCCCTCTTATTCTCTCTTTGGATGAACACTTCGGTGAAGGAAAGTCAAGAAGAAACGAAGAAGAAAACATGAACACAACTTGAGTCTAGGTCTCTTGAAGTCTCTGGAATGACTCTGGAATGAAACCTCCTTATGACATGTAGTTATTCTCATTTGACACTTAACACATGCATTTTTGCACATGACCCCTAACTATTGTGCATATTTCTAAATCGAGTCAATTCAAGACTCATTTGACTCACATTAAGTCAAACGAAAATGTGTATATTATGAAAGTTGACATACTCGTCAAAATGCACACGATGGCATCAAGTTTCACCGCATTCGACGAAAGACGCACAAATCCGTATTGACGGAATAGTCCTTAATTCCAATAATTTGGGTCTAAAAATCAACTCCATTAAATAACCTCTTCCAAACTTGTTCATTATGTTTAATTCATCTATTCAAGACTAATTTGATCCATTTAGTCGGTAATCATTATTAAGTTGATTAATCATGCTTAACATGCTTTAATATTGATTAATTAGAGTTAATCTTAATTAACTCGGGTAGGAGTGTAATAGGTACTCCCAAAATTCTCTTAAGATTATCTTGATCGCCTGTGCTATGTCCCATCTACCTTGTGATGAATATTCCTCCTTTTGTTAGGTAGGATGAGAGATTCCAGCTTATGCTAATCCCTCTAAGAATCAAAATCTCCTTTACTTTAAATAATAATAAAGGTCTAACTTGTATAAAAATGAGATTTTATATCTCCCTCTC
This sequence comes from Cinnamomum chago, assembly GCA_038049695.1. Lineage (NCBI taxonomy): Eukaryota > Viridiplantae > Streptophyta > Magnoliopsida > Laurales > Lauraceae > Cinnamomum > Cinnamomum chago. Next base: position 70,236,104 of record CP142459.1, read on the forward strand.
TCTGCAAAGAAGTAAAGAAGAACTTCAAAATGTCTACGTTTTCCTTCTCTTGGATGATCGACTTTCATCTTCTCCTGTTCATCTTCTTGTTGTCTTTTATGTTACACAAGGCACTAATCTCTGTACATGGTGATGATATTCCAGAAACCGAGTTGGTGGGCAGCATAGGTGCCATCATAGATTCCACCTCTTGTGCTGGAAAGGAAGAAAAGATTGGTATAGAAATGGCAATTGAGGACTATTACAATGCTACTGGGTTTAAGCCAATGCTTCATCTGAGAGACTCAGGAGGTGACACTCTTGAGACCAGTGGCGAAACCACAGTCAGGCCAGGGCCCCCCTGGCTTTGGAAAAAGTTTTAAAAATCACCAAAATGCCCCCCCCCCCCCCCCCCCCCCCCCCCAAAGGATTTTGAAATTTTTAAAAGATGAGTTCCATCTGGGATCGGGCCCCACACCCTACTCTCAAAAGAAGACTGTTCCAGTTTCAGCTCCCCAGTCCTCATCCACTTTAGAAGACCTTTTTCTTCTGGAAACCTTTTCCAGCCTCCAGCCAAACCAGCAAACCCCTTTTTCTGTTTTCTTCTCCTTTAAGCAGTTAAGCTCTTAGCTGTTGAAACTGAAAGTAAAAGGCGGCAAGGCGCATCATCTGTTTGAGAAAATATCTCGACCCCAAGTCACCAAAAGTCCATGTCTGGTACTCTTTTTTCTTCAAGGAAAGTGATTAGAAAGAGGGGTTTTGTGTGTTTGCCTCTTTTCTTTTGCATTTCATCTTTTTTGGTATCTATTGCAAAGTTTCTATGGTATTTGTTGTGATTTTTCTTAGGTTCCTTTCTAAGTTGTGTTTTTTTTTTACTTGGGGTTAACCCCAACTATTACCCTGTTCAGGTTTTTTTTTGAACGTTACACACTTCTCATGAAATTAATCTGTGAAATTGCGATTTCATGACTTGGTAGTCCCAAAATCCTCGTCTTTTACAGCCACAGATGTTTGGAATTCATGTAACAGAAGCAGAGAAGCACATGGTTTTGTGGTGGTATATTCCATCTGGACCATCTCTTGCACAATTGCACACTGGAAAAGCCCTGAGGCAATAACCTGGTGTGCAAGGCATGGAATATGTCACTTATTCTTAACTCATGCAATCAACTCAAGAAAAAGATCCAAGGATCTTAATGTTGTAGCTTGCCCATAATGTGCTGAGTATTAAACTATGCTTTTCTTGATCCTAAACGTTTCGGCTCACATGCATATCTATATTCCCTGTCATTCTTTGTTGGGCCTGGTTGGGTTTGTAGTTTGAAGATGGTAGTCATTGGGCCATCCTAAACTTAGGACTAGGGGTGGCCTTTTTTTTTTCCCCTTATTCATACTTCAAGCCTAGCTTGCATTGTGTGCTACTTTGGAGTTTGGCCCAGAGGTTGAAAACACATTCTGACTGACCTGGAGTCTACCTGGTTCATTAAATCACTTGCTTGATTGAGTATTTTGCCTGAGTTAATCATCTTCCATGACAGGCTTATAATCCCATTGTAGGTAAGAGGCGAATCGAAATGATGGGTTTCGGGGGCGGTCGCACCCATCAGAAATAAGCCCTCGCCCCCTCAAATGATAAAACAACGAAGAAACAAGAAAGCAATATCCCCCACCCAAGAAAACCCATGCCCAAACATTGATGGCCTAGAGTGGAAGACCACATTGACATTACCCTGACCCAGCCTAAACCCAGCCCATTACCATAACCATTTATCACGTTTATTTCCACATGTAGGCACATGCATTTGATATTTAAACACAAACAATTAGTAGCAAGAAAGGGAAAGCTATGCCTCTGAAGAGGCAATACCTTGCTTTGCCTGGAACAAGCTCATGAGTCATGACTAAATACTTACACTGTTCAGGTTTATTTTATTTTATTTTATTTCTCTAAGTCTTTACACAGCAAAGGCCAAAGAGTGATTATGTGATTGCCAAGTCACCATAAGTGAATGTCTTAAAGGTGAATTTGGGGTTGGGCTTGTCATATATATTGAGAAATATCAATATAAGATGCAACAAGCATAAATGGTTGGTCTTTCATTCTTTCACCATACCAAATATGATTTTGGACATATAATAAATATGATTTTTATTTGACTTGTAGATGGGAAAGTCATCTACAATTGATGGATTTTTCAAAAGAAAAAATCCTCAAAACTTAGAAGCCGATGCATCATTGCCGACCTCTAACGTTGAGATTCCAATTTCTGAAGACCGTCCTACAAAATCACAAAGAGCTGAAATCAATGAACTTGATATTAGTTCATTAGAGCGTGATCCAGGATTGCGTCTACAGATATGGGATTATGATATTAATCGGCGTGATGAAATTCGACGGAAGTACATTAAGGTTGGTCCATACCAACCTATGCTTTCAAAGTATCCGAAATCTGGATCAATAACTCATCTTCGTAGCTTTCAGCATTCGTGGTTCAAGTTATTTCCTTCATGGTTGGAATATTCCCCAGAGAAAGATGCTATTTTTTGTCTACCATGCTATCTTTTTAATAAGCAAACTGGACTTGCTTCGCAAAATGCATTCACTCTTACTGGATTTAAGAATTGGAAGAAAGTTAAAGATGGAAAAAATTGTGCTTTATTGAGTCATGTTGGGAAGGATCCTAATTCTCCTCATAAAGTTGCCGAGAGATCATGTGAAGACTTGATGAATCAATCTCAACACATAAAGAAAGTGTTTGACAAATTCACTTCGGAAGAAATTGCAAACAATCGATTACGGCTTACGGCTTCAATTGATACAGTTCGATGGCTTACATTTCAAGGTTGTGCTTTTAGAGGCCACGATGAAAGTCATAGTTCAATCAATCGTGGAAATTATATTGAAATGTTGAATTTGTTGAGTTCTTATAATGAGAAAGTTGCACAAGTTGTGTTAGATAAAGCTCCAAAAAATGCTTCTTACACATCACCAAAGATCCAAAAAGAAATTCTCCGTGTTTTTTTCAACCAAAGTGAAGAAGATAATTCGTGAAGAAATTGGTGATGCGAAATTTTGTATACTTGTTGATGAAGCTCGTGATGAGTCAAAGAAGGAGCAAATGGCTATAGTTTTGAGATTCGTCGACAAAGATGGCTTTGTGCGAGAGCGTTTTTTTGGGCTTGTTCATGTCTCCAACACTGCATCATTGACCTTAAAAAATGAGATATATGCTGTATTGTCTTATCATAATCTCGATGTTCAGAATATTAGAGGGCAGGGATACGATGGTGCAAGCAATATGCAGGGTGAGTGGAATGGATTACAAGCTTTGATTTTGAAGGATTGTCCATATGCTTACTATGTCCATTGTTTAGCACATCGCTTGCAATTGGCATTAGTTGCAGCATCAAAAGAAGTTAATCCAATTTATCAATTTTTTACTAAATTGACTTCTATTGTCAATATTGTTGGCGCGTCATGCAAGCGTAATGATGAGTTAAAAGTTGCTCAAGCTGCTGAAATTGCACATTTGATTGCCATTGATGAGCTCGAGAGTGGGAGAGGACTTAATCAGATTGGTTCTTTACAACGGGCAAGAGATACTCGTTGGAGTTCTCACTTGAAATCAGTTTCTAGCTTGATAAAGATGTTTAGTCCAACATGTGTAGTTCTAATTAACATCATTGAGGATGGAATTACTTTTTCTCAACGAGGAGATGCAGACTCAGCTTACGAGGCAATGACTTCATTTGAATTTGTTTTCATCTTGCATCTTATGAAAGAAATCATGGAGATCACTGAATTACTTTGTCAAGCTTTGCAATGTCAATCTCAAGACATTTTAAATGCCATGCATCTTGTTTCATCTACTAAAGCACTTATCCAAAAATTGAGAGATGTTGGGTGGGATGCTTTACTTACCAAGGTGAAATCATTTTGTGAGGCACGCAATATAGATGTCCCAGATATGAATGCTCGTTATGTTGCGAGACGAGGTCGAGCCCGCCATCAACAAGATGAGTTTACAATTGAGCATCATTGTCGAATAGAAATTTTTTATGCTGCGATTGATTCTCAATTACAAGAATTAAATGGTCGGTTTAGTGAGCATGCAGTAGAGTTGCTTCTTCTTAGCTCAGCTTTGGATCCTCGAAATGCACATGAATCTTTCAGAGGCGATGATATTTGCAAGTTGGTAGACAATTTTTATCCTCGAGACTTCACAGAAAATGAGAAAATGCAATTGAGAATGGAACTTCACCATTATGAGTATAATGTAGTTCGACATTCAGACTTTAAAAAATTGTCAACTGTTTCTGATCTGTGTCAATGGTTGGTAAAGACTAGAAGATCAACAGTCTACCAACTTGTTTTTAGAGTGATTGAACTTGTGCTTACTCTTCCAGTTTCTACTGCAACTACTGAACGATCATTTTCAGCCATGAATATTGTCAAAACTAGGCTTCGCAGCAAAATGGAGGATGATTTTCTCTCTGACTCTTTGATTGTGTACATTGAAAAAGAAATTGCTGAAAAGCTTAGCACAGAATCAATCATAGACGATTTTCGAGATTTGAAAGAACGTCGAGTTCCATTTTGATAGATGATTGAGTTGAAATGTACTAAGAAACAATTATTTTACAACTTTTCTTTGCTTATTTTTTGTTAAGGCTGAATATATACCGATTTTAATTTTCATGTCAAATTTAGTCTTGAATCGTAATACATTTTTCTTGCTTGAACTTACAACCATGTCGAAAGAAAAGTTAAAAGTCCGATAGTTATAATAATTGGTGAAATAAAATTTTATTCAAATTTTGGCCCCCCCAAGATGAAATCCTGGTTCCGCCCCTGCTTGAGACATTCTACATGGGTACTTACACCATCCTTCTCCATTTACTTACTACTTCATTGTATCTCTATATTTCCTTTGTCCTCTCTTCTTTCCTTTTCTAATCTTTTGTGGATGTAACAGCTGGTGCATGCAATGCATGAGAAAAAAGATATACAAGCAATATAAATTTAATTAGCATGATGAAAAAAATGTTTCAGAAAAAAAAAAAAAAAAACAAATGATTGCAGGATTTCACTATCTCCACACATCTCAGACGAAAATTTAAGTGAGTTGAGTTGACTCAGAGACTTGGCTGAGTCTTGCCAAAACTCACCGACAATTTAGCTTGATGGGTTTTTTTTTTTTTTTTTTCCTGATAACAATAAAGTTATCATTATAAGAAATGATATTAAAAAAACACAAAAATCTAAACACATAAAAAGATCATTATAAGAAATGAGTCGATAAGCCTAGGGTGCATGCAATTGGTGTCTAAGCCTCAGCCCACATGTCTCAGCCCAACTCATTGGATACGCACCCTAATTCATTTTTATGCAAATGATAAATATAGGCAGATTTTTTTCTTTTTTGCATCCCTTTATTATTTACATATCGAAGGCCAACCTAGCTATGATCATTTCAATCCCCTTGACTCACACATATCTAGATATCTGTCACCATTAGATTGGTCACTCCAACATTGCACAGTATATAGGCATAAAAACAAATGAGGGCCTACAACTAAAGGCAAGAATCATTTGATTTGATTGGCCTAATATGTCACATGCATATTTCTAATCCACATGCAAAACCTCCTAGCATGGGTTCAATCTTGCATTTCTTGCATCCTCGCACCAGAGGTTGGGTGATGTTGTCACAGTACGTGACACAGTCAATGCCCTGAAATTCAAGGAAATCCCGGTTCATTGATGGCCCCTCACCTATTTAACATCCAGATTAGGCCGCATGAAGACGTCCCGGTTCATTTGAGAAAATTTCTCTTATAAATAGAGTATATACATATAATCTCCTAAGGGAGCTCCTTAGGTGACCACCCAAGGGGATACACCGTGGATGGGGGTGATGTTGGGTATATGGGTTTTGGATTTTGGCTCATTTTGTAGGCCCAACCCATTTGTATTAGGATTCAGGGGTAGTTTGGTCTTTCTCCAAAACTACGTATTATCTACGTTTGGTTGTAACCCTAATTATGTGAAAAAACTCTATTTAGTAGAGAAGAAGAGGACAAACTTTGTCCGTGGACGTAGGTGTCAAATCACCGAACCACGTAAATCCTGTGTTCATTCTGTGTGGCATGATTTGGATTGCTTGTTGATTGCACTTTTCCGCACACATGATCACAACAAGTGATAGATTATTTACTTTCCTCTGTGAATCAATCCTACCTCCCAAAGCCTTGAGGCATTGGTAGGCAGCTAAAGGGTGGAACCGGTCGGTGCACATTGCAATGTTGAGTCGTTCCTCCTGGAATTTAAATTCAAGATTTGTTAGTTTTAATATCATATTAAATTTTCTCTGCCAACCCCTCTAATAAAATCTCAAGATAGTGTTAGTAGAGGCAGTGAAAATACTTTTCAACAATTATATTACTGTAATTAAATAAAGGCCCCACAAAATCCAACAATAAAACAGAAGAAATTGGGGATTTTTTTATGAACAAATTCCTGCTGAACTTGTTTTCCAGACAAAAAATTTACACTGACGAGAGATTGACTTGATCGTCCTTTTTTTAAAAAATTTCATAGTCTTACGCACAACACACTGTATCGTGGATATCGTGGATTAGCCCTTATACTTCTTCACTAAAATTAAAGGAGTAAAGAGAAGATCTCCATGCTGTATGATCTTATGCCTCATTAAGCTCAAGCTTGATCACAATCATGATCGCTACTCGAACACCTAACCTACCAGGCTCTGATACCATTTATAGGATCTTATACTCCATTGAGCTACCGCTTATCTCAAAACCAATTGGTGATATGAAACGGTACAACAATTGTTTTATGGTGAGGGCGAGGGTTCGACCACAATTATTATTACTGCTTAGGAGCGATGGTGGACGTTGACCTCAACATATGCAGATAAGACAGACAAACAAACAAAAAAAAGCAATGGGGAAACCTCATATAGTTGTGAGATCTCTATATAAGGAAGACAAATAAGGAAAAGAAAAATTTACAATTGATATGAATATAATAATGGAACACATTCCTAATTGAAGAGAAGTGGAGAAGAGAAACATAATGAAGAACGCAGAACAAAAATGGAGAAATGGGGAGAAGGGTTGGTGCGGATTGGGTTAGGCTGAGGTCCAAAATTTTGAATTCAGGCTTGGGATTTAGCTTGGGCCTGGGAATTCAGGTTTCATCTGGTCTGGGACTCATGTACATACAATCCGTTCCAGGCTTAAGCGGGTTCAATACCTTGTCTAGCCCACCTTAGCTGGAAACTCAACCAAGTTTCTATTCCTAACATTGAAGTCTCAACTTGAGACTCATCCCAGTTCCAAACTACATTCTGAAATCTTAAAAAAAGACCCAAACAAAACAAAACAAAACGAATGAATATTTCCTGGGGTGATGGGTAGGTGCAGTTTTGAATGCATCTACAATGAACATGCCATTACCAAGTCTTCTGATGTATGTGATACAAATCATAAAATAATAACTTCTGCCAATGCTCACTCCATGATGGATGAAACTTTAAGATGACATTAATCATCATCGATCTATAAAGTCTTATCTCATCAATTTGGGATATGTCTACATCAGAACTGCAGGAGACATTGCAGGTGCATTTTAGAATATTAGACTGCAACAATAAAACCACTAGTACTAATGCAGTTCCAATTTCTAAATGCAGCCAAAGTACTCATGGACGAGCTGCATGTGCAGGCAATCATCGGACTAAACTCATGGGAGGAGTCTGCTTTTGTAGCAGAACTAAGCAACAGATCAAAAGTCTCACTTCTTTCATTCTCTCCAGACGACGTCCCATTGGCACCCTCCCAATGGCCATTCCTCGTACAGATGCACCGCAGCCACCAACCCCAGATGAAGGCGGTCGCCGCCATCATCAGATCCTACCAATGGCGGCGGGTTGTAGTCATCTACCAAGATCACAGTTACGCCGCAGCCAAGGACATCGCATTCCTCTCGGACGCACTCCGAGAATCAAATTCTCTGATCGAGCGCCGCTCTATACTCCCCACCTTATCCTCTCAAATCTGACTTGAGAATCGCCATTCGGGAAGCGCTCATCACACTCCAGAACTCTCAGTGTAGGGTGTTCATTGTGCACTCCTCATCAGCTGTCGGTGCTCTGTTGTTCTCCGAGGCGACACGCATTGGAATGATGACGAAAGACTATGTTTGGAACACCACAAACAGCATTACAAGCCTCTTGACTTCTGCGGACTCCTCCATCATCTCCTCCATGCAGGGAGTCATTGGAATCAGGAACTACTACTCTCAGTCGGATGAAAGATTCAAAGACTTCCGCAACCGGTTTCGGCATCAATTCTGGCTACAATATCCCAATGAAGATAACCCAGAACCAGGAATTTCTGGACTCAAAGCTTATGATGCTACATGGGTTGTGTCACAAGCTAGCCATGAAGGCTCTTAGAAGAGGGTCTTTGACCAAAAGTCAACCATGGTCAACCAATCCCAACATGGTGATTGGTCAAAGATTGCTACAGAGCATCCTAGCCACTAATTGGAGCGGGCTGAGCGGTGAGATTCGCTTTTCTGACAGAAGATTGGTGCAGGCATCAACTCTCCAGATTGTCAATGTGGTAGGGAGAAGCTACAGAGAGCTTGGACTCTGGTCACCAGAATCTAGTGTATTCACTATTAAAGATGATGCTGAAATCGGTGGGGAGAAGAACAGCACATCCATGAAAATCTTAGGGTATGTGTATTGGCCAGGGGGCTCTTCTTATGTCCCCATGGGATGGGCCATTCCCACATTGGGCATGCGGATGAAGATCGGTGTTCCATTGAATTCTCCATATGAAAAGTTTGTGAAAGTGAAGTTCAATGAAACTTCAAACCAAACCACCGTCACTGGCTTCTCCATCGATGTCTTTGAAACAGTGGTGCAACGTCTTCCATATAACTTGCCTTATGACTTTATTCCTTACTCAGGCACCTATGACTCTCTAGTAGAACAAGTTCAGCTCAAGGTGAGTTGAGTGCAGACATGGACATTAACACAATCAAGAGGTCTTTTATCTTTAATGAATTGAAGCCAATTGAAAGCTGAATTGACATTTGGCTTTGGTTCCAACAATTTCATTGCTCCTCCAATTTTATTTTTATATCCTTATTGGTTTATAAGACTGATATTGTGCTTTTCATGGATTCTATATAATCTATCATGGAGAAGACGTTCGATGCAGTGGTGGGTGACACTGCGATCGTGGCTAATCGCTGTCAGTATGCAGAATTTACCCATCCTTATGCAGAATCTGGAGTCCAGATATTGGTCCTGAAGGATGAAAATGAATCTAGAGCTTGGATGTTCATGAAGCCTTTCACAGTAGCTCTATGGGCCCTCACTGCCATCACTAATATGTACAATGGATTTGTGGTGTGGCTGATGGAACGCGCGGACAATAAATACTTTCATGAAGGTACCGTTTGGCATCAAATTGGCACATCAGTCTGGTTCTCCTTCTCCACGCTCTTCTCGCGACACGGTATGGACTAGCTCTTGCCAAATGAATAATAAGTATAGTTATTAAAGTAAAATCTCGAACAAAATTAAGTGAACTTGAAAGCAAGTGTCAAGATCCATCTGCAATCCACCCAAGATCAACTTTGTTATATGATCATAGCCATCTAAAGTGGTACCTCAATACAAAGCAATGAATAATAGACACAATCAGGCATTCCATCGGCCTTGATTTGGTGTTGTGATCATTCTTTTGGGGTGGTGAACCACTGCAGAGCTTGCGAGGTTTGCACTGGATCATTGCTAAGATATCTCTGGAATCTAATAAATTTATGCTATCATAAGTTAATTAATTCAAGTCCATCATCTCCTTCCAAATTCTCAGCCACACTCTGAAATTTGCAAACAATTTGTACATGACAAGTCTTTTTTTATGTGATGGGGACACATGAACTGAGGAAATCTTTGAACACTCCCAGATTGGAAGTTCTAGCCATCTGTAATTTGGCCTTCTAAAAAGACCACTGCATTCTACTTTAAACCATATATTGAAGGATTAGAAACTTTCAATCTGGAAAATCTTCACGTCATTTTCCAATGGAAAAACAGAAAAGTTGCACTCCATTAAAGTTACTCTTTTCTCTGTAGGAGGGGCACTTCGTAGCAGTTTGTCTCAAGTAGTTACAGTAGTATGGTTGTTTGTCGCACTCGTCTTGACGTCGAGTTACACTGCTAGCTTAACTTCTACCCTCACGACCCAGCAGCTCAAACCAAGGTACATTGATGTAGAGTCATTGCTAAAGAGCAATGCCAAGGTTGGTTGTGACAAGGGCTCCTTTGTGGTCAAGTATGTGGAAGAGGTGTTGGGGTTCCATCCCAACAACATAATCAAATATGATTTTCAGGAGGCCCCAAACTATCCTGAAGCCCTCAAGAGTGGAAAAATTCAAGCAGCCTTTCTTGAAGTCCCCTATATGAAGTTACTCCTTGCCTACAATTGCAAAGGCTTTACCACTGTAGGGTCTACCTATGAGGTTGGAGGATTCGGTTTTGTAAGTAACAACGAACCCTCAATTCACTCGTAGCTCAGGCAATGTGGTCATTTCTAACAAGCAGATGTCACATGCTGAGGCTGATTAGTACTGAAGGATTGTTATAGTCTGAAAAAAGGCACCAATCAGATGATCATAACAAGAAAACTAATGCTCATTCCCGAAATTTGGATGATTGTCATTTCGTTTAGCTGTCATTTATAGTACAATTTTCATCAGACAGTTATGATGATCTGATTGGTGCTATCTGTGCTCTTTGAGCAGTGACTCTAGGTCACAACATCACTGCCTTACAAAAGATGCATTAAAATTTTCAAACACTACATCTAATTTTTCTTCTCATCCAAATCTTTTAGTTGAGGGGACACTTTTTGGTTGGTTTGCATGAGAGAAATTTGCGCTGGTAAAGCGAACCTATTAAATCAAAGGACTAATAAAATAGTGTAAGTCATTGTAACATTTGTGTACCATTGGAGGGTAACCAAGGTCCTATCCAAGATATGACTCTGAACTAGAAAATTCTAAATGAGCATATATTGCCTATTTTTACTTGATCATCATCGTCATCATCATCGTAGCTTTATCCCGACTATGAATATTTTCCTTTATATATCTTTACTAGTACTCTCATCCCTTTTTTTTTTTTTTTTTTTTTTGCCTACTCCTTTTAAAGGCCATTGACCTGCATAAAAATACTTTTTTTTCTTCACCGTACCATTGTAGTTGCTGGCCTATGTGGGACATGAGCATGGAGCTTACTATTAATCCCTTCATGAGAATGCAACTTACTTTTCATGGAAATGTAGGTATTCCCAAAGGGCTCACCTCTTGTCCAAGATGTCACTGAAGCAATCTTTTTTTTGCTAAGATGCAAATTGAATTAAGAAAAGAAAAGGAAGAAACAACAGCTGCCAAGAAAGACAGCAGGAAAGAACCAGCAGAAAACCAAAGAACAGAACTCTATCTCATAGAAGGATAGAGCTGATTACAAAGAGAGAAAAAAGAATCTAAAATGGCACTAGAGAAAGGAGAAGACAATTTACATAGGGCAAAGGATGCAACCTCCAAAAAGAATTTAATAGCTAAGTCCAGAAAAGGCACCTTGCTGTTGAAGATTGATAAGTTTCTAACCTTCCAAATGCTGAAAATGGCTATGATGAAGAGAGCACCCAACCCCTTCTTGGCTCTGCTGCAAGAGTTTAGGGAGAAGGCATTCCACTTAGCTGAGATAGAGCTGGTAGGGGGAGACCTGATGTTCCCATTAACCTCTAGCCAAGACCAGAAAGCTGCAGCAAAAGGGCAGAGGAAGAACAGCTGAAATGAAGACTCCTGATGAGTGCCACATAAACTACAGGATGATGCCAGATGCACACCAATCGACTGGGCCCAGGCATTGGTGGGGAGCTTGTTATGGAACAATTTCCATGCAAAACACGCTGTGGAAGGCTTGAGGAGATTGTTCCATGCGAACTTGGACCAAACAGTAGAGGAGATTTTGGAACGAGTGGACTCCCAGGCAGCTGCAAAGGAGAGGGAGCTGGAATTTGTGCTTGACCAAAGAAGCTTGTCAGGTTCTTCAACCAAGGAGAGGGAGGCTAATAAGGAAGAGGAGAAAGATGTCACCTGCTGGGGGATGGAGATACTAGAGAGCCTCTGATGATTTAAATAAACAGCATTAACAGAATCGGACCAAGGAAAAGAGACCTCAGGGAAGATCTGCGCCAAAGATAGAGGACTATGCCATTTGTCATGCTAGAAGTCCAATCTTTTCCCATCACCTAAGAGCCAATGACTGCTTTGAAACAGAAAAGGAGAGATTCTCTTGATAGGCCTCCATATACAAGAACCAGAGGATAGGGAGCTAGGATGCCAAGGAGAAAAACTCTTGAAGTATTTAGCTCTAAACCAGCTGACCCACAGAGAAGAGGAGGAGATAGCTGCCCACCCCAGCCGAATGGAATTAGCTTTGATCATTTCCTTTAGACAACGGAGGCCCAGCCCACCTTCCAACTTAGGCAAACAAACCGTGCTCCAATTGATTAGGCTCCTTTTGATTTTATCAGTGCCCCCGGACCAAAGGAAGTTCCTCATCCATTTCTCAAGAAAGGAGCAAACGGAGATAGGAATGGGAAGAACAAGAAGAATGTGAATTGGAAGGCTCTGGAGAACATGCTTGACTAGGATGAGTCTCCCCGCAAAGGAAAGCAGGTTGCTTTTCCATCCAGAGAGCCTTTGCCTAAAGATATCCTTTAAACTCTCAGAGAATCTGGCTTTTGGGCTGCCAATGAAGAGAGGAGCACCCAAATACTTTGAAGGAAAGAAAGCCTGAGAGAAACCAACAGAACGTAAAACTCTTGAAATGAAGGACTGCCTGCTGTTGCCAAAAAGAACACTGCATTTTCTAAGGTTGAAGTGCTGGCCAGCTGCCTGCTGGTAGGCTTTTAGAACCCCTTTTATTGCTTTTATACTCCGGGGAAAGCTTTGAAGAAGAGCAGAATATCATCCGCGTAAAACAGGTGGCAGACAGAGGGGGAAGCTGGGGCTCTGTAAATCGGAGAGACGATCTTCTGGGAAACCAGATGAGCAATGTTTAAGCTTAGGATTTCTTCCACAAGGATGAAGAGATAAGGGGATAGGGGATCTCCCTGCCTAAGCCCACACCCCACACCAAAGTAACCTGCAGGCTCTCTGTTTATAAGGACTGATCCTTTGGAAGAGCAGACACACGCTTGGATGAGAGAGGCCCAATCTTTGCTAAACCCAAAGAAGTCTAGAGCTTTGAAGAGAAACGACCAGCTTAACTTGTCAAAAGCTTTTGAAATATCCAACTTGAGGCAAATGCCTTTTCCTTTAGTGCCCTTTTGAAGGTTCTGAGTAAGCTCATGAGCCAGGGCAATATGGTCTTGAATTTTCCTGCCTTTCAAGAAAGCCGCCTGGTGAAGCGAAATGATGCTAGGGAGAAAGCAGCCATACGAGAGGCAAGGATTTTGGATGTAACTTTATAGGAGAAATTGAGAAGACTGATGGGGCGATAGTCTCCGAAGGAGGAGGGGGCAGCAACTTTGGGAATGAGGGAGATAAAGAAGGAGTTTGTGGCCTTTAGAAGCTTTTTAGAAATGAAAAAGTTCTGGACCGCATCAATAACAGTCGAACCAATGATGTCCTAGCAGCTGCTGAAGAAGCTACCTGAGAAACCGTCTGGACCAGGAGAGCTTGATTTTTTGAGACTGAAGATCACAGCCTTTATCTCTTCTATGGAGGGGACTGCAATCAGAGCCGAATTCTGCAAAGGAACAACAGTGGCCTTTGGCACTTGGAAAAGGCTGGGATCCAAGATTCCAGGAGAAGGCTTGAAAATGTCAGCAAAGAAGTCAGCAGCTGCTACTTTGATCTGAGGGTGAGATTCCAGAGATTGACCTTTGAAATTGATAGAGTCGATACGATTCTTAGAGCCTCTAATTTTGGAAACCATATGGAAAAAGCTAGTATTTCTGTCGCCTTCCTTTAGCCAATTTGTCCTAGATTTCTGCTTCCAATGAATTTCCTCCGCTTGAAGCAAATTTTGAAGGCACTGAAGCAATCCTTGAAGTGCGGGAAAGTGGCCAAATGCGAGAACTGGAGGATGGCTTGATTGCATCATCCAAGTGTCGAAGCTCAGAAGACAATGACAAGAATGATAGATTAAGCTTTGATAGCTTCATCGGTCTCTTTGCTATCACAATTGGGACATCCACTATTGCACTCGTGCTATTCTTCTTTCGCTTACTTCAGAACTACTGGCACATGTACATGAAATTTTATTTGCTCTTCCTCATCCATCAAATGCGCGCCTACTGGCAAATGTATGCCAATCTTCATCGATTGTTGTTGGCCCTTGAGATGGAACTATTGCGACAGCATCCACGAAGACGCCATGGGGTAGAATTGGTCGCGTTAAGAGATGTATAAAGTGCTTTGATGGCCCTCACAGTTCTGAGTTCAGTCACTCCATTCTATATACATTGGTAGTTGTACAGAAAGAAATCTAGTAAGCTTCACAAAGTAGATTAGCAGATTCAAGTTTTTGTCATTGACCCAGGATTCTGATTCTTCTGTTATTTTTATTGTTTGAACTGAATTCCTTTTGAGACAATAATAACAATTTGATTTGTAAAAGAAGGCGATGGTAGAATAAAACCTGTATCATGAATTATATATTTGTTGCATGATGATAACTAGATGGGAGAAAAAGGATAGCTAGGTCCGATCTGATTGGACAATGATGCGCCATTCACTGGCAGTTGGGACCTGACTAAGAGACAAAATTGTTGAGAAGTAGGCTCCACCCAAAGGCGAATACTGAAAAATACTTATGCTGTCTCTATTAATGCCTTGAGGCTTTGATAGGAATGGTTAGTTAAGAAAACTTAATGTGTGTCAGAGACAGCTGGACATGTGAGTTTGAATCCCAAGGTGCTGAAAAAAATGCATGTGTAGGGATGTAAATGGGTACTCGATTTTTCGATTACTCGGAGGTTTCGACTCATTAAAAACCGGGTCTGGGTCCTTATTTATGTCCCGATAAGTAAATGGGTCCGAGTCCGGTTCCACCTTGGTTCGGACCCGTGGATCCGAGACCCGACATATTACCTCAATTTTAGAAAATATCTCCTAAAAATCATAATTTTTAAATATCATTCTCTACCTAAATCGGGACCTGGATCCAGACCCGTCCCATATATATTCCGGTTCCGGAGCCAAGAAACCGGTTCCAAAGTGGTTCCGGGTCTGGAACCGGTTCCACCTTCTCCTTATCGGTTCCGGTTCCGAGTCCACCATGGACCCAGATCGGAACCGACCCGTTTACAACCCTATGCATGTGCCTTAAAAATTGAGCCTACTAGGTTGCACATGAGGAGGTGATTTGAGAAATAGGCCCTTATGCTGCGTCTACTAACGCTTTGAGGTTTTAGTACCATTGGTTAGCTAAGGAAACTAATTAATAGGAACAAGTCATGAATATCTGTATCCTTGACTCCACCGGCAGTAAAACGGGAGACTCTACAGCCCAAGGACAAGTGTGCTGCACCTTTCCATTGTGGATGTCGCTCATTAATCCTTAGCACTAAAAGTTTAGCACTTTTTGGTGGGCATCATTTTATTTTAGATGAGTAAGCACCCTTATACCCTTATATCAGCACGTAGGACACTTGTGATCAATTCGACCCCATCACTCTTGCTACTCCTTTTGGATTCATACAAGTCCAAATTTGATATTCATCCAATTGTTACTCAGAAATGTAAAATTACTTTTTTATTCTAATTATTTGCATATATTTTTAAATTTATAAGCAATATTATTTTCTTTTCAATTATGATAACTTTTAACTTAAACTTGTATTAACATTTTACTTCACATGAAAATTCATACTTTATCACCTTTTATTTTTCTAATTTTTTCTAGTTCACATTGGTGCCAATAAAATTTTGAGTTAAAATACCGACCCCTATTAATATTACTATAATTTTTTTACCCATATAAACGTGTGTGCTTCAAGCATGGGTGGTCAAGCTAGTTAATATGTATTATATCAAATCTTTTCATTTCAATTTTGATTGCTACCTAGGCCGGCAAAGGCAACTTAATTACACCATGAGAATTAACATGCAGCGTTATGTAGGTGTTTGTGCATGGTTTAATGTGCAAGTCCATAAGAATCAATATCCACCCATTGAGATTTGAGTAAGGATTAGAAAAAATATGCACACATCTAACTGACTAAAGTTAAGAATGAGAGAATTAAATAACAGAGAAATATGTGATCCTGCTATAAAATAAAATAAAATAAAAAGCGTGAAAGCAGAAAAAAAAAAGGGAAGCAAAAATCTGCTATTGTCTGATGACCGGTTCTGATTCAATGGAGGGAGAGAGTTAAGGGAACAAATTTGGGGTTTTGGGAACTGTAGAAAGTTTCCAACAGTTAATTATCCAGAAATCAATGGTGATTTTAAGAATTTTTTTTTTAATGGGGGATCAAGACAGAACAATGGGGTTTTGAATGTAGGGTAAGGGCAGGTTGTGAGGAAGGAGTTGGGTTTCAAAGGCTTTATAGGGGTCAAATTAAAGTGGATTGGTGACTGTAGCAGGAGAGCTCAATGAGAAGTCGATTGAGAGGAGAGGGCAAGAAACGTGTGAAATTATTGATCTTTTGTAACATTTACTTTGCTCATGCTCATGGGTGTGTGTACACCCGGTCATGTAGGGCCCATTTGACACTTTACTAGATTAGTAAAAGTCAAGTGAAGTATTAATTTTTCAGGTAAGGGGTTACATCAATAACACTTTAATTTAAAATTTCCTTCATATTTTTCAACAGAAAGTAAAAAAGAAACATTTTTTCTCCACTAAAAGACGCCTTTCTATACAAAAAGTCAAAAAAAATTAGACACCAAACAACAAAAAATAAAATATTATTATAATCCCAATATATTTTATTCTCTTTTGATTTGATGCTTTACTATACTTTATTTTACATGTAAAATTATCAAATAGGAAATAGTGAAAAAAAAGAATGCTAAAATCCAAATTTCCTTGTTGAATTCTACCTTCTTACAATAAGCACTAACGAGGAAGATGTTAGAGATAGGATTCGGTTGGTTGGTTTGGTTGTTAGAGATAAGATTGCATGGTGAAATTATGGGAAATAAGCGATTATTTGAAAGTCTTTATGGAAACAAATAGTGGGCCCAGCTCTTTCAATTTTTGTTATTTCAATAAAGAAAATTAGCATCTTCTCCCATCTAACCCTACGATCTTCTCAATCTCAGTTTGTACGATCAAAACTTCTGAGCCTTACGATCTTCTCAATCTCAGTTTGTACCATTAAAACTTCTGAAAGAGAGTATGTCAGATCTGATCTAGTGGATGAACCACCATGACAAACTCAAAGAGAGAAGATTGTGACAGTGATGGATCCACAGACGAAATGGTGATCCCCAAGAAGAATACATGATCTATTTAGAATTTATATTTTATTTTGAGATCAAGGGTTTCTATTTTTAACGTGAACAATCAGATATCCTTTCTATGAAAAGATATGTGATTGAGGGGGATTGTTAGAGATTAGCATCTTAGATAAGGATTAGTTTGGTTGTTAGAGATTTTAGGTAGTTTGACTTTTAAATAATTATTGATTAAAGTTGCTCTAAACTGCTCTTCATTGTATAAACTGAGATCAATTCTCAATTGAATGTTACGGTGAAATTTATGGAAAGAAATGATTCTTGACTGGGCCCAGTGATGATCTCATGATCTAAGCTATTTTTCTATGTCAATTTTTCTATTTCAATAAACAAATGATCATCTTCTCCTACCCACCCATTCATCTTAACCCTACGATCTCACCATCTTCATCAAAATTGCTCGAAGAAATTGCGATAGATTTAATCCAGAAAAGGGCCACCAGCACCGACAAACTTAGAAAATAGCGGGTTGCGACAGTGATCGATTTACGGACAGACGGCGATCACCAAGAAAATATGATGCTTATTTTAGATATCAGTTTATTTTCATGTTACCAATTAGTATCTTTTTTTTTTTTATGAAAAGATCATATGATTGAGGGGGATTTTAGAGTTAGGATGTTGGAGATAGGATTAGTTTAGTTGGTTTGGTTGATAGAGATAACATTGCATTTGAATTTGAATCATCTTGATTGTTGCTATGTATGAATTTAGAGGATTTCCTCACTTCTTAGTTACCATAAAATTATGGAAAATAAGACTGGCCAGATTCCTTCAATCTAAAGACGGGCGCCGCACAAAGGCAACTGGCACAAGGGACGGCGCGGGACGGCGGGAGCGCATGCAATGATGAAAGAGCCCTACTACCTGGACCGAATGAAAGAGTCATGCTACCTGGACCGAATGGGAGACCGGATTCATGAGGACCGGGCCAGAATCCGGCCTCCCCATTTGGTCCATGTGGACTTCCTCATGATGAAAAAGCGCATGTTTCTTGTGTCCATTTGTTTTGCACGAGTAAAAAGAGTGGAACTTGCCGGGGGGTTGCTTTGCATTCACAGGATGTGCGGATGGTCGACATAATTTCGCAATAAAAATAATCTTCAACATAGATATTGTGGGTCGATTTTAGCAGTGTAGGTCCTCGTGTTTCAACTTGCTTTTAATGATGGGGATGGCAAAAGATTGGATTCACACGGGTCAGCTTTAACTCGAGCTCAATCCAAAGGACTTATGCCCCAATCTATACCTCATTGGTTAATGATGCATTTATGCCTGTGATACCAAATCGGTCCACTGAGGGATATCGCTCGATTTGATATTAATTTTTGAAAAAATTTCAAATAAGGTTTTAAGTTTTTACCTTATTTAAAAAAAGGATAAAAGTCTCAAAACTTTTCGAATTAATCCTTAAGTTTTATTGTAAATTTTCAATTAAGGACATCCGACATTTAAAGGGATTTTTTAGCATTTTTTCCTCAATATTTTAAAAATAGACAAATTACCTTTCATTTAAAGTTGTAAGATGGTTTTAGTAGCCCCGATTGTTGTGGGAACACTGGTTGTCCTTGAACACTTCGAGAACATTGGTGAAGGAAAGTTTTATTTCAATATAGGGCAATTTAGGTATTTTAAAAAGATTTGAAAAAAAAAGTTGCCGGAAAATAGTTTTAAATGAACGGATGTCATTAACTCAAAACTTCCTGTAAAACTTAAGGGCTAATTTGAAAAGTTCTTAAACTTATATCATTTTTTGAAATAAGACAGAAACTTAAGGACCTTTTTGAGATTTTCCATTAATTTTACTTTCTTGTTATGTTAAAATGTAGAAGAAATTCATTAACATTTCTTGAGTTCTCAGCTGAACAAGAAAGTAGCCCTTAAGTTAATGTTAATGTCCTAATATTACCACTTATGCCATATTAGGACATTTCTTGAGTTCTCAGCTGAACAAGAAATGTTAATGAATTTCTTCAGCTGAACGTTCAGCTGAGTACTCCCACATTTTATAAATGTCCTAATATTACCACTTATGCCATAGGAGTTTCACTTATATAAAACCTTACAAAGTTATATATAAATCAATTAGGAATGATCAGGCCACGCAAGTCAGGTCAACACAAAACCAGCTGCCCTGAATCTCTTGTCAAAACCTAAAATCTCATATCCATTGAAAACCCCCACAAACCCACCATCAAAACACCAATTTAACCCAACAATTACAATCCTCGAAAGTGTTCTTATGGGAGAAACTACGGGCCTATTTTTTTACCGGAATTTATTATAAGAATTGGGGAGGTTGGGGTTTTTTTATTATGATGTGACATCATGTCTCCTGGCATTTGAAATGCTGTGTTTTTTTCTTAAAATTTTAAATTCCAACCATCCAAAAGACTTTTTGGAATTCTTAGAATTTCACTCTCTATACCATTTGTTGAAATTTCAAATCCTCCATAAAAAAAAAGAGGAATTTAGAATTCTACCTAAGGAGATAACTTTTGGTGAATTAAAAAATTCTCCTAGACATGAATTTTTAAAATTTTGATAAATAAACAGGCCCTGCATATAGTCCAGGTTTATAAGGGCATTGAACCTTCCTTCATTTAACATTGTATTGAATCTTAAGAAAATTTTAATTTACAGCTAAAATGTCATGTACTGCAGCAACAGTACCATGCAGAAACGGTCCAAGCCTCCCGGGGCACTCTTAAATGGTACTGGTGGAATTTTTTTTCGTCGACAAATCTTAGCCAGAAGGCTCAACCTGGTTGGGTCCCACCGATTGTGTCGGTACAAAATAAATCCAAGAGGATCTTCCCAAACTCCTTAGGAGATCAAGGTGGGTGTTACTACTAGACTAATGTGAACTTTTTGATGCTTTTTACATCACGTTTTTCATGAAAAGCCAAATTGGCCGAGTAGACCCAAGTCAGAGCCTCCGCGGCTGATTGATTGGCTAGAAGGAATGCAATAAGGGGGCTGGGAAGGTTCACTGTTTTATAACGACTACTATTTATATGTGAATCTGTTAGTTACACACAAAGATCTCTGTCCCTTTTCTGCAAATATACATAATGTCAACTTGGGTGGTGTCCATGTTGTTCTTTTTTCATGTGTTTCAGTACGCTGCAACTCTAACCGTTGCATCCATTGATAGAGATGATGACGTTAGCCTGGGCGCCATCATAGATTCCACCTCTCGTGCCGGAAAAGAAGAAAAAATGGGTATAGAGATGGCAATTGAGGACTATTACAACTCCAGTGGGTTTAAGCCAATGCTTCATGTGAGAGACTCTGGAGGAGATCCTCTCGAAGCATTCTACATGGGTATGTCTCTCTGTTAGTTTTATGATCTCAATACCAATATATGATGGTGTTTTATTACTTGTTTGCACATAACTAATACGAATGGCATAATGGTTCATGAGATGAACCAGAGTCCACAAGTATACTAGATGTAATACATGTGTATGGATGAGATCCACATACATGAGACATGTATTGCAAATCTTATGCTTAAATATCTTCACAACCAGTGATGAGATTGGGCATCTCATCTGACAATGTTGCAGCACTTTGATCACTATGAGATAGTGTGATTTGTCTCGATCATCGGAATGTAAGATTCTGGATCATGGTGTTGGTACATTGGATGTATTGAAGGACCATGAGAAACACCTTATGTACACTGTCTTTACTTTAAGGACTGCTCTCATAATTCCCTAGCAATAGGCTCATAATCCTGAGATATTAATGAACTCAAGTTTCTATTTATTTATTTATTTTGAGTCACCAATGAGTGAGGCCAATTGTAGGTCAACACCTCGGTAATTTGGATACATGGTAGTAGAGCTGTGGGAACATTCAATGGTCAAGATGGAATCTATCTTTAATATCCCCTTGTGCCAATTAATAGATTTATCATTGGTAAGTGCGCATACATTCCAATTAAGAGTTAATTGGATCAGTACCAAATGATCATTATAATTAATTAGGGCTCAAGGATAATAAGATATGGATCTAATTTAGTGGACAGGTCCAATTGATCCATAGATATAGATGGAGGGGCCTACTTGTGGTAATTGGGAAGTTTAGGGTCTTCATTATAATATATTCCTAAGACTGGAGTGCAATTGCATTTATATAGTGGAGTTATTTGCAATTAACTATGGGCCCGGATTGCACATGAGATGTGGGATCACGTGTCCTAGTTGGAGTCAACTTTCTAAGGAATCCCTAGTGGTCCCCACGCTAGACCAAGTTATTAGAAAGATACTAATTCTACTTGAACTCTAATAAGAAGGAATTGGAAGGTTACTATTTCTATTTGAAGTGAGACTTCTAATAGTAGTAATAGTAAGTTACTAATTATTAATGGAAGTGGGACTTCTATTTTAATTAGTAAAAGAGAAAGTTGCTAATCATATTTGAAGTAAAACTTCTAATTGTGATTTAGTAAGCAACTAATTATTATGGAAGTAAGACTTCCATTTCAATTAGTAAGAGGAGGTAGCTTGAGTGCTATAAAAAAGGAGGAGAGGAGCCCTTGGACGTCCCATGCATTATTCCATCATTGGAATTCACACCTAAGCCCTATGTTTGTGCAAGTGTTGCACATCACTCTCTCTCTCCCTCTTCTAGTTTCATTTAGGGTTTTTCTCTTGGAGGTTCCACCATCTTCTTGAGAAAAGAGAATTTGATACGGGTCATAACGTGGAAGATCAAAAGGTGTTGGAGATTCTGATTTGATTAGTGAAGGTGTTCATCATTAAAGAAAGAGATCAACTTCTCCATTGGAGCACTACAAAGCTCCAAAGATATAATCTACATCCTTGTATGTTGTAGATTTCGTGGTTGCATGTTTATGTGCTGTTTATGTGCTGTTTTCTATTTTCTAAATAGGTTATATTGTTGTACATGATTTATGAGTTTGAAGGGATTGCATCCTGAATTGGATTTGTTGCCTTCTAGATAGTTGATCCCTGCATCAAGTGGGTCAAAAGTTTTGAAACCTATCTAAATGACCCACCTATTTTCGAATACTCTCATGTTAAAAGAATATGTTACAGATAGCAGGAACATAAACTTCACCATTCTTTGTAATCTCCATTATCTCATGTTGACAAACTACCCCATTATCACTAACAACTAATATTCATGTTATCTCTAACAAATTCTTTTATGAGGTTGGTACCTAGGAGGCCTTTTACCCAACAGGACTAACCCACGTAAACGCGCATCAGTTAAATTTGGCGTGGTTTCGAATATAAGACATGGGAACATGATTAACCCGCTGTAGCTCTTAACATTTCACAATTCTTTTTCACTTCATACTTCTCTTTTTCTTTCTTTCTTTTTTTTTTTTTTTTTGTCTGGTGCACCTATTTTCTCCCTTTCTTTAGCTTGTTCTTGCCTTTCTCTTCTTTTTTTTTCAACCGGGGGAAAATGAGAGGAAAGGAGGGGAAAAAATATGAATTTACTAAACTACCATTTATTTGTAAAATATAATTTTGAAGTTTTTGCAAAAGTAAGGACAAAATGGTAATTTTCTCTCTATCTCACAAACAAACAAAACCATACTTTTTCACTTTTCTTCCCCCTACTTGTTGACTTCCCAAACAAAAGGAGGTAAAATTAATTTTCCCTCCCCTCCCCTCCCCTCTCCTTCATTTTCCTTTCCCCTCAAATTTTCCCTCCCCTCCCCACTTCCCAAACACAGGGTAAAAGTGAGATGAAATGGTTTTTGAGTTCTTTACCAGCAATCCATGAACCAGAACTCAAGTGGAATCAGATGAAATGCAGAGAAATAGTGTGATGATATTTTGCAGCACAGCCAGCCCAAGTGGCGTGGTCGTTTGTGGCCTGGTGCGGTGCAGCATGACTCGCTTGGGTGGGTCTGTAGATGGGTGGGGGGCGTTCTAGTGTTGGCTGTTGAGATTCTTTGTGCCCTTCAGTTGGTGAAGTGGACTCAGTCCATGGACTGACTTAAAGTGAACAATAGCAGACTATTTCCCTAACAATGATCTGATTTCAGGTATCATTGGTCAGTGGTTGATTTTACTGTTAATTTTATATGGTCTATAAAAAAGAAAGCGCCCAGCCCACTTGCACATACCCCATTTTGACTATTTCCATTTCACATACGTACTAACACCTTTGGCAATAATTATTTTACACCCATATGATGAGGGCATATTTGTTGGGTTTTGTTGATGGAACCCCAACATGCCCACCTCAATTTCTACAGGCCACCACCGTCAGTCACAAGTATAGGGACTGGATTACCCAAGATCAAAGTCTCTTTATATGGATCACCTCCCTGTCTCAGAAGTCATTCCGTGCATTGTTGGGTTACGAACTCCCATGGCTATTTGGTATGTTATTGAACAACTATATGCATCTCTCTCGTATTCTCATACTCTGCAACTTAGAAAACAATTTCATTCTTTGAAGAAAGGCACCTCTTTATGCAAAATCATCTCTAATAGATTAAAATCATGGTTGATCATCTTGCTGCCTGTGTGAGTTTGTTTTGTTCATCTGATTTCACTTGAGCTATGACTTGGTGGATTGTAGTTGTTTTACTCACTACATGGTGAACGTGCCATACAAAATTTTCTCATGCGAGTCATATAACATGGTGAATCCAAGTACCAAACAATCATCAACAATAACAACTACAACATCAATAGTTTTATCCCATTCAAGATTGGCACGAGATAGTGCAGGTGCATTAGTATAGAACATGAGGTTGCGACAATAATTAAAAGTATAAGTACTCATGACTATAGTGTTCTTTCCAAATGCAGCCAAAGGGCTCATGGAGGAGCTGCATGTGCAAGCAATCCTCGGCGGACCACACTCGCGGGAGGAGTCTACTTTTTTTGCAAAGCTCAGCACCAGATCGCATGTCCCGCTTATTACTACCACCACAGATGATGTCATCCCATCAGCATCCTCCCGATGGCCATTCCTAGTCCACATGCACTGCAGCCACCAATCCCAAATGAAGGCCGTGGCAGCCATTGTCAAATCCTACCAATGGCGAAGGGTTGTGGTTATCTACCAAGATCACGGCTACATAGCCAAAGACATTACACTCCTCTCCGACTCCCTCCAAGAAGAAAATGTGCAGATCGAACACCACTCTATCCTCCCTACCTTCGCCTCTCAACCAGACTTGAGAATTGCCATCCAGAAAGAGCTCATTGCACTCAAGAGCTTGCAATGCAGGGTGTTCATTGTGCATTCCACATCAGCCATCGCCACCCCATTGTTCACTGAGGCAACACTCATTGGAATGATGGCAAAAGACTACGTTTGGATCACCACCAACAGCATTACAAGCCTCTTGTCTTCTGCAGATGATTCCATCGTTTCCTCAATGCAAGGAGTTATTGGAGTTGGGCACTGTTTCCCTCACTTGGATGAAAGATTCAAACACTTTCGGAATCGGTTTCGACGTCAATTTTGGCTCCAATATCCCAATGAAGATAACCCAGAACCAGGAGTTTACGCACTACAAGCATACGATGCTACAGGGGTTGTGTCTCATGCCATGAGGGATCTTAGAAAAGTACTGCAGTCAAACAATACCAACATGTCGACCGGTCAAAGAATGCTGGATAACATTCTATCCACCAATTTCAGTGGGATGAGCGGTAAGATTCACTTCTCTGAGGGCAGATTGGTGCAGGCATCAACTCTTCAAATTGTCAATGTGGTGGGTAGAAGTTACAGAGAGCTTGGATTCTGGTACCCAGAAACTGGTTTATTTAGTGTTATAGATAAAGGTGAGAAGAAGAGCAGTGCATCCATGAAAATCATGGGGAATGTGTTTTGGCCCGGGGGCACTTCTTCAATCCCCCGAGGTTGGGCTACACCCACAATTGACAGGCCTATGAAGATTGGTGTTCCGGCGAATAATCAATACGAGAAGTTTGTGAAAGTGAACTTCAACGCAACTTCGAATGAAACTACCTTCACTGGCTTCTCTATTGATGTCTTCCAAATGGTGGTGCAACAATTGCCATATGACTTACACTATGAATTCATTCCTTACTTAGGCACCTATGACTCACTGGTAGAACAAGTTTATCTCAAGGTAAGTTGAGTACATTGATATTGTCATAAATTTATTATTTATTTTGGCATTAACCATTCTAATTTCATTGACTATGTGAAATAAATGCATATCCTTAATGCTTGATAGAGATGTAAATGAGTCCCCAATTCTCCGATTACCGGAGGTTCCAACCTGTTAATAACCGAGTTTGGGTCCTTATTTAGGTTCCACCTTGGTTCTGGCCCATGGACCCGACATATTACCTCAATTTTTAAGAATTAATCTTCCTAAAAGTTAGTTTTTTTCTCAAATCATTTTTCGGGCCTGTGTGATTCCTCTAACTTAAAGTGTTATTCTTCGTTTAGGACCATGATGGATGGTCTGGAAGACTGTAGTTTACCCTTGGGCCCTTAATGCCAATGTACGACGGATATGTATATTTGATTATAATTGAAGGACTTTTTGTCAACCAGTTTACATGTTTGTGTAGCTTTTTGGTGTAGTAAAATAGGGTGGTTTAGTGAATACTTTACAAAGTATTATATGAAGGTGTTTAATTGTATCATGAACATTGATTTTAGGAGATGAAATACTAAGTTTATTTGACAAGCGTCCAACCAACAAATACAATATAGAATTGATCTTATTGTCAAGTTCAATTAGCCATGCATCCAAAAAGCTTAAGCCGTTGATAGAAACCGGAAAACAAATCTACTTAAAACTTGCTCTCAAATGGGACGTCTTTCTAGTATACAACCCAAACATGCCTACCCACGCTATAGAAGTGCCTGCCCACATGACTTGAAGGAAGAACGCCTTCCTCAGGTTCGAATTGGAGACCTAGCATTGGCTCCTGATACCATGTTACAAAAGTAAACAAGAGAGGTTTTGACTTTTGAGGGAAAAACACTGTATTGAGATTCTACTTATATAATACCAGAATTGCCTAAATATGAAAGATTACAATCAGTCTATCAATCGGATGCAACTAATCTAAGATGACCTTTGGCCCCGAATAAGGAATGTACATAAATACACATGATTTTGTACAACAATCTAATAAAATGCTCCTTTTATCTTGGCTTTGTCCGGTTGATCCGACCCATTGGGTTGATCCATACCTAATTATTACATTTTAATTGCATGAAATGTAATTCTAGCTCCACTATTCTAGTCCATGTTTGATTGTTCACATGCACCTATGATCATATACAATGCATTTGACATCAATCATCTCTAATAGGTGAAATGGTGACTTCCTTTTTGTTTAATGAATTGAAGCCAGTTATAGTCCAATTGTAATTGAAAATTAACACAAGCATTTGACATAAAACCTCATAAGCTGAGTTAAGATTTAGCTTTGTTTTCAACAATTTCATTTTCCAACTGTAGTTTTTCAGCCTTACAGATCCTAATACTGATATTGTACCTTTTCATGGATTCTAACAATATATCATTGAAGACATTTGATGCAGTGGTGGGTGACACAGTAATTGTGGCTAATCGCTATCAGTATGCAGAATTTACTCAACCTTATGTAGAATCCGGAGTCCAAATATTGGTCCTGCAGGATGGAAAGGAATATAGAGCATGGGTATTCATGAAGCCTTTCACATTAGCTCTGTGGGCTCTCATTGTCATCAGTAACATTTACAATGGATTCGTGGTGTGGTTCATAGAACGTGCAGAGAATAATTATTTCCATGATGGTACCATTTGGCACCAAATTGGTACATTAGTCTGGTTCTCCTTCTCAATGTTCTTCTCCAGGCAAGGTATGAATGAATAATCGGTATAGTTATTATAGAAAAACTTTAAATAGAATAGGTTGATTGTCAAACCCCTTCGCTTGGGCTAAAGCGCATTTTCAAATGTTCCATGCGCGTGACTTGATAGATCCAGTTTAGCGTTGTGGTCTCAGAAAATGCACCTTAGTCGATTAGGCAGGTGAGGTTGAGGGATTGGGTGATTACGGCGGATCACTCCCCAACAATAAATACAACACAAATTTGTTGAGGTGACAATTACAAGAGCGAACTATGGTTTCACTTGCTCTTTTTGATGACCGGCCAAATAACCTAAACACTCGCTCCAAAGCCCTATTCGATGAATAACCATCTAAATACAGGCCCTGGACCGACCAATTAGACGAGTTGGTAAAATCTGACATTTCATAGGCCTTAATTTGATGCTATAATCATATTTATTTATAGAAGTGGTCATTTGGGGATACTTAATATCCAATCATTCATGCATATAGTATTAGGCACGTTGCACGACGCAACATGGACTCGAGCAAAGCAAGAGAGGTTTGCACTAGATCAGTGCTAAGAAATCTTTGAAATCTAATTAGTTCATGCTGTCATAATTGTATTAATTTGTGTCTCTCACATGAGAGTTCATCAATCTAAACCATTAATGTGATGTGCCCCATGAATGGGGGAGATCTTTTAACTCTTCCAGATTGGAAGATCTAGACATCTGTTCCTTGGCATTTTATTGAGACCATTGAATTCTACTTTGAACCATCTTTCAATCTGGAAGGAAGACTTAAAGGACATCTTCATAATGGAAAAACATAAACCTATGTACTCCATTCAAGTTCTTCTATTCTCTGTAGGAGGGGAACTTCGTCACAGTTTATCGAGGCTGGTTGCAGTGGTGTGGCTGTTTGCGACACTCATTTTGATATCGATCTACACAAGTTGCCTAGCGTCCATGTTCACAACCCAACAGCTCAAACCAAGACGCATCGATGTTGAGTCATTGCTGAGGAGCAAGGCAAAGGTTGGTTGTGACAAAGGCTCCTTTGTGGTCAAGTACCTGGAAGAGGTGTTGGGGTTTGACCCCAGCAACATAATAGAATATGATTATGAAGTGGCGAACCATCCCCAAGCCTTCAAGAGTGGAGAAATCAAAGCAGCTTTTCTTGAAGCTCCCTATGTAAAGTTACTCCTGGCCTACAACTGCAAGGGCTTTGTCACTGTAGGGCCCACCTACGGAGTTGGAGGATTCGGATTTGTAAGTATTAGGAGATCCTCAATTTACTTCTGTAATACACTCGTAGCTTGTGCAAATTGCACATGTTGAGATTATAGTCTTAAGTGGCACCACTCAAATGATCCTACCAAGGGGCCTAATGCTCATTTTACTGATAATAAGGGTCTTGTCTTTCCATTCAACTTCCCATTTGTAGTACAATTTTCATCAAAACATTATGATGGTCTGATTGGTACAACTTGGGCCCTTAGATCAGGCACTCCAGGCCACAACATCACTGCCCTACAAAACATTAATATTTCAAACAGTCCATGTAATCATGCTCTTTATCCTTGATCCAAATCTTCCAATTGAGGGGAGATTTCTTGGTTGGGCTCTAGTGGAACAAAAACTTGCGCCAATGACATGAAGCTATCCAACGTGGACCATTTTAACACTTGTCGATTGACCCCTAACCAGACAAATGTGAATCAACTGGAACCATAGAATAAGATAGTCAATGGACTAAGTATGTAGTCTATTTATACTTGATGTGCTCCAAATTATGCAAATCCCTTCATAAGCATGGAACTTACTTTTCATGGATATGTACTTCAGGTGTTCCCAAAGGGCTCACATCTTGTCCAAGATGTCTCTGAAACGATTCTTCGAATGCGGCAAAGTGGCAAAATGCAAGAACTGGAGGACTTATTCATTGAATCTTCCACATGTCCAAGTTCAAGTGACGATGATAAGAGTCATAGATTATCCTTAGATAGCTTTTTCGGGCTCTTTGTGATCACCATTGGGACGCCGACTGTTGCACTCATGCTATTCTTCTCCCATCAACTTTGGAACCACTGGCAAATGAACATGGATATGAATTTTTATTTCGTATCATTCATCCATCGACTGCACTTTCTCTGGAACATGTATGCGAATGTTTATTGGTCAATCAGGGCCCTTGGGATGGAAGCATTATGACAACATCCAAACAGAAACCATGGTGTAGATGGTCAGATTCATTGGAACAATTATGTGGAAATGATCGAGTTTTGAAGCCTATAGTATAACTGTTACAAGTAGATCATGTACATTGAGATCCAACAAAAGGACAACTTATGCTTGTCGTCCCAACGCATCAAATGCATGCAAAAATAGTATGCAAGGTGTGTGTCCACTCCAGTATGCAAAATCTCCACTCCAGCTGACATAAATCCTGTTTACGAAAGGAAAGGAATTCTAAGGATATCCATGACCAGAGGCGGATCCAGTTCTCTGTCACTGGGGGCCGGGGCCCCCAGTGACTTTTTGGGAAAAGAAAAAATGTATACTAAATTAGGCCCCTAGTGACTTTTTGGAAAAAAAATATATATATGTATACTAAGTTAGGCCCCCAGTGACTTTTTGGGAAAAAAAAAATGTTTACTAAGTTAGGCCCAAATCAATTAGGCCCCCAGTGACATTGAACCAGGCCCCCCAATGAAAACTCGTAGAGAACAATTGTGATAAATAAATATGTCTTGTTTTATTGATTGAAATTATTATATTATATTTGTTCCATATAAAAGGTTTGGGGTAAATCTGCACACTATTTGTCATTGCTAGGCATGATTTGCAATGCAGTGGAAATCTACAAACTATCTGTCTTTGAATGCACCTTTCTGTGTATTAGTTATTGATAGTGTATGTAAAAGGTCCACTACTTTTTTTGTGTATTGTTTTTTCTCAAGCATGAAGAAAAAAAGAAGAAAAAATCATTTGCAATCATATAAATAACCCAAAAAAAAATTCCGGGGACCCCCTACTACTTAATCGTGCCCCCAGTAATTTTGAATCCTAGATCCGCCACTGTCCATGACAACCTAACACATCAGATTCATTGCTACAGCTCTAACATGGACGACTCTTCTCAATCAAAAGTCAAAGATTGCTACAACCCTTCTCACTTGATTATTCAACCAAGCATAGAAAGAAATTCATCGCCCATGTTAGCAAATATTATATCCAATTCATCTAAAATGGATATGCATAGAATATTGGAAAGAGGATGGATGACACTTATTATGGGTTGTAATAGCTTGGACGATCCTGTGTGATCCTACAAGATCTTGTATTGCTTATTTGTATTCTTTGTAAATCTTAAGAAACACTATAAATGAAAAGAAAATAAAATATGACTGGCACCTAGAAAAAAAAAATGATAAGGATTCTGTCTTTGATAAAGTTCTCCATTGAATTAAGTTTTTCTACAATTTTCTCATACAAGTAGATTATGCATAGTTTATAAGTGAACAATTAGTTAAAGGAGAACTTTCTCCTAAGCGCGAACTGCATATGCAATCCAACTCTCTGGGGTCCACTTGGGCCCACCTTTGACCATTGCAGCACCTTTCAAACTCTTATTTCCTCATTAACCGGCATTCTGCTCATTTTTTGTGCCCATTGGACCTTAATTTATTCACAATTGAACTGATTCTCAAAAATAATCTATGCTTGATAGACCATTAAATTTTAGGACCCTTAAACTTAGGACTAGAATAATTTGATGGTGCTAGTTTTTTGCATGATCTTTTTCCGTAAAAAGTCCTTCCCATCCAAGTGAATAAAATATTAAAAATTTAGGTGTTATCTGGACTACACACTCCCCCAGGTTTTTGCATGATTCCCTCCTCACAATCTTGTACATGTATCTGGACCGTTCATTTGATTCGGTCATGCAATGAGACAAACTATGGTCAAGATTCACCCTGACCATTCATTTTGCACCAACACCACTCTCTACTGGATGTATGTATTGCTAATTTGCTACTACATTTCTTTCTTAAGAGAGAGTCTTGGAGGGCCAAGATCTCATCTTCATAGGGCATTGTGGGCCAAATTCCTAGTGAGCCATATCCTATGATTTTTCCATTCCATTCATAATTTTCAGGTCAGTGCCTAAATACCATGGATGTAAACAATGCCCCTCGCAGCGGTACACTCACTCTTTCCATTTTAATGTTATGAATTATACTACCCACCACTAGAGATGGCATTACATGTTCTAGCAAATCATTTAAATTACATTTAACATAGGCACCTTGATGAACTCTCATGGCCTAACATGAATAATCACTTAGATCGCATATCCAATTTCTTTACTCGGGGATAAACCGACCCTGTTCCCAGTTACGCTCTTGGCTTAAATATCCAAGTGCTAGAATTGGTATTTCAGACGGGCTGAGACATGTGCGATTTGGGTCATACCCCAATGGCATGCGCCCTAGGCTTTATATGTTAGGATTTTTGTGTTTTTTTATAATATCAATAACCATCAAGACAAACTGTTAGCGAGTTTTGGCAAGACTTGGCCAAGTATATGAGTCAACTCAACTCAACTCGCTTAATTTTACATCTGAGATGTGTGGAGATGATGATGCCTGCAATCAATTTTTTTAAATATTTTTTTAATCGTGCTAATTAAATCTATATTGTTTCTATCTCTTTTTCTCATGCATTGCATGCAATTTTCACCTCCACAAAAGAAAAGATAATTAAAGAAAGGAGAATGGAAAGATAAAGATACAATCAAGTAGTAAGTGGAGGAGGATGGAGTAAGTACCCATGTAGAATGTCTCCAGAGTGTCACCTCCTGAGTCTCTCGGATGAAGCATTGGCTTAAACTCAGTCGAATCGTAATAGTCCTCAATTGCCATTTCTATACCAATCTTTTCTTCCTTTCCAGCACAAGAGGCAGAATCTATGACGGCAGATATGCTGCCCACCAACTGTGTTTCTGGAATATCACCACCATTTACAGAGGTTACTGCCTTTTGTAACATAAAAGAGGAGAAGAAGATGAAGAGGGGAAGATGAAAGTCTATCATCCAATAGGAGAGGGTGGACATTTTGAAGTTCTTTGCTTCTATGCCCAGAGAGGGAGAAATAAAATCTCATTTTTATATAAGTCATACTTTGTTATTATATATAGGAAAGGAGACTTTGATACTTAAGATGGATTAACATAAGCTGGAATCACTCATCCTACCTAACAAAGGAAGGAATATTCATCACAATGTAGGTGGGACATAGTCACATAGCACAGACCATCAAGATAATCTTAAGAGAATTTTTGGAGTCCCCCAAAAGAACTGACTTTTTAGTGTCAATCAATGGGTGGTATATGATCCTTCTGTTTAAGCGCATTTCAAGGTTTCACCTACTGACTCTCTTTAAGTTGTTTTTTTTTTTTTTTGTTCGGTTTTTTTTTTTTCCTTTCTGCATTGTAAACTCTAACCCACGCACTCTCGCTACACACTCATATCCAAGGACTTAGCAGCTGTGAAGCACATAAGAGGGATTTACTTGTATCTCAGAGGATACATCTGCGATTGTTAATTTGTATGGCTCAATAGAATTTAATTAATTTTGGTTAACCAGCCCCTGGATTGCCCAACTTGTACTGTGATTAGAAGTATGCCTGTTATAGGTCTACTGTGATTGAGAAGTAGTGTTTGGGTGAAACAAGGTTTTGGGGCTAATATTATAAATAGAGATTAAGACTCTCTATGGCATAGTGATTTCTCCTGCCTTCCCCATGGACGTAGTAGGCCAAAAGCCGAACCACGTAAATTTTGTGTTCTCTTGTGCATGATTGATCTCTTCTCAAAGGCCCTAGATCATAACAGAGATGAGAAAAGGGAAAAGCAGCTGTGAAGCACAGCCAGGGACTAGCAAATGTTAATTCGCTTACTAGTTAGTATTGAATTCCTAGAATCAAAAGTAATGATTAACAAAGGGATCATTATGGTATCCTCTCCTTTAGTAAGAAATGATTACCCACACATCATCCCAATAATTTAATATATGAAAGTAAGTGAGTTTCGATTTAAATCTCTACCTCATATCCTCTATTGTAAATTCCTTACAAAGTAGACAAATGAGCTATTATAAATACGGATTTTTACCTTCTTTTTTAGGTTGATCTCTGCTTAAGCAGGTATCATAATCGAAGGGGGCTGCTAATAGACTCTCCCAAAAGATTTGGGACCTTAGCCAAGGACATTATAGTGATATGGAGAAAACTCCTTTTAGCTCTCAGTCAGGTCACATTGTGGAAAAGCAATTGTAAAATTTAGATAATAATCCTACTTCAAAATCCTAATTAAAGTTGGAAAACCAGTTTAACATCCAATCAAAATCTTACCCTAAACTAATCATACAAACAGAGAATGATGGGTTGCTTTACATTACAAAGAAAAAGAAATTGAAAATAAATAAAAACTTACCCAGAGAGGTGGACTTTTCTTCTTCACCCAACCACTCACCGGTTTCTACGAAAGAGAGACAGTAGCTGCTCAAGGAAAGCACACTAGGCGGAGAGAGACATGCGAGTGGAAGAAAATGGTAGATCAATGATGTTTTTTTGTGTTTTTTGTTCCCAATCTCCGGAACACATATATAGAAAGAATGGGAAAAAAATAAAGAGGAAGATGGGGAACAGAGATGAGATGTATATGAATTTGCAGGGCTCTGTCAGGGTGGAGAGTGGGTGGATGAATGGAATCTAGGATGGGTTGGTGGGATTGTGTTTTGTTTTTGGTGGGAGAGAAGAGTGATGAGATAGGTGTGTTTCATTGTTTGCATGTACATGGATGGGAACAATAGGAGAGAGGAGAGATGAAGATGATGGGGTCATGGTTTTTGTTTTTTGGTATAAGGTGGGGTCATGATTGAAGGCTTTGAGGGCCTAGGCTCTTGTGAGGGTGTTGAAGGTTTTTTTTTTATAGGACAGTGCTATTATAATATATTAAGATTAGGAGGTTTTGGCTTTAAATCTTGATGGTAGATTATACTTTTGAGGAACGGTTATTAACTGCTGATGTAAGTATCCACTTATTTTTCCATCAAGTCACTCTTGTTTCAGTTGTTCCTAAATAATTATATCTCTTTCTTTTTTTAATTTCTCTATTTCTATTTTATCCAACTTGTTCTATAGAAAGAAGTAATTTCTTTTTAATATATAATTATTTATTTTGCAGTGTAGGGAGATACCGTGCTAAGCACGGGTTACTAGGCTAGTTATACTATATTAAGTTAAGAGATTTTCAATCTAATTTTGACATTCTCTTTTAATTTTGACCGTCAATTATTCCATCATCCCTTATTTTTTGTAACTGCCCACTTCTTATCTCATGCAACACTAATATCTCAACTACCCATATCTCTTCCCATTTTTCCTTTTTAGTTTCTGCAAAACTTCCTTTCTACTTACATCTCTTATTCCCATTTTTACATATTTTTCTATTTTTTTTTTTTTTTACTTCATTTCTCTTATTTTCTTTCTATTATGCCTCTCTTAATCGTAGGCACAGTCATAGATATTCTTCTTTTATATTCTTAGGCACAGTAATAGATATTCTTCTTTTATATTCTTTCAAAAAAGTCACTATAGTGCACTTGTATATGGTTTGAATTGTATATTTAGACTTGTGCTCTGCAAGGGTTCTCCGTGCTAGTGTATACTTAGCGGGGGGCTATGAAGAAAGGTAGTGTGTGTTTGCACTTTGCAGGTGGAGCTTGCTGCTTGTTTGGGCTGGTTGTCAAGGGAAAATAGAGGGAGAGGGGGGGGGGGGGAGTAATTAAGTAGTAACGCTCAATGCATTACTAATTGTCTAATTCCCGTTTTTAATAGATTCAACTATGATACGTGTGGCAACTCTTGTGCAATTGATGTCATTTAAATGCAGAGACTAACATTCTTTACTTTTTACTCTGGGAAGAAAATAAAGCCACCCCATCCAACCCATGAGCCAGCCAGTCCCAAATCTCAATGATTCAGCTCTTCAGCCATACATCAGTACATCATGACTTCATCACCAAGTAGGAGATCCTACATTAAACGAAAGACAGCCTCAATAGTATACCAACTAGGAGATCCTGCATTAAATGAAAGGCAGCTTCATCACCAGCTAGGAGATCTTGTATTAAAGGAAAAGCATCCTCATCTGACCAGCCTCATAATACATCAAGAAAAACGACCTGAATCAGCAGCAATAGATAGCCAAGAGGAGGAAAAAAAAAATCAATCAGCTGGTTTCATGAGTCAGCTCATTATAGGCTGTGGCATAGGTTGGTAAATCTGTCAAATATCATTAAAAAAGATCAGCTGATTTCATGAGCAGCACACAACAGAGACCAGTATAGGCAGTAGAATATTGGGATGTGAAATCTGTCAAATATCATTGTAAAAGATGGGTGAAAATTCAAGAATAAATACACATCAGTGAGTTGTTGAGACTTTACTACGTCCCATCTGGTGAAAATTCATTTGCTCTCTCCCTTCAATTCTTTTGTGTTTTCTTGCATTCCCTCATTGTGTGTAGGTGTATGTAGCTTGTCTTAATGTTGGGTAATTGAGATTTTACTTGCCCCACCTTACTGTGGCACATGGCCATGTCAACTACCAATTTTCATCTCTAGTAATGGGGAGAATATTAAAATTACTCTTTTCTGACCAAAAGCTTCCTCAAGTGGTATCCTTGGTGGCCAAAGATTTTGATTGTGCAGGAGCACTTAAGAGTCAATGGTGAGCTCCCTAATTAATTTGCTCAATCATAACTATGTCACAGGCAACAAGTTTTACTGGTAAGAAGCGTGGGGTTCTTGAGATCCTTTTTACTGGTAAGAAACGTATGCAGTAACTTAAGTATTGTATTTTTTACTAATTTAGCCTTAGGGTTTCGTTTTTTACTACTTTCATAGTTACATTCGACAACTCTATTCTCACATGAACTCAACAGCCAACACTGCCTCAGTGGGTATCATGTTGAATGAATGTTTCACTGCAAGCTGGTTATTATTATTATTATTATTATTATTATTATTATTATTATTTTGTACGCTTAAATTTAGTCCAAACTCTCTTTTTTTAGTAGAATTATTTTTTATATATGTTTAGTCCAGTCTAGAATGTTGGATTCTTATGTTTGCACTAAACATTGGAATAAATGCAAAGGATGGGGTATCATCATTTTGAAATTTTCAATGTCTGATTTTCAAAAAAATAAAATAAAATAAAAAACAATGGTTTAACCAACTGAACCGAACTGAACAGTTTGGTTGGTTCGGTTCAGTTCGGTTCGGTTCGGTTTAAGCCCTCTTCATCGGTCAGATCGGATCGATTAATTAAAAAACCGATAGGTTCAATTTGGTTGTTGATTTTAGTGTTAAACCGATCCGAACCGCCTATGTACAGTGCTAGCACATATACAAGGGATGGCAATGGGTTGGGTTTGAATGAGACCTGCCCGACCTACACTTATTAGTACCGGGTTTAGTAGTGGTTTTTTTTATTTGGGGCGGATTTGGATTTTGTTGTTCTACCCCGTCCCGCCCCATAGTATGTATTTATTTATTGTAGGTATAAACAAAACTCACGCGGACCGTATATTTTTGGTGGTGTTGGCATTTAAGACATGTGGGATGAGAAGGTGGTATATTTGATCACTACCATACTTATTTTTTCCATCATGTATTTATATTGCAGTAGGTGCAAGGTTTTGGTCTCAGATTTTGTTGTGGGTCTCACGTACAATTGCAAGGGCTTTGCCATTGTGAGACCATCAATTTCACTCATGTCCTAAGGCAATATGGTCATTCCTATAGTGCACATAGTACATGTTGAGGCTGATCAGTAATGAAAGATTATTATAGTCTTACAGGGCACCAATCAGATGATCCTATATATCAAGAGAACTGAGGCATTTTTTACTGATATGAAGACTATTATATTCTCATTTGACTGCCCATTCTTAGTAGAATTTTTGTCTGAATGTTGTGATATTTTGATTGGTGAGATTTGGGGCCTTAGATCAGTCACTCCAGGCCACAACAATACTACCTTGAAAACAAAACATTCATCAACAGTCCTAGCGTTAGAACTAAAGGTGCCCTTTATCCTAGATCCAACCCCTCCAATTTAGAGGAAACATCTTGGTTGGGCTCAAGAACAGAATTTTGCACCAAGTGAATCAATCCAATAAATAGACTTCAATAATGCAAATGATTATAATATCTGTCTATCACTGAAGGGTAAATAAGGGCCCAATCCAAGATATGACCCTCAATTAGAAAATTCTGATTCAATGTAAACCATGAATAAAGATGGTTTATGCACCCAGCATATAGTCTGTTTCTACTGGATGTCTTATATCAATTCCTTCATGAGCGTGTTACTTATTATTCATGGAAATATAGGTGTTCCCAAAGGGTTCACTCACCTCTTGTCCAAGATGTCTCAGAAAAGCAATTCCTCAATTGCGCTGTGGGAAACTGGCCAAACGCGAAAACTAGAGGATTGAGAAAAGGTGGCATCCAAATGAAAACCATATGTGCTGAAGGGCAGGTTTAGAAGAACAACAACGGTGTGGAACTGACTGAGACTAGTGTAGAATTATGATTCCACTTTGTAGAACAATGATACCACTAAGAAGAAATATGATACTTCATATATTTGAAAAATACTTCTCATAAATTTATTGTGATATTTTGAACAAACCTCCAGTGATAATTAGTTCTTATAGAATAAAATACGGCTGGCAAAATGGGTTGACCAAGCCTGGATTATGAAC
Source organism: Cinnamomum chago (assembly GCA_038049695.1). Taxonomy (NCBI): domain Eukaryota; kingdom Viridiplantae; phylum Streptophyta; class Magnoliopsida; order Laurales; family Lauraceae; genus Cinnamomum; species Cinnamomum chago. The sequence continues at coordinate 70,274,328 of CP142459.1, forward strand.
TAATCATGCCAAGCTTCTGGGTCAGATCTATTCAAAAATTTAGAATTTTTGAGGTCCAGGCCATTGAATGCCCCTAAATAAAATAAAATGGTCATTGAAAAGTTCTTGTTCCAGAATAAATGATAGAAGTGGCAAACAGGTCCCTGAATACATGACTTGTAAGTGGATAGAGAGGGGAAGGCTGACTATGAAAACAAAAGGGGATATCACTCAAATGAATGTTTGCTTAACCCTTTTCATAATTCCTATTGAGTTCTTAGAATTTTGCAGAAAATGGACTCCTCCCAAAGGAATTGAGAGTGCAGAATCAAAAGTGAACATCTAGGAAATGATACGCCAAAAAAAAAAAAAAATTCCATGTAGTTTATGGTCCCCTGTAGATCTTCACCCTCGACCCCTTTTCCCCCTTGGATAAAAGCCACCTTCCTGCGAAATCTGAGGAATTTGTTGACATTTTCATTAAAATAGTTCGAGTCCTGTATGATATACTCTGTTTGGACCCTATTCCTTCAGTGACAAAATCACTATTATATAAAATTTTAGCAAAGAAATTAGAACTACAGCAAACTGTGACATGGAGGCCAAAGTCTCAGTCGAAGGGGCTAGGTGTTTAGGACTGAGTGCAACCAATACAAAAAAGACAGGGCTTACAAGACAGACAGATTTTTGGACATAGCTTTCTCCACCTTAACTAAAAGAGGTTAAAGACAAATAGCACCTAACATGAAAAACTTGACAAAAATCCGCATTACCAGACACCAGGAAAAACCAAGTCATGTTTTATCAACAACTCGATTACAAACTTAAAAAGGGATTGAGTGCAGCGGGCCAATATATGGCTTACCAAACTTCACTCCTCAATTTAACATTAATTCAAACAATGATCCACAGTTTAAAAGAGTTCTCAGGCATCAATTAATCATTAATATCTGATAGTCTTTATGTGACAGCTACGAATACTTACAGTTAGTTTTCCCCCCATAGCTCTCTGCCATAACTGAGAGAGAGAGAGAGATGGTACCTTGTAAGGTAAATTTAAAAAAAAAAAAGATCTAGATTACACGACAGCATGAAAAACCACATAGCTCCTCATTGACAACTCGATTACAAACTCAAAACTCTCTTGGAGTGCTTTGTTGATGCAGGGCCCATCCCTCACTGCATTCTTTCAAAATTGTTGTCTACTCATTGTCGGCAAACTCAAGGCTAAAATTGGGATTGTGCAGCAGTAGAAGCATCATTCTTTGGTAGAGGTTTACCCAAGACATTGAGATTCATCACCCGCTGAAATTGTTTTCCTGCAACCAAGAAAGAAATGCTAACTAGAAACTACTTTTCCATTTCTTTGTGACATTAAAGACGCTTTAAAGGCCCAGTAGAGTTGCTCATCTGTATCTGAACCGACCCAACATCCATTGTACAAAGATGTGATTAGAACCATTATTCATTATTAGTGGGCTCACTCATGGATGGGTAACTGCACAATGTGCACATCGTTGGAAATCCAAACTTCGATGTTGGGGGGAAGCAGAAAGATATTGGGAACCAATAATACAAAATTTACTGGCAGAAGATCAATGATAGAGTGCCAAGGATTGTGCCTTTGTTCAATTGTTGCACCATCCCCATCCAGGGTGGAACCCACTATATATGGTCAATACTAATTTGCACATGGGCTACAGACCACCAACGCAAAGTGATCCAACCATCAAACTTGGCAACAAAAAATCAGAAAACATTTAAAAGTCAAATTACCTTCCTCCAGTGAAAGATATATTGCTCTTTTCTCCAATTCAATTGCATGTTTACTACGATCAGCAGCAGATAATGACCGAAGTGCTAATATTAAAGAAAGTAGTGGGAAAAAGGTCAGGAAAAAAAGAGGTTAGCACTGGATAGTTTTAGAAACAACAACAGAAGCAACTAAAATTGGGTGTAGTTGATTTTCGACAGACTTACTTCTAATGTACTCATCCTGATTTGAATTGTCAGAGCTCTTCAAGCGTGCTTGCAGTTGATCAAACCGCTCTTGCCGTTGTTGAATATGCATCTTCTGACTCTTAGGGGTGACTAGAAAAGGCATCCCAGTAGTAACTGTAGAGTAATTTGGTTCACCAACTGTCAACCCATTGACAGTCTTCCCAAAAGTGTGAGGCATCCAAGACCCCCCAGATGGGAACCCATTCCCAGGCTTCCCCAAAGAATGAGGAGCAGAAGGTTCCCCAGACAGAAAAGGGGGAAGAGAGGCCACTGGGATATTTGTAAATGTTGGAAGCTGAGAGAACTTAGAATCTTGCATCTTACATTCTAGCTTGGGTGGTTCATGTTCATTGACGGTGGTGACCTTTATTGTTTGTGGGGAATTTTCGTTTTCCATGTTGGAAGCATTTGTCTTTCCTGGTTCAGATTCTGCTTTCCTGCGGACATACACAAGATGACTGTTCGATCCATTATTGCATGGAGATGAGTTGCAAGTAGGACTTGGTGGACAATCGGGAATCGGTCGCTTGCTGCCACAGACCTTTACATCATCCACAGGAAGTCCTTTGCCTTTCGAGAGAGGAGAGTTATTGTGAGGCTTGGAACTGATGTTCCTAGTTTCATTTTGCAGATCCCTCAAAGGTGTCTTCTTTATTGATATGGGTGGTTGTCTGTCACATGTGGGAAGGCTGGTTCCACTGTTGGCCAACCCATATTCGTTGAATTTAGCATCAATCATTTGTTGAACCATTTTTTCTCAGATTCTTATTCAAAGCATACCCTCAGAAGCTCATGTTCAAGACGCTCAAATGATTAGCACTCGTTCTGTAATCAGCATGCGCCTTAAGTAATGTGTTAGGAAGAAAATAGTAAAACAGCAATTACCAAGGGATAGCATCATGGGCCTCATCAACCATGGCAATTGCTATAGCAGAGAAAGACTAACAAGGCATCCAAAATTAGCAGATAAAATTGCTTTAACACAATAAATTGGAGCTGCTGAGGATTTAAAATATCAAAAAAGCAAGTAGTCAAAGAATGAACTCATAAGTGACAAAGATAGTGCATGGCCTATTTTTGTTCTTTTAACAGGGTAGAAGTGCATAAAAAGGGAAAAGGAGGGGATGGTTTTGCCAATTCATTGGATGGATATTAGCTTGGAGGTCCTGTAATTTGTAATATTTTAAGAGGGTTTCTGTACCTAGTACATCAAGATCCTCCACAAGTGATATCCAAAAAACATAAAGCATGACATTTAGAGGATCCCGGTTTAAGCCACCTAAGTATTTAGAGTGAATGTTCCTCAAGCCAAAGAACAACGTAAAACACATCAAGTTTATGCCAACACTTGATCACATAGCCCAGCATCAAAATGCAAAACTATTGTCAAATCATGTACCATGGGGATTAAAGCTCATTTATTTCAATAGAAAGGGTAATTTCGAGTTTTGTAGCCTACTGGTGTTTCTTTTATGTCATGCAAAGGCATGCCTACTTTGGGGCAATCCATAACCTTGATTTCGGGCCGCGGTGGTATGGATTTGGGGCCGTGACATCTACCTATAGGATTGCAAACAGATCTCCTATTCACCAATTATTCGGCATCTCCAAATTCAAAAAACAATGTTTGGAACCTAATTTTGGTTCCATTAGAAAATGGGGTCTAGATCCGGAACCTGTTTTCGGATCCAAGAAGAAATCAGGTCCAGTTCTGAGTGCATACAGGTTCCGACTCGAGGACCACGACTCTCCCTCCCCCCCACCCCCAATCATCAAATCTGAGAGAATTTTTTTGTGGGGACTCTCTCTTTTAGTCTTGCTCGAAGTTTGCGGGGTTCTCTGCAACTTTGAAGTCCTCTGAAATAGTTCACTATTTTATTGAGACTCTTTCTCAATTTCGTTTTGGAATTTTTATATTTCAGTTGGGGGTTTCACCTAAGTTTAAGTTTTTCCATTTAAATCTTTGTTTTGTGATCAGATCTTGTTTGGGGTTTTTTATTAGTAATTATTGGGTTGAAGTTCCTTTCTGGTTTTTGAGGTATTTTTTCTTTTCGGCTTTCTTTGATTTCTTTCCCATGGTCCATAGCATTTTGATTTGATTCTTTGATGTTGATTTTCCTTCGATTCTTTGAAAGATTGAAGTTTCCTTGATTTTCTACTTCCTCGTTTTTTATGGGTTAAAGTTGCTTTCTTTGATTTTCTGGAGCCAAAACTGAATTTGCGTCCAAAACGGTGTGCAATCAGAATCATGACCGGATCCTGGTACTTTAACTCTTGTTCCCCACAAATCAGGGTATGTATGAAACATAGTTCTGTACTTCTGTCCTAGACCCGACCTATTTGCAACCCAACTTAATAGCACACAATCACAATACGTGGGGCAACCCTCACAAAACACCGTAAGTCCACTTAAGATGAGGACTCAAAACTACTAATTACATCTGCAAAGAAATACCCAATGATACTTCTATTTTAACCTTTACTGTCATTTTCTTAGTAAATACTGCAAACATTTATCTCAAAAGATGTTCTTGCGCACTTTAATTACAGAGCTCAAATTAATCACTCTGCTATTTTATTATGGGGTCCTCTGTACTTCAGTAGTTGAAACCCTCTTTCGAGCTGTTGAGATAGGGTGAGGCTAGTGGGATTGGATCTCTGATTATCGCTAGGGCTGAGAGGCATCTTTTCAAGCGAAGCCAAATATGTATTAACACCTTCTGCAAGCCAGAAGCGCCTCGTATTCTTGGATATTTTATTTCTAAATCCTTGGAGAAATTGGGGCATCTTTCTTTTACTCTTGCCGACCATGCTATAGGCGTTTATCTTCTTGGAGTCTCTCACCTTTCAATATCATTTGCCTGTTAACGTGTGATGTACCTGGGACCCACATGTGGCTAGGACCAGTCGTATAAAACTTGTATTATCTCTAGGATTAGGAGAACTCCTTACAATCAAGGGATAACAGTTGTATACTTTCTGTAATGAAAAGCGCTAGGGCTATAAGAGCAGTCGATCACCTTGATTGACACACAATATTATGGCAATTCTTCTCTCTTTTGGTTTATTTGATAAGGAATCAGACCCTGTTAGGGATTTCTCCTAATCCTAGATATAACAGACGATATTACACAACTGGTTTTAGCCACATGTGGGTCCCAGGTACATCACACATTAACATTCCCAGCACTGTTTTGAACATTGAAGGTGCTCAAATTGCGGTGTTACTTGGATTGCCAACCCTGCTTGTGCCGATTGGCATCATAGGAGCTTGGTTCGGAAAGGTTGATCCCAACTTGAGAAGTTTGTTTCTTGGTTTTTTCAGATCATTACCAACTCATCTTCTAGGAAAATTAAATACTTCCTAACTTCTAGTACCTTGATACACTCCTTTATCTAAATACAAGATAAGATCTAACACTAAACAACTCAATGCTTCTATTGTTGGATCCATAATCAATCCTATCGATCCTTAGGATTGGTGGATCCTTTTCTATCCCGTTGTTTCGGACCATAGATCTAGCCAAGGGTCACAGCTTCTTCTACTCATCCTATATATTGTCCTTTTCATTTCGTGTTGCATTAGAAACTTATTATTAGACGAGATTATATGAAAATGAATCCTTCCTAGGTGATCTCTGGGGAAAATGCCTATTGCATTCAAAGGCCAACATCGAGCCCCCTACTATCTCCAAATTAGTGCTCACCCATGTGGTTTTTTTTTTTTCCTCTGTGCCATCCCAGCTAGTTGGAAAAGAAGAGTTAGCCAGGATACAGCCTAAAACCCCATAACAGACTATATATCTAACTAGAACTAATTCTCTAATTCAACTACACCCAAATTTCTGAGCAAAAAGATCCAGTAACAAATACAGAATGCAGGTAAAAAGAATTGAAACTCATCCAAGACAAAGAAGGATAGTACTTAAATAACATTATTCTCTCACAAGGCCCGTTAACCCTCAGAAAAAAAAAAGGAAAAATGCAAAAGATAGCCCAGCTCTTAAGAAAGATTTTTTTAAAACGGCTCTTAAGAAAGATGCTCTAACTCTCTTAGGCGTTCATTGAAGTTAATTGGTTAACATGGCAGAAACATGAGTCCAATTAAACACTCCTAGAGATGTGACCACATCCAGAAACGTTGTTTCTCAACTGAAAATTTTCACTAACAAAGCACTTAACACACACTAGTCAATTGCGCTGCCAAGTCCCAAGCCTCTGAAGTAATTGGTGAAACCAAATGGCAGCACAAAATGCCAGATTTCATTTGAGGAACGTTAACTGCACACCATGTCATATTAACAATTGTCTACTCCATAGGTCCAGGAAACTGACACTATGTAACCATTTTTTGAGGATGCAGCTTGACATCTACAGAAATTACAAGGAAGCACAGACAATGTTATACAACTGAGGAAAATAAACAAGAGGAGATCATTATGTATAAAGAAGTATAACAAAGGACGAGGGATTTTTTCCACATTCTGTTTTAGTGGGCAATGCAGCACTGTCCCTATAGCCTAGACACGATAAACATCACATTTAACTGTCAGGATACAGAACCCTATCGAAAAGTTAAATGAGACAATGCTGTTTTTTTTTCTTCCAATCAAGAATTACCTGACTATCACGATCAAATAATACATGCTACAACTAAACTATCAATTTGGATCTCTGGGTCAAATTAGAACAAACAGATCACTCATGCTAGATCACCAGAATTCATCATCAAATGAGGAACCTTTTATGGCATTTAGTACTTCCAACCTCCTGCATGTTCCTACTTTCAGACTTCATTAAATCGCCCACAAACCGAAATGACAGATATGGTGGAACTTCTGCGGAAGTAAACCCAACAAAAAACTATCCCATGATGGTTGGTATGAGACTTCCTACACAGTTTGATGGCCCCTCAAGGAAAAGTTGCATGCCAAAGAAGACATCTATGGAATTAGTTAAGATAGATATGAAGAAATGCAACCAATGTGAGGATTTGACCCAGGATACACTAGAATGGTGAAACAGAATTCATGTAGCCCCAACATAGTTGGAACAAGGCTTTGTTGAATTGAATGTTGATCATGGTAGAATGAGATTCATGTTTGTTTTCTTCAGATTTTTTCCCCTTTCCTAACCTTCCTCTTCATGCAAAAAAGAAATAATGCCGAACTAAAAGTACGACCAGAGTCCAAAGTAGCTGCCAATTACCATAATTTTTTTCTTTTCACATTAGATTCAGGAACCTCAATGTGGTACGGATGAAACTAATCTCCAGGACTCTTTGCAAACAAAAGTCACATGGTAATTTGGTCATTCACTGCATTTGAAATGGGAGAAACGGGTAGAGCACTAAGTTGGACAGACCATGATTGTTAAACTACAACAATAAGTAGCAACCACACACAATCAATGACAAAAGAAAACACACAAAATGCAGAGAGTTTTCATCACTAAAATCCCATCTAACAGGGGGGGCAGTTCTAAGCCATAAAAAGACTAATTGGGGGAACAGTTCTAAGCCATAAAGAGACTAAATCTATATAATTGCTGAACGCAATGTATAAAGTGATTGATCTAAACTACAAGATAGAGAAAAAGAACAATCAAACATTTCATATATGTAGAACATGAGGCCAAAATGTGTCGTAAATGATACCTCCCCATAAGCTTCAAAAACTAACCAAATGCAGCCAAAGTTTCTTACCAAGTTATTGTCTACTCCACAAAGTATAAAAATTTTAACACAAAAAACAATAAATGTTCTAACCAAAAAGTCTCTACCATCAAAATATGAAATTAGATTCCCCAATGCAGAACTCATTCCTAAAGACCCATCTAAAACCAAAAAACAAACGAGAATTACAGTAATCAAAATCAACCCTAATCAAACCAGACGCATCAAAACACCACCCAAAGCGCAGCTAATCCCCAATTCTATCAAAACCCAAACAGAAAAATGAAACCCACAACAGTTAATTCATAACGAACCAAAAAAAATTAAAAAAAAAATACATCATTCCAGAGCATCAAAGAAAAGAAAATACAACGAGTAGATTACAATCTATCACAAAAACAAAAAGAGGGTTTTGAATCAAACTATCATAGATTACAGCAATCCCCATTTGAAAGAAATTTAGAAAATTACCTTTGAGTTACACCAATCGATAGTGAGAGGTTTCAAAAGCCAACAGCTTTGGCTCCAACAAATCACAAGTCGTGTACTACTTCTATAACACAAACTGATTATTCTTGCTTTTATTACTACTCAAAACCATCTGGTACAAATTGTAACCGGGTCCACTGATCAATGATCATATTATGGGACACACTGGGGATTTATTATGGGAAGATGGAATAGGCATTCAACGATGCCCAAAATTTATAGTGGCCATTTAGTGGTTGTGATCGTCTGATTATTTATTTTTTCTGAGGTCATAAGTTTGGGCTAAGCTTCATCTGCCACTCTTAAGAGCGACCCATGGTCGAACCCTTTTTTAGGTAATGACCCTTTGGAGAAAAATGAATTTCCTTCTGTTCCTCATGTGATTTTTATGTGGGTTCTTATATTGAATTTTTTTATGATTTTTACTCAGCTTTCAGTTCATGTGAATCTTATGTGATTTTATGTGAATAACCTTATGCATGATCCGAATGCCCTTTTTTTTTTTTGTCAATTGCTTCTCTACATATGAGTGTTGTATATGTGGATTTATTGAGCATCTATGCAGGAATTTTTAGCATATTTTCTATCTGGGTTCTTAATAGCATGAGATCACTTTCATTTAGTTATTTGAGTCTAATGGTTAGACTAATAGCCCACCTCCTGGATGGGCACAGCCCAGAAGGCAAAGTGGTGCTACAAAATCTCAATGGCATGCTATGGAGGAAATTATTACAAATTTTTTTAATAGAGAAATTTATCCTAAAAATCACCTTAGATGCTAAAAAAAAAAAAAAGAAAGCCCAATAGTTCATATGACACGAAAGTGGTCCCCTGGAACTACTTTTAATTTTTTATATTAAAGTTTTCAGTGAGTGACAACATTGTCTCTAGTTTAAACCTTACAAAACCATGGAAGCGTATTTTCCCTTTCTTCCTCCCTCTTTGTTTTCTCCTGTTTGGCAATTTCTTAGCATCCATATGAAGAACATCCAAGAGCGAAAAGAGGAGGTAGGCAACGAAAGATCTTCTGTTTCTTAATTTATCCTATTTTTCTTCTGTAATGTCTATTTATTCTATTCTTAGCTCTGATTGATTTGTATCAGGAGAAAAAGTTTGAGTCTTGCGTGGTTTTGTTATTAGTGGGGCTTTCGATCTTTTCCCTCTTTTGGGTGATGTGGGGTTTTTGGGTTTATTGGGAATGTAGTTATTTTGGGATGCCAGTGACTATTTTCGGCTAATATTACATAGGGTGCGAGAGATTTTATTATCTATGTAATGTCCTAGTTGTATTCGTTGATTTACAATGGGATATTTTAGGTAAGGATGGATGGGTGTGAGTTTGGTTAGAAAATATGGTTGGTAATGAGAGATGGAGCTGGTAAATTTTCAATGTGGGTTTTTGTGCATTTGACCATTTTGTAACTACTTTAAATGCTAGCCATTATAAGCTTAACTCATGCATTTTCATTCTAAATATACCTACTACTACATTTGCTCACAAAAAAAAAAAAAACATGTATTCAACAACCATCAAGCACTACTTTAAATGCCAGCCCTTAGTTAAAAAGTTACAATTAATCTTGTCCGCCAATTCTCTTTACAATAACTAAAGCAGGCATTGAATCTAATGAGTTTTTGTAATTGATCTTGCAATGAAGCATGCCGAGGATGTATGTTGGTTTATTTGGATCATATAGTGCATGTACATTTTTTTATTTTTTTATTTTTTGCTATCGGAGGGTTCCCAATCCTTTGGATTGGACTAATCCCTCCGGGCCCAGAGGGAAGCCGGGTAAATCCCCTGTAGCCCTAGTGTGGTAGCGGAGTTTCGAACGCACAACCTCCGGGAGCAAACCGTGGTCCTAGGCCAACTAAGCTACCCCTTATGTACATATATAATAATGAATCTAACAAAAAAAAATTCCAAACTAAAATCAGCGTTGACGTCGTCGCACAACACTTTATCAAGTCTCGCTTAAGGCTAGAATGAGCGTCGACGTCTGTCGCTCCGCAAAATCTTGAAACGCTTGATCCCATTGAAATGAGTGGCGACGTCAACGCGAGTTGAAATAGTGCAAAAAAAATAGAAAAGTTTGGTGGAAAGACCAATTTTGTTTTATAAAATTTACCGGGGCCTCTTTTTTTTGTTAGTGGCCATCTTAGGTGATTTTTTAGATAAATTTCTCTTTTTAATATTTATATATATATATATGATCCATTTGTTTGTTTGATATTCCATGAATGAAAACTCAATGCAATCTCTCATGGGCCTAAAATTAAGATTCATCTCTATTATTAAACAGTCTTCTTTTGGGTGGTAAATGATTGTGTGCCATCACCCTACTAAATCATAATCTAGTTGAGTGAGACTCCCATCACTGTCATGTTACTTGTTGCATGTCATTTCCGGTTCCAGGGTCAAGTAAAAAACAGAGGGTAAACATCAAGTTTACACTTGGTGCCCAATGGTAGTGTAGAAATAGTTGGACCAATTGAATCTCTTCAAGCAATAGATACAGCCATGGCCTTGCCGAGGAAGAAAATGGTGAAAAGCTGGAGAAGATGAAGTGCAGTAGAAGTTCCATATGTCAAATTTGGACGGTTGACATTTTACTAGCTTTCACAGCCAATTTTCTCTTTGAATTCCAGCAAGTAAACATGGCCAGGCCGGATTCATTGGTATTTCATGAACGAAGGATTCCTCCCCAACCGGAACAACAAAAATCCATATGGACTACTCTCCATGCATGAACAAATTCTTTAAAAGAAAGCAGTTACGCAGAAAGATAGCTCATTCCTAAACTGAAAGCCCGAAATGCCAAAATTCAATGTTTGTGTCCCTTGAAATTGTATTCACAAGTCTTCATCCAGCAAGAACACAGTCAGAAACTTCTCATATGTTAAAATTTTTACTTTTATAACGCAGAGAAGCCGAGGAGCCACCCGAGAGACAATTGATTCTGGACAGGCAAGAACTAAAATTTCATTTTCAGGGCTCACTTGTGAAATGCTGACATGCCCTTTATTCCTTATCTTTTTAGTCTCTCTTGGGAGTGTACACCTGCATTCATGCTATGCAAGTCACCATCCAAGAAACAATCCCTCTGATTGTATCTGTGGATGAGGAGATGCCTTACTAGTGGATTGGCACCAAGCCCCCACTTAGAAGGACAAAATTTACAGATTCGACTTGACATCAGCCCGAGTAGCGATGACAAACAGGTCAAGTGAATTAGTCTACCCCAGCAAGATTTTCTCCTACATGCAGACATCCCGATCCAGATGATAAAGAGGCATGGGTCCCATTCATAATAGCAGCATCCCTGCAACAGTTTTTAGTGTATGGTTTCTAAATCAAATCCAAAAACATCCTTAAAACTTAAAAAATTATCATACTATTATAATGATCAAGGACACAGCAGATTTTCGCTATGACTGCTCATGGACCATGCCTGATTTCTTGGCCTTAATTACTGAAATGGGTCAGGCTTAAAAGTAGGCATCATTAACGGCGCAGGCACAATGGCCAACATTTTAAGACAAGCGGGTATACAATTGCCCAATGGGTTGGGCCCAGGATTGACTTTCACACACAAGTTAAGAAGGGCATGCCCGCAGCATGTACAAAATTAGATTAGCTTGTTAAAATTGCTACACATAATCATACTTGGACCTCTAGCTCAAACCTGGATTTCAAACAGTTAGGACTGGGCAATTCAAAATTCCGGTCAACCAGGACCAAGCCAGCACATGTACAACCTAACCGTGCGGCAGACATTCGTGGATTAAAATGTAAACAGAAAGAAAGTTAAATGGCATGACAATAAGTAACTAAAAATTTGGTAAGCAGTTCACAAGACATGCCTGAGGCTATTAGAATGTGTATGTACACAGATGACACAGGTTTCTTCTTCTCTCTCAATGGAAGGCCTGAGCACCCAACAATTCAAGTCCCACACCTCTCACTGCATGATATGCTTATTTCATGCCCAAAATAGAAGCCAAATAGCGGGTATTTTGCCATCTTAAAGACAGCGGGATCCAACCAATCTTACAAGGTCCACAGGAGTAATGCGGACTAAACATAGAACAGAAAATAGTGTGCAACAAAAATCTACTGACCAAGATTCCCCAAAAGGCGTTCTACTGCAGCATGGACATTCCCTGCAGTAGCACTCAATGCACGGATATTTTCTTGGTTATCAAAGAAACCCATCTCTTGAAGCTGGGACAGCTGAGTGGCATATAGTTGCTCTGGTAGCACTACAAAACCCAAAATAAGAGTGATTTAGCCTTACCCAAAAAAATAAAAATTAAAAAAAGAATGCAGAAGGCATTTTATTTGAATGGTGTTATTTGCATGCATCCTCCTAAATTGCAAACACCAAATACTTTTATAGCAGAATACATTTTTATCACTTTAGCTGCTTTAAAGGAGATGTGAGAAAAAAAGGAGAAATATTGTCTTTCTGCCCCAAAACATTAACAGTGACCACATACACATACTGAGTTGGGCGACCCATGGATTTCGAGCTGAAAAGGGAAAAGACATATATCTTATTTTTCTTTACTTATTTATTTATTTAATGGTGCAGAACTGCAGCTGATAAACTGTCGTGCTAAAATATCTCATCCACTTGTAGCAAAACGCAAGACAGTTACCATCGGATCTGTTAGGAACACTAAGGCCGCCAGCCCCAAGGCCACCAAACATGTTCATCAACAACTCCAAACCCATATTGTTGGGTGCACCTGTTATTAGCAAGAACATGAATAACATAGCATTCATGCAACAGTCAGGCGACTATGATAACTTTCAATGCCAATGCTGGAGTAATACCTGTACCCCCACCAGTTTGACCTTGTTCCCTGCAGGAGAACAGCAGCATTGGTATCCTGAGCAACAAAAGAATTGACAGATGATGATGGGTCACAGAGCGACGGAAAAGATGACTTACTGGGTTGACTGTTGGCGACCAAGTTGAGACAAAAGTGATTGCTGTAAGGACAAAACTTGCTGCAACAGGAAAAATGCATTGCATAAAAATATCACATCCACCATGTATCAAGTTAAAATCAGTAGAAGTGTCAATAGGGAAAAAATGGCAAATAGGTCGATCAATCTTCACCAAACTATAGAAACGTTAAAACATTAATGGAAAAGTGGGAAGAAAAACTGCTGCAAATGGTTATTGTTGGGACTTTCAGGCCATTTGAGCTGCATGCTTCATACGACCATTCGGTTAGTAAATAGTGTCAAAAGGATAAACAATTGCAAACAGGTTAATCAATTTGCACCAAACTGAAGAAATGTTACCCCTGGATGGACAAATGGTAAGAAAAACTGCAGAAATAATTATTTTTCCGACTTCCAAACTTGAGCTACATAGTTCATGAGAACCATTGCTCTAAAGTTCATGAGAACCATTGCTCTAAATTTTTCTTGACCATCAAGAATGAGAGATGGATTGGATAGATACGAACTGACCACCAGACTTTTGGACCAAAAATAGTTTCGGGCTATGGCTTATCCAGGAGGTGCACCCCTAAATGGACGGTCTGGCCACCCGTTATTAAAATGCAACCAAGAGACATGTTTGTTAATTTCATGTGAACCCATTTCTGTAACTATTTCCATAGAGCATAATGTATTACTGTTTCCATAGAGCGAAATGTACTACTGTCGTTCATGGGCACAAAAATGGAAGTACCAGGTGGGATTCTATAGTCAATTTTGATTTGTTTTGACTCAATAGGCCATAACTGTTTAGTTCAGTCAGGTGAACAATCCAAACAGCCAGTCTAAATTTCAGTCCAAATTACAGACCTGTTCAGCCATTTCATTCCAGATTTTGGCTGTTCATCTGCAACAAGGAAAATAGTGGGAAAATTCCTAATGTTTGTAAAAGACCTCTTCATTGTGATTTCGGCACTAATGTGCCCCACCATAGTGTAAAAAATCTGTTTAATTTTATCTTATTTTAGGCTGTAACATTGATAATCAAAGATGAGGGTTGGGAATAGAAGTCGTAATTTCACATTGTCACGAACAAGCATAGATCATACACTGTTTATTCAGCATGTAGAAATAACATATGATATTGCTAATATAGTAAAGCATTTAACCATTAAGTGAAATGCCAAAGTGGCCAAAACATTTCAAACGAGCATTGAACCAAAATCGTTCTGAAACAAAATTAACAACTAAGAGTGAAACCAAAATTAGATCATCCGACAAACCAAGGCAGTCTATTCATCAGGTGGATTCCATATGTACATTAAATTTACACTGCCATCCAAAGTTTCCATCGATCAATTTGTTTTGTATACTATGGCCCAACTGACCTTATTTTTGGACTAGAGAATATGCACACCGGGCCACACCATGGGGATGGGATGGATCTTGCATGTCTGCAGCATGGGCAAATACAGTAGCATGGAGAATTAGCAAACCACCTGTAGGGTTACCTTTTTTCTCTTCTTATTTTTGTCTTCCATTTTAGCAGGTATAACATTGAGGATTGGACAAAAAGAAACATAAGGTTGCAAAGGGCCATACTCAATCTAAGGTGTCATTTAGAATAAAGTCTATTTGACTTAAAAACTGATTCAAATAAAAGTTAGAGTGCTTTAGATCGTTTGGTAAAGTTTATGTAAATCTCTGATTGAATCTGCATTCAGACTTTTTGCCCCTTTTGGGTAACTTCTTCAATAAGACATCGATGTCTAAAGCAATCAGACAACTTCTTTTTCTTTTTACAAGTTTGACTATATAACTTTTATTAGATGGCAAGTTTGCCTTTCCTACTTTTTGCTATTCATATAGTTTGCACGTACCACTTCTAGTATAAGACAAGTTCGTCGTATAAATTTTTTACTGCAAGACAAATTTGTTTCTTTTTTAATCAAATTAGACATAACAAACAGTCTATTTGCAAAAGGGTCTAATTGAAACAAATCTATTTCAAACAGATCAAACTGGCAGAACAGGCCTTTACTCTGGAACTATGCTTGCTCTTCAGGCCCATGTGTCAGGCCATCAGGCTTGATCCTAGTTCTTTTGGCATGGGGACTTTGGCATTAGGCCCAAGGATTAATTCATCAGGCCCATAATGTTCACAGTCATCGAATCCCTTTTCATTTATTGATTTGTAACCATATCATGCACTAAAGATTGGTCGACCCCAAGTAGATGGGATAAGGCTATAATGACAATGACGAAGTTGACGATGTTCATGCTCAGGAGATTTTGTTAAAAAAATTTACCATCAATTAACAACCATAGCTAAAAGAGAAGAAGAGTGTTGAAGAATATTCAGCCAATCCAACCATCAACCAAAGGAGGTGGAAAAAAAAAAGAGACAAAATACTAAGTTGATACACAAACAAATATACTCTCAACATACAATTTGTTGAAAAATATGCATTTTCATTTTCTTTCTTTGTTCCTTGTTCCTTATTTCTTTTTTTAAGGGCATTAAGGTTGTGACATTTTTTCAAAAAAAAAAAAAAGGGATGCTGCAATTGGTCTATTTCTTTCTTTGTTTGCTTTTCCTTCATGTATATGATGTGTGAGATGGGGTTGGGGGTGGGGGATGGAGTGGCTAACCAGTGTTTTTGCTTCTCCGTTATGGACTAAGGACATCAAAAAAGGCAACACATTTCACCAATAATACTTAACAAAAGACATGGTAATGTTTCATGTTACAAAATCTTATTGTTTTGTCTGGTAAGGTAACCCAAAGAGACCAAGCTTACACAAGTCAGGACCGGGCTTGCAGTCACACACCCAACATAGACCTAAAGCAGGCTAAGACCAACAGCTCCCAAATAAGGTGATTCGAGCCAAAACATCCACAGGCCCAACCTGAAGGCCACTGTTGCAACCCCCGCTAAGATCACTAGAGCCAAATCAAGTTAAATCTAATATCTCCTCTAGTAGAGGTGTCCAATCAAGCACTGCTTGCATTCTACTTGTTAGTGGGTGGTATCATTTACGCACTCAACACAAAAACTGGACTTGAAAAGGATTATGAGCGATATTTTATGGCTCTATTCATATCAAATAAACGATCTACCTGCATCATCTCTGGGGAAGCCATCTGCCGAAGAAATTCGGGGTTTTGCATCAATTCTCTGAGTTGAGAATTGGAATCCAGCATGCTCCGCAACTGGGGGTTTAGACCCAGAAGCTGACCAGAACAAAACAACATTAATGGATGAAACAATTCATCACCAAGGAGACAATCATCACTAGCAAGTATCTTTTTCTTTTCTTTTCTTTTTTGAATGGTGCAACTTGCAAGTACCTGGTTCATATGCTGAGGATTAGAGAGGATGCTTTGTGCCATCTGCATCATAGCAGGATTTTGCATGACCTGATTCAAAAGAGAAGAATCCTGCATGCCACCACCAAACATCCTTTCCAACTCTGGAAGACCCCCAGGCCCACTTAAGCCACCAACAACAGGTGCCCTGGAATCCCCAGAAGGATTAGGCCTCGCGGTAGGGTTTGCCTGTGGACCCCCTGCTGTTGAGTTGAGAGCAAAAGTTTCAGAACTTGAGAATTTGAAACAAAAAATCCTAGAGATATGATTTACACAAGCATGAAAGGTTTACCAGCATTGCTCCATGGGTTGGGAAGAGGGTTGGTATTAGGTGCAGGAGGCCCGGTTGCTGTTTCTGAACCAGTGGATGAAGGGTTTGGAGACCCATCTCTGGCTTGTCCTGCACCATGATTTCCTCCTAAAAGAGCTGCAAATGGGTTCGAACCTGTATTGCTTTCAGTGTCTCCTGCCATTGTTGTTGCATTTAGAAATGGCTCCTGAACAGTTTCATACATGCGCCTGAGCATGTTAAATCCTTCAGGAGAAGATTCAATGTTACTCATCGCCCTGTCCGTGTTTCGCATCATCTCCCGCATGAGTTCAGGATTCCTTGCTGCTTCCAGTGTTTGCCGTAGAATACTGGGGTCATTGAGTATATGTGCAAGGTCAGGATTGCGGTCAATGATTTCTCGCATCTGAGGATTGCTCATGATCATGTTACGCATGAGGTCAGGATTGCTCATGAGACTCTGGATGACAGGAGCATTCATTAATTCCCTCATGACATTAGGATTCTGATTCAGCTGCTGCTGCATCTGCTCGAACTCAGGTAATCCAGATCCAAATAGACCAGCAGCTCCACTGCCACCAAGACCAGGAAACAATGAGCCTCCAAGACCAACTCCTCCGAAGCCTCCATCCTCAGTGGAACCAAGAGCCCTTGCAGAACCTGGAGAGCTGTTTGGACCTCCAAAATTGGCCGTAGTTGCAGTATTAGTTGATGCTGTTGATGGGGCTGCACCACGTACCAAGTGGATTGTGTGATCTGTTTGCAAACCTAGCCAGAGAAAAACAAACAGGATAAATTTAGTTTTAAAAAAGAAAGATTTCTTTTTTGGCAAGCGAGAAGAATTTTATTGAGAATCTAAATGCAGCATCAAGATCAATGTACATAAATTACAGGGGACTTTTTTAATATGACTGCAGGGCAATAAAGAAGGTGTTGCAGTCCAGAGTTTGGCCAAATAAAAAAGTAAGGTCCCAAGGACTAGCATCTATTGGACTATGACTGACTCATACTCGACAATGGTTGCCACAAGTAAATCATTATCAATAACATTCAACAATGTTAAAAGTTCAGATACCCAAAAAGAATCCAGGAAGGGAAAATTGGCTGTGCAACTCCAAGTCTAGTTGATGATGACGATGACAATAACACAACTCTATTATACAACAAAGTGCAGCTAGCAATATTGGGGAAATGTAGAATAAGCATAAAGTACAGTAGTGGAGCTAAAAGAAACAAATCTAGTCAATCTCAAGTGAGTAGCACCCATTGGATGTGGGATTCTGATGGGGGGCAAGAGTAGTCTGTGGTTAGCGGAAGGACAAGACACATTCAGACAACTAGATTGTACACCACAGTATTTCAATATCCTTTTTGCCTTGATTAGCAGGAAACAACAGAAAATCTCGCACGAGGAATTCTCAGGTTTCGACAAACAGAACAAATTGACAGAATTACCACTGCCCATTGCCTGAATTAATTTATAGTTGCAAACAGATTGGGAGACACAATCTATGGACCGAGCACATTTCCTATGAATTGCCAGTTACTGATATAGATGATTGAGATTGAAGCCGTAGTCCAAGGTCATTCTTATTTGAAAATATGCGGCTAAATCATCTGGGTCTGGTAGACTTAGAATCAGGGCGGTGGAGAAATATAATCTGTCTATGTGAGGTAAGTTCAGCATGCACAAGCATGTAAAAATAAAAACACCTAATCTTCCAAAAACCCATATATGTAACCGAATTGAAAAATTGAAGGATCTTTAAGCAGATGAAATAGAGATAAGGATGCTTAAAGTGAGCTAATTGATATCGTTATAAATGAGGAAACTGCAAAACAACAAAATCAAGGGCCTTTTTATTAGAGTAAGGGTTATAAAAACAAGATCTTTTCCACAGAAGAGTGTCAGTCTTCTTAAGAAAATAAAATAAAATAAAAGACAAGGATATGAGGACCAAGTCACATGATACTGTTTATCAGCTATTTCAGTCCTAAATAATTCTCAGCACCCACTACCCATATCAATTTGGGCAGGAGAAATTTGGAAAAATTGTGATATGGGTTTCAATTTGCAGCCCCAAATGCACATTGGATTAGAAAACAACCCTTTAATCCAAGAACACAAGCACCAATTTCAATTCATCTACATCCAAATACACCAAACATTAATCAATCACGATAATCTGGGTTCAAAAACTCCAAACTCGAACAAAACAAAAATCAAGGGATCGTACCATAGCTTTCTAGGGTTTGATCATCCTTCAAAATCCGACCTTTGTAAATCAGACGCTGCTGCTCGGCAGGCACGTCACAGTTTCCGGCGAGGACGGCCTTGAAAGCTCCGACGGTGGCGTCGAGGCTAGTTTGGACGTAGAACTTGGAGCCGTTCGAGCATCGGATGTGGACGGTGACGGTGGCGCCATTGCTTCCGGCGCCGGAATCGGCCTCGACGGAATCGCCGTCTGCACCCATTCTCTTCCCTTCTCCGCACGGAAAGAACGGATCTTTGAAACCCTAACCCTAGAAAAAAAAATCGAGGGTTCGATCTGAAATTTGGTGTATGAGATGTGTATTTATTCACAGAGAGAGCAAAAGGGGAAAAAAAGGAGCAATGGAGATGATGCCTTGAGAAACAAAAACGGCAGGGGGAAAGGGAAATTACGGGATCCTGATTGGTCAGGACGGGTATTTGTGTCTTGGTGAATCACGACCGTTGATCTGGTGAAAGAAGGGTGGATTGTGATGGCCCATTGATCTTCAGGTGGGCCACTGGGACATGTGGTTGATCTGATGAGTTTTTATGATGGATGATGTATTTTGTGCTGCCATGATCCATTGGAACTGATTTGAATGATTGATTATTATTTGTTTTTACGAGAGATTTGAATGATTGATGGTTCTATGCATTTGGTGGTGAAAATGGCTCATGTAAATGTAATTGATCAAAGGACCTTTCTTTTGTTTTGGTAGGTGGGGGGTATGGGTCGCATATGATATACATATCTTTTCTATGGAAAAAATGTAGGAAGTATAAAATAACTTGTTAGAGCGAAAATAAAAATCCGAATGGGGGCAAAACACTAAAATGAAAATGAGGAAGCACAGATTTAATGACTATTTACTTGTAATTTACCACGAGAACTTACGCTACATGGACAAAGCTATATTTAAAAGGGTAAAAGAAAATGTGGATCCATTTTCACAAAAATCACATTACAAAAACACGCTTTATAAATTTATGCGATTATGTGGAAAATCTGATACCCATGGGAGGCATGTTTGTATAACATTTTTTGGCGGAAAAATTGACGGTTTTCCATGGAAAATTTATTTTTTCAACGTTTGGTGCGGAACAATTCTACGAAAATGCTTTCCTGCCTCATCGGCATTTTCCTTGATAATTGTGGAAATAAATTTCCCAGTGGGTATGAGAAATGGATTTCCTCGAAATACTTCTCCCTCTTTTCCTTACACTTGTCCATTTCAACCCAAAAACTCATAACTCTCTCATTTTTTATTTCTTTATATAAATTATTATTTAATGTTAAATAAATAATATACATGTTATGTTATTTTTCTTCAAAAAATTATTATCACCAAATAAAAAAAAATTATTTTTTATAAGGAATCCACAGACGCACCACCAATTTAATGAGGAAACTCTTTTTGTACCAAACATGAATTTTTAAATTTTACGAAAATCCTTTTCCGATGTTTTTATTTCTATGGAATTTGCTGACGTGGCAATTTCCTCTTTCCACGGAAAGGGTATGTACACAAACGTGCACATAGTATTTTTATAATAAAATGCCACAATGCATAAAACCTTGTCCGAAGATCTAAGTTTTTACGGTGCTATACAAACGTGTCCAACAATCTTAATAGTCTACTTGCATAAAGAGCCGTTCTTTTGTCTTTATTAACATTGATTATAACTTTAACCCTAATTTACAACTATCAAGCCATCAGTCAACTTAAGGCCCCGAAATCAACGGTTAGGATCATCGGATGAGGGTACATTTTGGTCACTCCAAAGTCCAACCTTCAAACAAATAGGTCGTTTGGTGATCCATAGGGGCCCTGCATGTGAGGCAAAAGAATGTGTGGGAGGGGGTAGTTGATTGATGGGCCTACACAAGACAATTGGGTCGAAAGTAGGTGAGTGGTCCGCATTGGATTAGTATATTTGGAGTGGAAGCACGCGAGACGCACGTGGGAGAGAGATGTTACGTTTGAGAAAGCAAATAATAGACAGGCCCATTATGAAACTCGTATCAATTTTCACATGATGACATGAACATCACCCGAAGAGTCAAGATTAGAGGAGGATAGGAATGCGATTCACATAAAAAAAAAAAAAAAAAAAAAAAAAAAAATCCTATAGGAGGGACACTCCGGACTCCTTGAGAGTAATAAAAGGCACAAGTTTGAAATCACAATTTCTGATTTCTAAACTTGGTTCGCACAATTACATTAAGGGCATGTTTGTGTAACACTTTTTCATAAAATAGTGGATGGTTTTCCGCGGAAAACCGATTTTTCCGCCGTTTGGTGCAAAACAATTCAGCGGAAAATCTTTCCTGCCTCGTAAGCATTTTCCTTGATAATTGTGGAAATGAATTTCCTATGAAGGAGTATGGAAAATGGATTTCCTCGGAAAACTTCTCCCTTTTTTTCCTCACTCTTGTCCATTTCAACCCAAAAACTCTATAATTCTTTCATTTTTTTTCTTTATATAAATTATTATGTAATGTTAAATAAATAATATATATGTTATGTTATTTTTCTTTAAAAAATTATATCATTAAATAAGAAATTTTGATTTTCTATTAGGAATCTACAGCCGCACCAAACAACATCTGCACCAATTCAATGAGGAAACTCTTTTTGCACCAAACATGAATTTCTAAATTCTACGGAAATCCTTTTCCGAGGTTTTCATTTCTATGAAATTTGCTGACGTGGCAATTTCCTCATTCCACGGAAAGGGTGTGTACACAAACATGCCCTAAAGGAAAACTTCATTTCAATTGAAAATATCAACGCGTTGGGTAATTCACACAATTTATGTGTAAAATAAAGAAAACAGATCATAGTTTTAGCTTAATAGTGTGTTCTACCCTTCAATGGCCATGGTGGGGTGGACAAACTTTAATGTAATGAAGAAGGTGGGTCAATGAGCATGAGGTTTAGGTAGTCTCGGGTGCTGATTTTAAAGTAGAGGGTGTAAATGTCGACAGTTGCAGAAATGCCGCTGCTATAAGCGGCGGTATACCTTCAGATGCAAGTTTACCCCCGCTTAATGCGGCGGTATCCTTGCACTGCAAATTTTTTTTTTTCTTCATTAAAGTATGGTTATGGGTTAGGTTTGGGTCCACACAGGAGTTGAAAACTAATTTAGTGATTCATGAGTGAAAAGGTGTACAAATAAAGTGGAGTCCACTCAGGATCAACCCTACAATAAAAAAATTAACCATGCGAGGCAATTTGGGATTGGTCCTTACCACATATCAAAAGCGACTGTTGCTTTGCTAATAGGTTGATAATCAGTGTCCTACAATAGTACATACAAAGCTCATAAATTAATTTTTTACACCATTGGCTTGACTGTAAGGTTTAACTGAGAAAGGATCGCAGCTAGAAATGCAAATGGATATCCGATTATCAAACTGTCAAAATGTTCTAATCCGTGAAAATCTAGATTTGGAACTTATTTTTTATTTCAATTCATAAATAGGTCCGGCCCAGTTTTAAACCCATATAAGTTCTAATACATGGATCCAGCACCCCAGCATGTAGACTTGCACTTTCAAGACATTTTTTTTTTACTGTATATATGCCATTGTCAACAACTTCATATAACCACCTACATATCAGTGGATCTATCACTTGTGGACGATAGAAGTTAGACTTGATGCGCTGCAGTTAGGTTCAATGTTATCCTTTCTTTGAGTTCTAGATTGAATGATAACCCTGTTATAAGTAAAATAAATAAATAAATACATGAATAAGAAATGTTGAGATCGGTTCCTCATTGTTTTATCAAAATTAGGTCTAGAACCATATAACTAGGGTTTCGAGTTGGAACTAGATTTAGAAATCGGAACTGCCTTTATAAAATGGTTCAATTTTGGAATCCAATATGATTTCAACCAAGAACATACCCATTTGCATTCTTAAACTGCAGTATAACCCTCTTGAAGGGCTTTGGCTCGACCTAGACATGTCAAGTAGGGTTGCAAATGAGCATCCGATTCTCAGATTACCCAAAAGTTTCGACTCTCAAAAAACTGGGTCCAAAACCTATTTTAGGTTCCGATTCATAAACGGATCCGGATCTGGAACCCAATTTAGGTTCTGATTGATAAATGGGTCCAGTTCTGAGTCCATATAGGTTCTGACCTGTAGACCCGAGACCCGGCATATGAGTCATTAATATTGCAAATTTGTACTTCAAAATAAACTCTTCTTTTTTTTTTTTACTTTTTTATGTTTAATACTGGATGTAGCAGATTTGATGCACTGTTATAAGTTGAACGATATGGTTATTTAAAAAAAAAACAAAGGGAATAAAGAAAAATTATAATTGATTTTAGAACTAGATTTTAGTTCTTTAGTTGGACCCGGTTCAAGGTTTTTCTATCGAAACCGAGTCTAAAACTAACAAAACAGGTTTCGGAACTGAAACCATTATTAAAAAATGGGTTCAGATCCAGATTCACGTCCGGGTCCACCATGGTTCCCATCCGGTCCAGTTTGCAACCTAATCCCTAGTAAGAAGGCTAAGAACAGCCCTACCCGGCCCGGCCATTTGGGTGCGTTGCCCTCGAACTTCCCGTTGAACCACAACCAGGGCTGGAGCCGCCGGTCTCTGCGAGCGGCGGACCATTCATTACCTTAAAGCCCTCGACGTCCGCGACATGACTGCTTTGTTCTTCTTCTTCTTCTGACCATGGCGATCTCCCAGAGAAGCAACAATCTTCTCTTCTCTCCTTCCATTTTCTCCCGCCTCCAAACCCTAATTTCAGATGTACAGGTACTATATCTCGCTCTATCTCTATCTCAATTCGAACATTGATTTTTCTCCTCGCTCTGATGTTCCTAACGCTTTTTGTATTCCCTCTTTCTTCTTCTTCTTCTTCTTTTTCAAGCGATCGAAACATACATTTGCAGGAGAAGAAGGGGAGATCTCTCCTATTAGAAAAGATGCAGCTTTTGACTCTGTTACTACTAAGAATGGTATTTCCAATCTCTTCCTTTAGATTTGTCAATATCAAGCTTGTTAATTTAACCTTTCCGAAAAAAAAAGAAGTGGCTTGTTAAGCTAGTGTGAGCATGGATATTGAGACTTTGGAATGTTGGGTGTCTGTCAGAGCAGAGGCGTTTAGATGGAAGTTTGGAATATTGGTATGAAAAAGTTGCAATCTTTTTCCATGAATAGTAGAAAAGGAGCAATAAATTCACAGTTTTTATTACATTTTTGTTGTTGTTGTCGATGTTGTTATGAATATTGTTGTATTTTCTGTTCTGGGGTACATCCAAACGTGGCATAAGAATCTGTCCGTGTTGATCAGTTGCATGTAGATAGGATGGGATGTTGCTTCAATGCTAATGAAAAGTTTTCCCTTTTAAAGTTGGGTTTTTGCTTCCCACCTGGGAGTTGGTGGAGTGGCATAAGGAGTGAATTTGCTCCCCGGGTCTTGTGTTTGAAACCACCCACCCAGTGTAGTTTGTGTGGGTTTAGCAGGCACTACCTGGGGCATTAGTCTTGATGGGTCATAGACCTCAGGGATATCCATGCCATCAATGTAAAAAAAAAGTTTGAGCCTTTGCTCTTAATGATGCTGACCTCAGGTGCAGAATAATAGTCGATGAAATCTGATTCTCATTAAAAAGATCGCCTTTGGGATGAACCTAATATATACAAAAATTACAAATAGGGCCTGGCCTTTATGGGCCTGAACCAACAGGAAGGACATAACCAATGACATTACAAAGAGGCCTTTATGGGCATGAACCATGACTAGAGTCTGGTGGGTCATTCCTACACTCCCCCTCAAATTGACGTTGTTTTGAAGAAAGCATCAATTTGGTAACAAGAAAATCATGACGCGATCGTGGCATAGCTTTAGTGAAGAGGTCAGCCAATTGATTCTGAAAACTGACATGTGGAAGATGAAGACGACCCGAAAGAACGTGCTGACGAATAAAGTGACAGTCAACTTCAATGTGCTCGGTTCTCTCATGAAAGACTGGATTATTGGCAATCTGTATGGCGCTCGTATTATCAACATTGAGAGGAGTTGCACCAAGAATAGGGACACCAAGTTCTCTAAGGAGTCGTCGAAGCCAAATAATCTCACTGGTAGCAGAGGACATGGATCTGTATTCAGCTTCAGCGGAAGATTTAGAGACTGTAGCTTGCTTTTTGCACTTCCACGAAATGATAGAGGAGCCTAAGAACATACAGCAGCCGGTTGTTGATCGTCTAGTGTCTGGACATCCAGCCCAGTCTGCATCTGCATACGCATGTAGAGCCAAGGGAGAGGTGGATGAATAAAAGAGACCTCGATCAAGGGCATGGTTTAAAATCTCGGTCTCGGTCGCGGTATCGGCCGGGCCGAAAAACCGATATGATATCGGTATCGGTCGCGGATATCGGTCCGTCGCGGTTATCGCGGTGTGAATTTTTTTTTTAATCCAAAAAAATTCGCAAAAATATCCAAAAAATCCAGAATATTAGAAAATGCTGGAAAACTATATTTGTTTCCATTAGTAACAACAATAAATCAAAATCTCGGTCACCTTAAGTTATGAGTCCTGTCTGTGTTACAGACTCGTAGTTCACTGTCTTTTTTCCAGTATTTCATATAATGCAAACATTATTTATGACTATGAGTAGATGTAGATATATCATCTACATACTATTAATAAGCCTTTGGTATCACAAATATCCTAACAAGTAACAACAATTATTTTTTGGAAAACAATAATTAATAATATTATTTTCAAAATCCTAAATATATAGATCTAACATAAAAGTATGTAGATCTATCATTTACACACCATACAATGATCATGAATCATTAAAACAACATATTTATGATGAAATCCCCAAAAAATGATATATTATAATTCAAATATTAAAAAATCCGAAAATAAAAAAAATTGAAATTTTTTTTCAAAATCATGTGTATGAGTAGATCTAGCATGAAAGTATATAGATCTAACTTCTAAATGAAGAAAACAACACAATTACACAAGTGAGTAAGTGACAAACCTCTATGCTTCATCTATAAAAAATAAAAATAAAAAATAAAAAAAAAAAAAACCGAGATGGTTTTTATCTCGGCCGAGATATTAAAAAAACCGAGATAATGGTCATCTCGGCCGAGATGGGCCGAGACCGATATCTCAGTGAGATATCGGCCCGGTCTCGGCCGATTTTTTAAACCATGATCAAGGGTTCCACGAATATATCGTAGTATCCGATGGACAGCAGTTAGATGAGGTTTGTAAGGATTGCTTACAAATTGGCTAACAATCTGGACTGCATGAGAGATGTCAGGATGTGTCATGGTGAGATATATAAGACTCCCAACAAGTCTTCTGTACATAGTAGGATCTGGAAGAGGATTGCCTTCTTCTTTGCAAAGTTTAGAATTGAGCTCCATAGGTGTCTCAGATATTTTGGAATCAGTCAAATGAGACAAAGAAAGCAAGTCTTCTGCATATTTCCTTTGGTGAATGCGAGTACCATTATGAATGCGGGAAATCTCCAATCCAAGAAAATATGTTAAATGGCCAAGGTCCTTCATCTTGAAATGACGCATGAGAAATGATTTAAGGGCGATAATACCAGTCACATCATTGCCACTAATAATCGTATCATCTACATAAAGAAGCAACAAGGTACAACCTTGGGCAGTGCGTCTCACAAAGAGAGAGTGATCATTAAGACTCTGATAAAAGCCAGCTTTAAGAATCGCTCCCCGAAATGTATCAAACCATGCACGAGGTGCTTGCTTAAGACCATATAGAGACTTTCGGAGGCGACAAACATGAGATGAAGGACAAGCATACCCTAGAGGTGGCTTCATGTAAACAGTCTCCTGAAGATCGCCATGCAAAAAAGCATTCTTAACGTCCAACTGCCAAAGCTGCCAGTTGCGAATAGTTGCCACTGCAAGTAAAGTCCGAACTGTGGTCATCTTGGCAACTGGAGCAAAAGTTTCTTTATAATCAATCCCGTACTCTTGTTTGAATCCTTGTGCAACAAGGCGGGCCTTATATCTATCCAAGGTCCCATTAGATTTCACTTTGATTGAGTACACCCACTTACTGCCAATGACAGGGGCATCAGGAGGTTGGGGAACCAGTTCCCAAGCTTGATTTGATTCGAGGGCAAGGATTTCCTCGTTCATTGCATCTTGCCAACAATGGATCTCTTTGGCCTGGTTATAAGAGGAGGGAACAACCACAGAATCGACAGAAGTCGAAAAGGCAGAAAAACCATACCAATCAGGTGGCTTAGATGTACGATTGGAACGACGTAAAGGTGGAGTTTGTGGAGGCGGTGAAATAATGATACTTGGATCAGGCAAAGGTAAGGGAACGGAAGCAGGAGTAGAGGCAGGAGGGAGCGGCCGGCGTCGACTATAGACCTGCAAAGGTTTGTTAGAAACAGAAGGAGATGATGAATTTGAGAACAGTGGAAGATAGGAAACATCCGAAATTTTTGAATCATGTTGCAAAGAATAAAATGGAACATGTTCGACAAAGACAACATTCCGAGAAATGCGGGATCGACGTGCAACAGGATCCTAGCATAAAAAACCCTTGTGTTCATCACTATACCCTAAGAAGACACACTTAGCAGCTTGATTAGAAAGTTTATGTTTTTCCAACGAAGGGAGATGAACAAAGCATAGACAACCAAATGTACGTAAATGAATGTAAGATGACGAATAGCAATAGAGAGCTTCAAATGGGGAGATATGTTTTAGCACCGGGGTAGGAAGTCTATTAATTAAATGAACGGCAGTATGAATAGCTTCACACCAAAAAATGGAGGGAACATGTGTTTCAAATAGTAAAGCTTGGGTAGTTTCTAAAATATGCCTATGTTTCCTTTCTGCTATGCCGTTCTGTTGAGGTGTGTAAGGACAAGATTTTTGGTGAAGAATTCATTTAGTAGACAAAAAGGAAGAAAAGTCTCCTGATAGGTACTCTCCCCCCGAATCAGAACGAAAAACCTTAATTTTGTTGTTAAATTGAGTTTCCACAAAATTGTAAAATGTTTTAAAAGTAGAAAAGACTTCAGATTTAAATCTAAGGAAATAAATCCAGGTGAACCGTGTGTGATCATCAATGAATGTGACATAGTATTTATATCCCAATCTACTCGATTTCAGGGCAATTCCCCAAACATCAGAATGTATAATATGAAAAGGAGTCGTAGCCCGAGAATAACTAACGGGAAAAGGCAAAACATGGCTTTTACTCAGACAACATGAAGAACATTTAGAATGCAAAAAAGTACCAAGTAATCTATTATCAATAGAGGAATCCAACAATCCATGTTTAAACAAAAACACAAGTCTATCATTATGTAAATGACCAAGGCGCCGATGCCAAATGGTCCACTTCGTATTCGAAGTCCTAGAAAATGAGGCCAAAAAGGATGATCCTAAGTCAACATCCAGCAAAAAATTCCTCCCATGTTTACTCCCCGTCCCGATCACCTTCCCACTGTGCCGGTCCTGTATGACACAACCAGAAGATGTAAAATGCACTGAGTATCCATTATTGACCAATTGACCAACAGAAAGCAAATTAGCAGATAAGTTTGGAACGAAATAAACATTTGACAAGGTCAGAAGTTGATGTTGAGGGGTGGTAATGTTAATAGAGCCAATACCAAAAATGGACAAAAATTATGACCATTTGCAACCATAATTTGTTCAGTTCCATTATAAGAATGGGGTGCACTAAGATTAGCTTCCACAGATGTCATATGATTGGAAGCCCCTGAGTGAATATACCATGAAGAAGGAGAAATGGAATGAGACTGACCATCGATACCCATTGAAGTAAAAACAGATGCTATTGAGGCATTGACTAGTTCTCTGATTTGCTCGGGAGTCATGAGAATAGCTTGTGAAGAGGAGGCTTTAACCACAGGAGCCTGGGTTGAACCTGTAGAGCAGTTGGGTTTGGACGGTGTTGTAAACCATCATTTCTTTTCTGTGGCCGTCTAGTGCACTCAGAAATAACATGACCAGTCCTCCTTTTACAGTAATTGCAAAAGTTTTTCTTCTTACAATATCTCGCAACATGGCCAATCTCTTTGCACTCATAGCATTGGATGGGTTTTCCCTTCGTAGAGAGAAGTGCATTTTCTTCAGATACTGGGGTACTAAAAACTCTATGTTCTTCCACGATGGAATGTTGGGATTGAAGCCGAAGTTCCTCTCGAAGTACCTCTTGGACACATGTATCTAAGTCTGGAGCATGTTCTCTATTCATCAGGGCTGATCGCACAGACTCAAATTCGGGCCTCAAATTCATCAAGAATTGGCTAATATGGGACTCTGCCTGAAGTTTGATTGCTTCAGGGCGCATGGCAACAGACACCGTATCGAAGACCATGGAATCTTTCTCATGCCATAGGATGAGAAACCCATTGTAATAGTCTTGAACCATTTTGTCCCCTTGACAGTACTTAGCTAGTTCAGTGTCAATGTAATACTTGCGAGCTTGATTAGTTTGATGATAGATCTTCTTCAAATGAGACCACATGTCATAGGCAGTGGCATATGACTGTAGGGATAGGATAATTGAAGGATCAATGGAATTCAGAATCCAGTTGACCACCTTAGAGTTACTTTGAATCCATTTGGCCTTAGCCTTATCCTCAGTTGGTTCAGTTGATGAACCATCTAGAAATTCTGTTAGACCTTGTCCTTGGACAAAATGTCTGAGTTGAAATGACCAGCCAGCATAGTTTTTAGCCCTAGTCAGTTTAGTTTGGATTACCTCAGATTTTTCCATCACAAAAAAAATTCTCAAAGTGACTATTTCTATCTAAGAAGAGACTGGATGAAGGCTAACCTTTCTGTCTTCCTGAGCTATTCTTGTGGCAACTGAATAAATGAAGAAGCAGAGAAGAGAACCACAGGCAAGGCTCAACAATGCCCCTCAAATTGAGAGTCTGGATGTATATTGCAGAGATGATGAAACTAAAGAACCCAGACTCCTTGAGCTTGATAAAATCGAAGATGAAGAACCCTAGAAGTAGATGATGGTCAACCAAGAGGTGAAGTCGAGCTCCAACATCAAGCGACAAGACAAACCTGAGACTCCCAATGCGTAGGCAAATAGATGAGCTGAAGCACTATTCGAATGGGGCTTCTTGATGATGAAGACCAGAACAAACGAGACGAAGAAGATGAGAATGAAGATCTCAGTCGCAACAAGGGGACGAAACCCTAAGCCTCATGGTCGAAGAAACAAAAGAGGTGAAGGCTCTGATACCATAATAGGCGATGAAATCTGATTCTCATTAAAAAGATCCCCTTTGGGATGAACCTAATATATATACAAAAATTACAAATAGGGCCTGGGCCTTTATGGGCCTGAACCAACAGGAAGGACATAACCAATGACATTACAAAGAGGCCTTTATGGGCCTGAACCATGACTAGAGTCTGGTGGGTCATTCCTACCAGACTAATTAAGGCTTTGAGTCCCATACTTAAACACTTCTACAATTTCCCACCAAATTTTATTTTCTTTTATTTCTTTTCTTATGTAAGATTTTAAGCTTATGAGATTCGCACATGGAGTCTAAATGGTTAAAGTTTCTAATAAACCTTCCCCTTAGTGACAGGACTGCCCATATGCCCACTCATGCACCCACACCAAAACAATAACACATTGAATTCTTACTGGTAACAATTTTAAAAGGTTTATATGAAGTCAAATTTTCATGATCCTAAGCTGTAGCCTCAGATGATCAGGTGGGGATGAAGCTTGACCTGACTTCTATTCCCACTCACCCCTGCACATCCCACCCACTCCCACGAGGAGACTTTGGTTTAGTCAGTCTTTTACAAAGTTGAAAGTTATTGTTATTAAATTGGTGGACATTGGAAAAAAAAAAAAAGGGTTAAAGAAGGTCTACCAAATATGGATATAGATTTTTTTCTTTAGTGGTTGGGGAAGGGAGAGACAAAGGAGAAATTAGCCCCCCTGTCAATAAACATTATATATATATATATCTATATATCTTATCAGTTATCATACACATGTCGGGTCTTTTGTTCTTTTTTTATTTACAGAAAAGGAAAACTTTCGTGCTGATCCCTTTTTTTTCTTTCATGTTTTTTAGTGGATCGGCTTGACACTTCAACATGGAAGGTCGTGGATTCAACGAGAGTTGGAATTAATTGGTCGAAGATATCCCCTTCTACACTGACAGTTTTGAAAATTCTTCATAGAAAAGGTAAATTTTATTTTCATCATAATAATGAGTAAATTTTTCTTTTCATCATATCAATATCTTAATATATGATCCAATGGTTTTTTAAGCATGTCATGGATTTTGTTAGTGTGTTAGTTAAGGAAAGAATTTTGCATTAATAATGAGAATAACAACTATACGCATATATCTAAACATTAATTGTCCATTTTCATGTCACTATTATTTTATTATCTATTCAATTCTAAAGTTCAGCAGATTTGTAATTAGTTATGTCTACTGCAGAAACTAGGACAGATTCAACAATGCATAAAAGACAAATAGGCGGCAAATACCAATTTATGCAGATAGCACATCTCAGAAACAACGCATAATCTAATAGATCCATCAAAAACTCTTATAATTTTGAAACATATCATACTCCAGAATCAATCCCGTTTCCCTCCCTGTCCAACGCTTCAGTTTTAAGAGGACTTTTTGTGCCCAATCCATTCCCTGTGTAACATAGGTAGCTGCTGCATGTGGGAGTGACCTGGAAGCTATTTTCCTAGATGAGCAAAGCTGCTTCTCCTTTTAATCTACTCTTGTAGGAATGAGGGGCTGAGAACATTAAAAAAAAAGAAAAGAAGAAGAGAGAGCAGCTGAGGAGCAATGTCACATTGTCACTCATATTTTGCATGGCATCTGCTCCGTATATCCTTTTTTAAAATGGTCCTCTAGTTCTGATGGGGCAAAGTAAGTCATCAGTCCCTTCTCTAATGTAATAAATGACATAATATCAAAAACCGTCTTAGCAGATTTTTTTTATTTTGAATTATCGTCATCATAATTGTTACTGTTATTTGAAAGAAATGGGCTGTACCATTTTTTTAATGGTGAAATGGGCTGTACCATTGCTCGAAACTTTATTTCTTACTGTAGGATTAGTGACCCAACCATTGAAGCTAAGCGCAATGGTATTTTTGATGCTATGCTGAAGGAAAGTATATTTACTTAATAATAACTTAAAGCAATACAACTACAAGATTAGAATTCCTCCAAAAGTCTTAACCGGTGTATTGCCTACTTCAGCGCACTGCATATTTTAGTAGGTTATCTTTAAAGGAAGTGTAAAATGGTTATGTTTCTCTATCTACATCACAATTGAGAAATACTCGAGTAGTAGGAACCCAGCAGCAGAAGGGGGAGTAAAGGTAGGAGCAAGAGATCAATTCCCTTCACTCTCCAATCTGCTCATCTATTCGTTTTTTTCTGAATGTCAATTCTATACATGATAAGAGTATAGAATTATATACATGTCAATTCTATTTCATTCAAAAGGAGATAAGCACAAAAGAAAATTCTATACATGATAAGAGTATATATGGTACAATGATTAAAAAAAAAAACCCTCCAAAGTCCTCAACAGAGAGGGCTTATGCAGCCCACCCCCTCAATCATAGTGACAGCAACCAACCAGAAATATGTCCGCGCAAGATACCGTATGCTAAAAGAACAAAAATGAAAAACTCAGAAGATGGAAGCAGATGACTGTTCTTCTCCCTCATTTTGTCCTATCCTGATTAGGAAATTGAGCTCAATCGGTTGTTCTAGTTATGTAGGGCTACATTCCCTGTCACCCCTAAACCTAATATATCACTTCTACCCTCTTCCTTCTATGTCTTTATGGCTTCCCCCTTTCTGTTTTCAGTCTTTTAAGCACACACCAATACCATCTCAGAGGACATTCTTTTAATTTCTTTCAAATTGGATATTCCCATGCATTTTCTTTTCAATCAATTATATTATATTAAAGCCAGGCCTTTCCAATATAATTTTGACCACTCAGATTTGATTTTGACCGTAACTGTAATATAACTTCTCACTTCTTATAACTATTGCTTACTTCTTATAACTACCCATTACCTTTTGTTTTCCTTTTTTATTTCTACAAAATTACCTTTTTGCCCACATCTCCTATTCCATTTCTACTAATTTTTTTTTTACCTCACTTCTCATATTCCCTTTCTACTCTCCCTACTCTCAATTCCGAAAATAGGTACAGTCATATTTTCTTTCTTTCTAAAAAATTATTGCTGTGCATGAATATTTGACTTGCATTATATGAGTGAATATTTGAATTGCATTGTATGGACGTACCCGTGCTAGCACGGGTTATTAATTATTATGCTAGTGGTAAATTATTTACTAGTAAAATTTGTTGGTGATTTTAGATTCTTTTGGGTTGAGAATTGTGCTTGCATTTGTATAAATTGATTTAAAATTGGCTGCAATCACTGATGGTATGCAGTTCGTCACATGTCCAGGGTTTGACGCCTATCTGGTGGGAGGTTGCGTGAGAGACTTACTTTTAAAGAAAACACCTAAAGATTTTGATGTGGTCACCACTGCTGGCCTTAAACAGGTTTTTGCAAGAACTAGGAAGTTCTGCTGATTAGTTTCTGAAACAAGGAAAATGGCATTCAAGTCCTTGCTGACTGGTTTGTATTGTTTTGCAGGTAAAAAAACAATTTCACAGATCCCAAATTGTGGGGCGGC
Source organism: Cinnamomum chago (assembly GCA_038049695.1). Taxonomy (NCBI): domain Eukaryota; kingdom Viridiplantae; phylum Streptophyta; class Magnoliopsida; order Laurales; family Lauraceae; genus Cinnamomum; species Cinnamomum chago. The sequence continues at coordinate 70,308,110 of CP142459.1, forward strand.
GTTTTCCTATATGCCTGGTGAAAATTCATGATAACACCATTGAGGTTTGTATAGTGGTTCTTTCGACAATGATAAACCCAATGTTCTCATTAGCTATGCGTTGTTAAAAATGAAAATATAATGCAAGTATATACTTGTATTTTTTCCCTTTAACATCCTTAATTTAATCTTTGCTCTGCCAGGTGTCTAGCTTTGATACGATTGCCAAGCATTCTAAAGAAAAGGAAACAGTTGATTTCTCTCAAATGCCAACTGGTTGTGACAAAAAAGATTTTGTTCGTTGGAAAAACTGCATGGAGCGGGATTTCACCATTAATGGGTATTCATGAGATTATTAACACAATTCATAAAAAGATAAATTTGTCATGCACCTGAAGCTGGGTTCCTAAAACCTCACTGATTGATATTCTGTCTTCCTGCAATGAACCACAGCTGTTCTATTTTAGTTGAGCTTTCTAGTTTGTCATTGACTGATTGGTTGTTAATTTTTTAATTTCATGGAAAGCAGTTTATTATATGACCCATTTGTGAATAGAATCTACGACTACACTGGCGGGATTATGGATTTAAAGATGTGCAAGGTGCCTGTTTATTATTATTGTTCTTTTGCAGCATAATAGTACCTTTATTTTTTTTTAGGTTATGGATTTTTAATTTGTTTATTTAAGATGAATTTCTTCTTCACTCTTGTTTACCAATTATGCACCTAGGTACGAACTGTGATCCCTGCCTATGTGTCATTTAAAGAGGATTGTGGTAGGTCTGCACATCTTCGGTTTAAATTTTTGTATGTTTCACATTCTTGTCCATTTGGGTCTAGCATGATATCGATACTGACTGATCCAATATTTGTCTAAACTTTCACCTACTACAGCAAGAATTTTGCGGGCCTTAAGAATTGCAGCCCGCCTTGGTTTGCATTTTTCTAGGGATACTGCAGCTGCAATGCGGGATCTTTCCTCATCCATAGTGACATTGGCGAAGGTAACGAGATCCTGCTTTTGGACTTCTATTGGGTCGTACACTCGTACTACTGTACCTGTTTACTTAGCACCTTTTCCATCAGATTTTGATGAACATTCTCATTCATTTTCTAGTCAAGGCTGATGATGGAAATGAACTTTATGCTGGCATATGGTGCTGCTGAGTCCTCTCTCTGTTTGCTTCATAGATTCAGGCTTCTCGATATCATGCTTCCGGTTCATGTAAGTGGTTCTTCAAGTAGCGCATCTCCATTTACTTTTGTTCTTATATATATTGACAAAGTTGAAAAGTTTCTCAATTAAAAGGAGCTGTGTTTTTATTACAGGGAGCATATCTTGCTGAACAGGCTGAGAAAAAAGTTGCTCAAAGTTCAACCATGTTTATGGTGAGCATTACTTTGTTTCCAGTTCTTTTATGCTCCATTGGTAAATTTGGTTTCTGGCACACATCAACTCTGGCACATCAAAGGTTTATCATCAACGAGTCATTTTGAGTTCTCCAGAAATCCATGTCTTCGGTCTTTATTCATATTTATTTAGGTCGCATGCACGGCTTTCTTACATGGATTTGAAAATGAGTGAAGTACTTGTTTCAGACACGCAACAGAGATGACACTGTGTCAAATTCTTCACAGATTTTTCTACTGCTGATTTAAACAATCGTTTTTCGTTGATAAAATATTATAACATTTTTTCTTCTCTTGGAATCTGACTAAACCTTTAAAATGTTTATTAATTAACAATTTAAAGTAATATTTGTACTTTATTAGTTCATTTCCTATGTGTGTTTTTTAATGGCTATGTGGTATTTTTAAGCAATTATTTAAACATTGTGCAGAATCCACAAATCAGACTAAAGACGGTTTTTTTTTTATATTGATTGCAGTCCATGAAAACTCATTTGTGATAAATTTTTTTAGATGATTTAACATAAAATTTGCTTTCTTTCTTCTCCTTCCACGGTTTTTAGAAAAATTATCTTTACACAATAAGTGAAAACCAATCAGGCAGAGAAAAATGTGAAAACCATTAGAGCAGCGTGATGCTTGATAGTTGATAGTTGGGTGAATTGGGCGCAGCTGCACAGCATGCGGTGGGTTGATACCTAGACAGAACAAACTATAGAAGAAGATTAAATACCTAAAAAACATATAATTTTTATGATATATATATATATATATCTTTTCTCGATGAAAACTAAGCATTCCTTTGGATGCCTTAATGCACATTTCACTAGATAAAAAGCTGTACAGTGACAGCCAAAAAACACTGTACCAAAAACAATAGCCCTTCATTGTTCTTTGTGGCATTATTATTGAGTTTATTATGGCCTATTTAAATGTCCGATTTCTTTGTTTTTTTTTTTTTTGCAGAAATTATTTTCCTGTGTGGATAAATTACTTGCTCCTGATAGGCCATCAGACTGCAGTTTGTGGTAAACCAATCATACCCATTGTTTAATTCCAAAGCTGCAATAGAAAATTTGTAGAACTACAGGATGTCCTGTTGTTTGAGTTCCTTCAAAGAGAGTATTTATTTATGTTTTTAAGAAGTGACATTTCCTTTTCTTTTCCAATTTTGGAACTATCTCCCTTCAATTCACTAATTTGTTTGGCTTTACTACTTTCTGATTATTATTAATTTTTTGCCTATCGAATGTACAGGGTTGGATTATTGGCATTTCACTTGGCATTGATAAATCATCCTCAAGACCCTCTTGTAGTTTGGACTTTTGCCTCCAATTTATATTATGGAAACTGGTGCAAAGCTGTGGACTTTGCAAGAGAAAACACTAAAATGGGCGTTCAATTCTCTCCAGAAATTTTGGAGATGTCTGCAACTAAATCTGATGAATCACTTTTGGAAGAAGTCTCTCATCTAGCATCCCTGGTGATATCTTCGATAGATGCTTTGACCAACAAAGATGCTCTTCTAAAAACGATGGGCAGATACCCACATATTCCACATTTAGGTTTGGTATGTGCAAAATTTTCATTTCATTAGCTTTAACAATATGGAGAATTTCAGATGCATCAAATCATATTAGATTCTGTATGGACACGGTTTTCATTTCCCAGTAGCTTTTGTCACCCAAATGTATGATTAATGCCTTCCTATTAAATAATTTGAAGGTATGATCTATGGGCTTGGTGTGGCACAATATGGATACATTGCCTAGTTCAAAGCATCTGGGTATGATACGTTGTATTGATCGACATAGAACACATGGATTTCCTGACCTGTAATGCATGCACTAAGTTTCGAACACCATATACCAATCCCAAGCTTTCCCTATACTATTGGTAAGCCTTCCCTTATCTTTATTATTATAGTTTTCTGCTTGACAAAGTTGTCAGCTCACACGGTAGATCAGGAGATCTAACTTTGTCAGTCAAGCCTTCTTGGGCAAAAGTGCATCCAGTAGCCTTGGGTGAGGCTGCAGTATAAATAGGACAGGTCAGGGTTGACTTTAAGATTGACAAATCAGTGCCCATTCTATTACTGAAGGTTCTTTTCTCGTTCTTTCTGCCTGGCTGTCCATCAAATACCAGTCCAAGTAACAATCTCAGTAGGTGACTCAAGTGTAGATATCTCTTTAATTCCCCTTTTGACTTTCCAGACAACATAACTTGGCATAAGTCCATACTGATTCTCTAAAACATAAGACTGTCTTAGGCTATTTTGCTATTGCTCTAACTCTTGCATCATATGCATTATGAAAATAGGCAAGATAAGGCTTTGATGCTGATAAATTCTATATAGCTCAGTAGTTTGCACAATATGTACATGGACTATGGTTCCGTCATATTATTAATATATGAGACGGTGCAAATTTCCTAAATAACTAGACTGCCATGCTGTGTCTCTCTCCAAATGCCTGACCTAGAATATTCAATAAGTTTGTACTTGACAACTATGTGCATCAACCTGTAGTTTTAGGTGCACGTGTCTGCAAATTTGCATGTTAGCATATTGTGTTAAAGTGTAACAAATGGGTGTCGTATTTTCAGGTATTTATATCCAAGAAAACAGCGACGGTAGTGTCTGAACATTTCAGTGTGATTGAAGCTGATTTCGTGGAAAGAGAGAATTTTGATGTTGATTACAAGCTGCTTGAAATGGGAGAACCCAAGGAAACAAGATTCGTGCTTGGGAAAGTAATCCTGGACACGATGAACAATGGGGTCTTACAAGATCAAAACGCGGAGGTTGTCAAGGTTGTGAAACATAGGCCTTCGCTGTCAAAATTGTTCACATGAGTTGTAAAATTTTGTATGATCTCGCTCTTTGTAAATTTTATGCAATCTATCGTGGAAAATGCCTCTATGAATTCATTTCTTTTTACCTCCAAGAAACAAAGGATAGCCGGGCATCCAGCTCACCTCAAGTGCCATGGATCGACCCCTGGCACAAGTAGCTCGCAGTCGGAATGTATTTTGTGGCAGAGCATGGAGCATGGAGCCACTCGAGCAGAGCACTGTTGTGGAAGTGGAGCACAGCAAAGGAATGGAACACCCCAGGGATGACCCCTGGGCCTAGATTAGGCTAATTTAGGAGACTAAGATGGTTTACAATTCCTGTCATGTAATAGCAAGATTTTTTGACCTCCTCCATGAGTAAATGGGAAAAAGTTCTCTCTTTTCTAACTCAGTAGTCTCATGCGTGTGCTGGTATTTTTCATTGGGCTCGGTTTGTGTCTGTTTGGTGCACAAAACTTCTCTCTTGTTCTCACCTGTTGTGCACATTGGGGACCATGGCCACATGTACCAATGTGGCACACTTGCCTGAGATCCCGGATGTTCTTTAGCCAAAAATAGGCCAAGCTACTCATCTTCAGGTGGTCCCAAGTACTCAACTTTGGATAATATCCAGTACTTACGGTAGAAAAGGAAAAGGCCCACCATTGAGACTTATTTACAGATGTTGAGGGCCCATTGGGATCTTCATGAACAGAGTGCAAGTAATTTGGTTAATGGGCAATTGAAGGTTCAAGCATTGGATGAAAATGAGTTCCCTGTAAGTGGCTGCTCCGTGTTTTGCCATAACCAACTACAGGTAAATAGAGGCAACTGAGTACCGAAGACTCGAACGCGCCCTAAAGAATGAATCTCTGATCATAATCTGTCAGTCTGACCTAACCTTAGCACATTTATAACATTTACCTATCTAGTATTTATAATTAAATAAGTCTTAGCTTTTAATATAGCTTATTACCCCAAATTTTTTTTTTAAAGATAAGTTAATCTTTCATTTTCTCAAAAGAATAAGGGACTTTTTTACGAAAAAAATAACTTTAAACCCATATGTGGATTTATTAACAAATACATAAAAACCTCAGATAGGGGGCTCACACATTTTATTTTTGGACTAATGTACTCCCTAACGATATCATTACTAGTTTGCCCTAATGATTAGTCTAATGTTAAAACCCGGTCCCTCCTATTCTCTTCTTCCTTCTTCTCTACTCTTCGCATCTGTTACCAACTCTAGTTGTCACCTTTCCATTTGCTCATTGGAAAGGGTAAACTACTCGTCTAGAGCCATTTTCCACCTTCCACTTGTCTTTTCGCCATTCCCCTTTGCGAAGCTGCTGGTCGAAGTCGTTCTTCATTGTCACCTGGCCATCTAAAAAATTAACAATCGAAGGGAATTACAAAGAGTTGAGATTCCACAACTGTTTAAATGTGGTTTGTCTTGAGGTTGGATTTTAAGTGTTTTCACCATCTTATATTTCTCATTTTTTCTTGCGGTTATGTTTTTTTTTTTTTTTTTTTATGCCAATCTATCTTTGAATCAAATGAGATTTTTCGTTTTTATATGATATGAAGTATGCTAATTTATCTTTCACTATATATCTACAAGTTGCTCTGTCAAAAATGGATTGAGAATGAGTTCTGCTGAATTTGATTTTTGCTGCTGCTTTGTGAATATGTCGGATTATTAATGAACTTATATTGTTTCCCCCCTAGGATTCTTCCATGGAAGTTGATTAATGGGGTTGTGAGATCTGATAAGTATATAAGATGTCGCACACGAAGCGGAGAGGAGGAGATGTACTAACGATGTCGCAAGGGAAGAAATATAACGATGGGTTATGTATTCTTAACAAGGGGCATATTTATCTTTTTACTGCGTATGAACCCCAAATTCGATTTTTTTTCATATATTCTTAATAAATTAGTGTAAACAGTATTTACGACTAAAATTTTCTTAAAAACCCATTTATTCTTTCATTTTTATGCTAAAGGAATTGGAAAGGCATGCTTGGTATGAAATTGGGCACAGATGCAGGTTTACCGCTGCTATTATAGGCGGTAAAGTTGAATTTCTAGATTTCCTCCTCTATGAGAGGAGGAAAACTAGCACTTGCAAACATACCGCTGGTTCAAACGGCGGTAAAGTGTCCTTTGCAGGTTTTCCTCCCCTCTAAGCGGAGGAAAACTTGAAATTGCCACTCGTGACACAGTTATCTTGCAAACCTATTCTTTTTTACCTCTATTTACATCTTTGTCGGGTCGTGGGTTAGGGATTTGGTCCACAAAGTAATGGATGGGCATGTATGATTAACGTTTAAATGCCGTAATATCAAATCACAACAAATACACAATAAATCACTTGTTTGGTAAATCTACTTTAGCGGTGTAGTGAAGTAAATGGATGATACAAGAGAGACCAAAAGTAAATGTTTGGTCAAATCAAAAGGTGAGAGAGTAGCTTTTCTAACTTTCTTTTAAAAAGAATAGTGTTGTCTGTAAGGGTGCTTATGGATCGGGCCGGCCCCACGTTATAATTCATTTCAATAGATACACAACAAAGCAAACAATTCCTTATAGATATAATCAGAGCCTTCTGGTAATTGTCTTTCAAATGAACGGTAAAAAATGACTCATGTCAGTCCACATTCAAATATTAATAAAAATTCTGCCAATTAGAAATGGATGAGATTTCTGCTAAATCTTTCCTTGGTGGTTACCACCAGACAAATGTTAATTAAAAACGGTTTGCATCAATATATATAACTGCAGCTGGACTTTTCACACACACACACAAAAAAAAAAAGAAGAGGAGTTAAGACTAAGGATCTTAGTAATGCTTTGATTAAGCAGGCGTCACCGAGCAGGTCCAAGGATTGAATTTGTGGGAACTATGTACTGGCTTCAGTCTTTCCTGAACCAATAGTTATGTGATGACCAACATATTGAATGCAAAATTGACTGCTGGTGTCTAAGTAATGGTCTTTGAACCACTTCATTGGAGTTACAAATAGAGCCCAATGGTAGTTCAATGGAAGACATGACTTTAGGATAAGCCTTTGAAGAAATAAGTTCACAGCTCCAGGGTGGGAAACTTTTAGGAAACTGATTGTCAATAAAAAAGATCCTGTTATTACATTCATAAAAATGATTCAAAACAGGAACTAATCATATCATATTAGTGAGTTGAGATCATCCTGTCAAATCTTACAAAACGTCTTAGAAGAATATTTGCATCTTGTTAACTTCAGATAGCCTGATCTTGTCATGCAACAGCAGAAATACAGAAGTGATGAACATAGAAAAGCCTGGCTTTTTGACAAAGCCATCCTTCTCTACATCAGATGTTATAAAGCTCTATAATTTATAATAGTAAGTCACGGTAGGGGTATACAATACATAAATGAAAGAACAATGGTAACGTTTTGATGTATACTTCTACTAAACATGGAACTTTATATGGACAGAGTCACAGGAAAAATTAGCTGTTATTCTGTTAAATGTGAATCGGACTACATCACTAAACATGAACTTTAGGTGGACAGAGTCTCAGGAAAAATAGCTGCTGTTCTGTTAAATTTGAATCGGAATATTATCACAACCGAACAATCCAATAACTTTATTTCAAGGAATGTGTTCACACTTTCTCATATGCTGCAAGAGAGCATTTGCTTTCCTTTTAGCTCTATTAGTTCCACTCTTTGCTGCCTCAACCACATGCTCATAAACACCAAACTGAAGTGCTGCCAACATGTAAGATGAATTACTCAGAGCTAACTCAAGAAGAACAGAAGTTGCACATTCCTTGTTCTTTGGTGTCCCTTCTCTGATGACTGTCACAAGCGTTTCTATGACAGACATTTGCCCAATGGAGTTGCGCCCTTCAGGATGTGAGATAAGAAGTTGCAAAATTGAGAGAGCCTCATCGATCATACCCAATTGTTTATCACTGATTAGTTGGAGTAGAGGTGTCACAATACCAGCCTCAAGAGCTCTTGCCTTGTTCGCATGGTTTAGAGATAAGTTAAACAGGGCGGTGGCAGCATCCTTTTTTCCTCGGATAGTCCCATTCTTTAAGAGATCTACTAATGGGCGGATTCCATTGAAAGATCCAACCATCTCTCTGTTTTCATTGAGCATAGATAAGCTGAACAATGCCGCCGCAGAGTTCTCTCTAGCCTCCATGGTGCCTTTCTGCAGAACTTCGATGATAGCGGGAATGGCTCCTTCTTTCACTATCAGTCTCTTGTTTCCTTCATCAATTGATAGATTTAATAAAGTAGTCACAGTATGCTCTTGGATCTTGGAATCTGGATAGGACAGAAGGTGAACGAGAGGTGGGATTGCACCATTATTAGCGATCGTGTTTCTACAATCCGGGTTTTCTTTGGAAATCAGCCGAATGTTCATGACTGCCTTCCGCTGCACATCAAGCTGATTAGAAGAAAGTTTCTGGACCAGTAAAGAAATCTCCTCCTTGTTCGAAATCTCTATGCTGGCACATGCTTCTTTCTTTGGCAAGTCAACATTATTCTTTTCACACCACTGCAAAATTAAGTTACGAAGGGCATAGTTTGGTGCAAGAGACAAGTGATCCAGAATTTGCTGGGTCTTTGGACATGTCCGATGGTTTGAATCAAACCATTTTTGTATGCTCGATCGTTCATATGTCTGCGAGTAATAAAGAAAACACCAAATAAACTCACATTATGATATGCATAACAAGTATCAACATGGATATAACCACTTGGGTATGCAAGTTTACCTGTCCAGTTGCAACAATAACAGGATCCACCATGATATCTAATGAAATCGGACAGAGGAAGTCATTAGGAACCAATAAACAAGGGCACTGTTCAACAGTTTTGGGCAAAGTGACATCATCAAGTCCAGTCTCTTCCATGCCAGTAATTTGTCTAAATTTGTTCAGAATGTCTATGATCTGTTGGATAGTCTCTGAACTTAGTCCACTTCTTTCATTAACAAGCCTTTTTATAGCAAATGTTTCTGCCCCTAAGTCAGGGATAGTACATAGGTCCATCCTTTTGGCTAACCGTTCCAATATGGCACTGTCTGCATTTCTACCATCTTTTTTAGAGAAGACAACCATCATATCCATTGCAAACTCTATATCCTGGCTATCTGTCCGTTTCCTTGATCTTTTTAGTTGCAAGCACATAAGTTCAACCTGAATCCAGAAATATATACTTTTATGGTACAACAGATTAGGAAATTAATGTGCACATGCGAAGGAAACATCATAAACTTTTGACGGATTTGTCAATTATATTCGAAACAATTATCATACTGAAAGTAGATATTGTCCCGGTTCTTGCAAATGGTAAGCAACCCATGAGTTTTCACATCTAAGTGCATACCATGTTTACATGAATCTCATGCAATAAAAAATCACAAGATCCATTTACAAATGTGCTGTTACCATCAGCAAGATCCATGATCAAACGGCAGGATTTGATGTTGTTAGATTTATTACGATAAATGCTTAAATTAAATGGAAACATGTTTCATATCTTTGTTAGAGATGGCTATGAGATGTCAGAAGGAGATTGCTGGCAGCAGAGATGAATTTTTGTATGGTGCCTAAAGTAAGAATTCTTAACTGCAACAAATGGCTATCAAGTCAAGCATTAGACTGATTTTGCAATGAAAACATTGAATCAGAGCACATCTCATAAGGGAAAGCTTTTAATTCCATAATTCCAATCATTGTGATCATCATCTTAGCCTCATACCAAATTTCAATAGCTACCTAAAACCCAAGAAAGGGAATGGATTGTTGCGTTAGTTCATTGATTTAAGCTCAGTGAACAAAAGATTCTCTGGCAGGAGTGATGATTTTCAAATGGGCACCTCTTATATACACTGAAAGAAACAGAAAAAGAGTCCATCTTGACAAACTGCCTAATTGTGCATGGATGAAAATACTATTGAAGTGTCTTTCCCAAACGGATATAGATATTTTCTTTGATTTGATCTCGATATTTTCTTGGACCCATTAGAGAAATCCATAAAAAAACATCAGACAAATCTTGAGAGAAAAAAGTGTAACTTACTTGCTCTTTCACTTCATCTGAAATTCCAATCTCATCATAAGGCATACCATCCAACACCTGATGCAATTTTTCATAGATGGCATGAAATCTACCCATTACTGCTTCACTCTCCAATGCCTGACCCACAAAAGAACACCCCATCAATAGAAGAAGAAGAAAAAAAAAAATACAGCCATCACCAAAACATTTATTGATAGCACCAATTGGACAATCTAACTGAGAGACTAATACATTTCTTGACCCGCCTTTGCAAGCGGTGAACCTTACCTTCCTACTTGTATCATGAAATAAATTTGGCAATTAAGATTGCAAGAATTGCACAAATTTGACCGTGACAGGGAAAGGAAGAAAGGGATTAGACCAGATTTAATACGGAAAATTCTACAAGCAATTGGTTATTCCCATCTGATCACTGTGATTTTCCAGCTGTGATGTGCCATATGGGTCCACTTGATGGAAAATGTCATCACAGAGAGGCCCCACCAGATGCGCGAAGGAGATCGGTTCGATCATTTGATTTGATTTGCCCACTAAAACCAACAAATGAAGACAAAAATGAAGGAAGATTAAAAGAAAAAGGACTAAATCCTAACCAGGTAAATCTTGCTTCCATCATGACAACATCTCAACAGCTTCTTCGCCGAAACAAACACCTTCTTCAAATTACCCAAGAAAGCTTCGGCCTCGGCTGGAAGCGGACCCGTCTCGAACTCCCTCACCTCTTCCAACATTGGAACCAACTGCTTAATCCGCCGGACCAGATTAAAACACTCCTTCCTCTGCATCCATCGATAATTCGGCAGCGACCCAACGAACTCAATCACATTAAACAGCGCCTTCACCACATCGCCCTCCTCTTCCGCCATCGGCGCCTTACCCACCTGCTCTCCTCGTCCCCCTCCCTCTGCCCCTACCTACATCTAGGGTTTTGCAGTGGATGGGTTATTTAGGGTGTGCAGAGGGTTGGATACTTGGATCTGAAAGTGGCATTTTGAATGGGGGAGGGTGAAATCTCAAAACCCACCCTGATTGTTTCTTCGATTGGGATAAACAAAAGAGGGATCTTTCTGCAACTCTCTCTTCTTTGCATGTGATTGTCGCGGGAATTTCGGTTGGGCTGTGAAAGGGGCAATGAGTTTTTGAAAAGCGGTTAGAAAGAGAGGGAACAGAGACCGTGGGCTTTGACAGGCCTGGAATAAATAAGTAACGGCTCTTTTACCGCGGAAACACAAGATTAGGTGGCTTTGCTTGTCCATAAATACTTTAGTTGTGGGACCGTTGATTTGGTGGACCATCATTGAATGGGAAGGATGCCCAACATCTACCGTACATAAAAGGAAAATATCTGTTACATGGGATCCAAAATATCAGGCAGTGAAAATTCCATAATAGGTAAAGGGCAAAAAAAAAAAAAAAAAATCAGCTAACTATATGTGGTATTGGACAATCAATGATATAGCGAGAATTGGGTTGCCGTCGTCATCATTTTCAAAGGCTTGTCCAAACCATGTTAGAGTCAGGTACGTGAATTCTAATCCACATTTCTGCTCTATTTTGAGCCAGATCGTCGAATTAATTGCACTTCTTCGTATCCATTTATGTCATCCTCAAGCTCATTTCAAATGAGTTTCATATAATTTTAGGGCGACACCTGATTCATTAAGAATTTTATCTTAGCTTGTTAGAATTTAGTAGGAAATGGTATTGGAAGAAATCTTAGTTAAAACCATGAAATCTTAGTTAGAATTTACTACTAAGATTTGGCCAAGTCGCATGTTGTTGTTTTTTATTTTATTTTATTTGTTAGTTGCAAGAATGGTGGGTAATTTTTTGATATGGATATCTTGATCTCCAAAAATGGTGTTTAGAGCAAAAGAAAAAAGAAGAAGAAGATGGTAGAACCTTTTGATAGCCTGAGAATGGGGAAGAAAGGGCAGAACTAGGGAAAATAAAGGAGAAATTTGGCATAAAGTAGGGCTTTAAACCCTTTATACTTGCCTCAACGGATTCGTATTAGAACCAAGCCAACCCAAACTTAGTCTGGGTCGATTTTTAAAACCCGGCTTAACTTAACCCCTTCAAATTTAGCCCATTGCCGTCATTGCTTAGAATTCCTGACAACTAAATACACATCAAATTTTCTATTAGGATTGGGTTCCATTTTGTAATTAAACAATGCCTTTTCCATTAAAGACTTAGAAGTCAAATATTTAAGGTGGGAGACCCACAAGTTGCCATCATATATTCTTTCTTTAGTTAAAAACTGGTTATCCACACATCACCATTGAAATTTAAGTCAGAGAGAAGTGATGGTCCTCTTTAAACCTCCACATTAGACCGTTCATCAATCCTCACCTAAGTCATCATGGGGCTACTAGTAATAGGCCAATGTGGGCTCAATCCATTAGTTCACTCACAAGCCAACCAGGATGGTGCTAGTAGCATGCCAAATTAATGATCAGACTTATTCCATTGGAGTGATATTTTTGAAGTTGTGGGGCTCATCTCACAAACCTGAAAGTGTAGTACAAGCCATGCTTGAAAAAAGCTGATCAGCCAAGAGGGCATGAAATAATGAAGCTGTGGAGATATAAGACAAGGAGAAATGAATGGGGTCGAAATTATTGCAGGTTCCACTGTTCAGACTTTCCAGCCCACAATCTACATACAATTGGCCAGGTAAAATGCCAAGCAAAGTCAATGGGTCCTCACATGTGGGATTTTGATCCAGACCATTGATCCAATGGACCACCAAAAATTGGCCATCTAAGAAGATCTCTTATTATCATTGTAGCCTTTATCTCATCTATTTAGTATTATGACTCTGATCACATCTCGCAACATGATTAAGAAAAGAAAAGAAAAGAAGGAAACTATATGATCTTGTTTTGTCCTATCATAGGATTAGAGATCCAAATTCAAACATGGGAGTAGTCGGTAGAAGAGGGTCAGGTCAATAAGGATGACAATGAAGAAGGTGGTGGAGATGGATGATGAAACCCACATGGGTGGTGGCTGCCCTGATGTCAACTTGGGGAACACATTCATGAATTTATTAATGTATGCCTGGAGACTTCTGCAACAGGAGCTGGCTGCACATCAGGACAAGCAAATGAACCTCTCTCCATGCTCATTCGCACTAAGAGAGGAGCATAAATCATCACCAATGTCTTCTTACAAGTCATGTTAGGAATTGCAGGTGACATGAATATCAACCTTTTGTTTTAGATCGTGTCGACGTCGTCGTCGTCGTCGTCGAATTTTATATTATTCACCACCTACTGCTATTCATTCTATAATTTAATATGTCACTTAACCAGGCTCATTTGATTTTATATACAATGTTTTGCTTTTGCACAATGTCCCTTGACCTTGAGCTTTGCATTTGGGCTTCAACATTTGGACCACTTCCTTGATGGACCCACCGCGTGTGAATGACTGATGCCACAATTGTGTCCAAAATAGACCGAGCACTATCATGCGGTTGGTTTTTTGCTTTCACATTTGTATAGCATCTGCAGAATATCGATTCCACGGACTTTTTCTCTTTGATGGAAATTTGAAAAAAGGAATTAGCGAAAAGAGGCTCCACTAAAAATGATTTTTTTCTTCCTTCAAAAACATGCCCAACTTCTCCTCCTCGCTTTTACCGTGAAAATGTGGTCACACAAACATGCCCCTAGTACAAGTGTTTTCATTATATATGTCTTGTCGTTTTATATTACATTTAAGCGACACTAAAAGCGATTAAAAATAAATATTAATTTTTTTTTATATTTTCTGAATATTTATTATATTTAAAATCAAACCAATTTAAAATATTAGAAAGAAACCGATGTATCAGCCGACATGAATTGGGTTAGGCATTGGCAGATTACAATGTCCAAAACAACTTTGAAACCATGCCCCTACCTAGGAAATGTGTCACAGAAGACTTTCTTTCTTGAATATTTTTATTCCATGTCAAAGAATCTTACTTTGTTCTTCTTAGTAACCAATCAAAATATTTTTTTACTTTACTCTTCGGGAGAACCACTTTCTAAATGTTTGTTTACATGTGTGGGGGAGTAAAAATAGTGGGGTTCAAATTATGAATAAAATAAAATTAAAGAAGGCTAAAGCAAAAGGGTAGAGTGTCCTTATTTCTCAACTTTGATTCTTTGTTAAGGTGGCTCTAAAGTTGTAGCCCTAACAAAAAGAAAAAAAAGAGGCATTGACATGCAAGGCATAGAGTGGCCTAGGAAGCATGACAATTAGTTTTGGGGGTGTCCCTTCTATGCCAATTAGTTTTGGGGGTGTCCCTTCTATGCCCAAAAGGGAAAGTATTACTGAAGGGTGTGCAAGTTGTCTAAAATTTTACTAATGAATGAAGTTAGATGGGTGACAAAATTTATATGATCAATCCAAGGTTGTGTAAGGCTAAGATGAGTGTCAATTTTTTGTGAATAGTAACTAGGAGGAAATTGTTCTAAAAGTTATACTTGATATATAATGATTGTAGATTGGAGAGTAATAATAAACATATGAAAGTTTTTCAACTTCAGCCATAGATTGTTTCTCATTCTCTCTCTTCCAAAGTAAACTTCACCATATAACAAAATTGATCGACTTTCACAGTTGGCCGTATGTGAAAAGACACAAGGAGAAATTGGGAGCCAACTTATTTCAAATGTTTCATATCCAATAATTCATTTTTGCTGGGCACTTTTGCACTACTAAAGACACCAAAAGAACTAAGAATTAGCTCGATTTCCACGAAGAAAACCCTTTTACATATGTAAATAATGAATATGCCAAAATTATCGGCATGATCATTTTTGTTAGCACTCATGTACACATCGCGTGTATAAATAAGGTGCGAGAATGATGTGTAAATATGATACCGCTTTCATATAAAAATTTCACACTACTGAACATAATGTGAAAGTGCTTACACTTTTTAGGCTAGAAGAGTGTCTTTACCAGTGATGTATTTGACATCTTGCGGTTCTAAAACAGGTCACCCTTGTATTTTTTGTAACTCCTGTGAGATCCAAAATTTAATCTGAACCACATTCATAATTTTTATCATCCCATTAAACCCGAAAATGTTTAATTTTATATATTATATATTCATAGATTTTGAGATAACGAGAAAAAGTTATGTCTAATTCGAATAAGTGTTTATTTATGTGTCAACGATGCTCCGTAGCAAACATAATATTGTGTTTCGCGTGTACAAGATTTTACATATGTAAAATTCACATGTACATGCAAATCCCATTCTCACATCCCATGTGTGAAAACCAGTCCTATAAGAAAAACAGACCAGGATGTATGTAGATGGTCAAGATCATCCATTAGATATCATTTTTTTATTGTTGGTTTGGCCAATCTCCTGTGAGAAGAGTAAATGTAGGGGTGTTCATGGCAGGTCGAATCTAGGCCGAAGCATATTCAAGCTCGGCCCAATAAGTTATCAAACTTAGTATTCAGGCCCATGTACACTCTCCATGTGCTTCTACAATCCAGAGCCAAGCCTAGCTCATTTACACCCATCCGAATGGGCTGGGCTCCACAATCGACTCTACTTTTTACACTTTTATAAAGCCATTGAGACTTGTGGGCCTTTGATAAAGGGGTTAGGATGATCAGATGGATATCATTTTTGTTAGGCTGGTAGGGCCCATAGATGCTCAGATCTCCCTAGTCCCATTCCTGACGGGGCCCAATGTAGGCCCCACGACGAGTTTAGCATGGTGATACAGTGCACACGGCGCCCACCTTATCCTTTTACCAAAAAAAACTTATATCTTTGTGGAGAAAACTCTTCAAAGAATAGTCCGCAATCCGTATGAGGATATCCATGCAGACAACCATGTAGGGCCCACCTAAGCACTTATCCGAATAGACGGTCAAAACTCCCACCCCTATTGACGCTGGGTTTGTTGGATTTGCAGCGAACTCGATTGTTGGATCGAGGGTCACATTTTATTTTTCTTTATATAATTCTGTTAAATTCGTAATTATGGATTAAAATGTTAGGATGATCTGATGGACTTGCAAGCTTGCATATAAATTGTTAACATCTAGATCCTTTCCCATCAAAATTGATGGACCACAGGTGGGCGCCACAAGGCCGTTCACACGGAGGGCCATGCGAACTAGCATAGGTCCAGAGAATCAGGTCGGACCAACAATGGCCCAACCCATGACCCACCTCAACCAATTGGATAGTCCTAAACTTTTATCTCCTTTTTTTTTCATAGCCGTTGAGGACTGCTTGTACGGTCACTCTATCCAATGGCTGTGATTTCTTGCCCATGTTAGATGTGTGGGCCCCACCTGGCCTTATTAAGACAAAACATAAAGAGAAGTGAAGACTTTGACCCAACAGCAGGCAGCAGAAAAACTCAAAATTTTTGAAAAGCACATGCTCAGGTAGCCGTTAAGACCAACCTGTCCACGTGTCCTTTACAGCTCGAAAATCCAGCGGCCAAGATTCACTAGCCGTTGCATTCAAACTCACTCTCCAGACACATCTCCCTTCTCCCACTCTCACATGCGCGAGCAGCATCTTTTCTTGCCCTTTTATTTTCAAACAGATCCTGATAATAATAATAATGACCAGAAAGGAAGGAGAAGGATCGAAAGATAAATGAAGTTGGGGTCTCCTTCTATGGGGTTCTTTCCATAGCCCTCTCCTCCCCTTTCCCACCAACTCATTTTACTTTTTATGATCGGTTTTGTGGCGTGATATGTGCCGCATTTCGATCTGTTTAGATTGAAGGTGAAGAGGGATTTTGGGTGTTTCCTTTGTATCGGAGGTTGGTTTGTGATGTTCTGGGTTTTGACTTGATTGAGCTTCCGATATTTGGGTTCTTTAGATTTTGGGTTCGGGTACTTTTTCTGATTTGTGGTTTGGGGGTATATTGCTTTGGGTTTTATCTGTTTTAGATTGGGGGGGTTTCTTTGGAGGTTGGTTTTTTGGGGTTCTGGTTTTTGACATGATTGAACTTTCTGATAATTGGGTTCTTTAGATTTTGGGTTCGGTTGATTTTTCTGATAATGAGCTGGCGCATTTGGGTTTCTTTGTATTAGATTGGAGGGCTTCTTTTGTATTGGAGGTTGGGTTTGGGGTTCTGGGTTTTGACATGATTGATCTTTCTGATAATTGGGATCTTTGGATTTTGGGTTTGGTTGCTTTTTTCTGATGTGAGCTCAGAACTTGGGTTGCTTTGTAAAAAATTGAAGGGTTTCTTTTGTGATGGAGGTTGGGTTTGGGGTTCTGGGTTTTAACATGATTGATCTTTGTGATAGTTGAGTTCTTTTGATTTTGGGTTCGGTTTTTTTTTTTTTTTTTTTTATGATGTGAGCTAGGAGCATTATGGTTTGGTTTTCTTCTGTTTTGGGGCTGAGGGTTTTGTAGATCTTGGGTTTTGATTGCTTTCTGACTTGGGTCTGTTTTGGGATGTATGTTGTTCATTTGGGGTTTTGTCTATTTTTCTTGTGTGGGTTTAATTGGTTTTCATTGTTGTTAAGGTTTGGGTTTTATCAAATCTTTCAGTACTTATATGGACTTTTGAGTATTGTTAGACCAAAGGCTTGAATTTACTAATTTCCTTTTCAGTTCTTGGGTTTCCTGAAACTTTCTTGAATATGAATTTCTATTCTGGTGTTTGTAGAAACGAGAAATGGATAAATACGCTGAGAACAATCCAGCAATCGCGAAACCCGGAAGCTTCCGAGGTACAGATTGAGCATTGCTGAATTTCATGGAATTGATTGGATACATCCTCTGATCTTTTAACTCAAATAAAATAGCTGCAAAGCCTTAATCATTGTGTGGGTTGTTCTTTCTGATGCTTTCCTGTTCTCCAATCTTGAAAGGTCTTCAAATGGAGGGTGGTGGTGGTGGGAAAATCGCCGCAGACAGGGGAAACAACCGTAGAGCATTGAGGGATATCAGGAACTTGGTGGGTGCTCACCCATTTCCTAGTGCAATTGCCAAAAGGGGATTATCAGAGTAATTTACAAAACCCAGAACTGTTTAGTTAGAGTCAGGTCTCTGATCCCAATTGATTCTTTTCTCACCTTTCTTCCATTTTTACCTGATTATTTTCAGTAAGCCTGTGATCGATGAAAACAACCACCGTTTGGTGGGGCATCGACCCATAACAAGGTCAGAGTTCTCTCTAATATCTTTGGGTTATGTCTAAATCTTTCTTGGATTGCTCATTTGTGAAATATTTCAAATGTTTGTTCAGGAAATTTGCTGCTTCCTTGGCAAACAAACAACTTTCAACTCAGGTACTTCCGATAATAATCAGTTGGTGTTTATTGTTTGGCAAATTGTTTGGTGCATCCAAATTCCTTCCAATCTTGGAAAACCATTTGGTGGAAAGTTGCAAGGAACAACAGTATGTTAGAAAACCATTTGGTGGAAAGTTGCAAGGAATAACAGTATGTTATATCTGCTGTTGCATGCAATTTATGCATGTCCAAAATGCACAGTAGAATGAATAACCATCTATTTGCCAAATTTCTTAGCCCAGTGCTGGCAATGTAGTACATCTTTTGGTGCATTCAATTTCAGTCGTGCCCTTAGGTGTTTAGTGATATAATCCAGATTGTTTTCAACAGGACTCTACTCATAGGAATGAATCAGTTGCAAATGAGAAAGAGAAACGTATGAAAGCGATCCCAGCTTCAAATGTTATGGAAAATGATGCTGCCATAGATGTGGACATGGAACCTGATGACTTCCCATTACCTTCCTTTGTGACACAAACGGAAGCAATCCTGGAGGAGATGGAATCTATGGTGAGAATAGAGATAGAAGAACTGTTACACTTCAAATGTGTAGTTTTAAGTTTACACATTTATGATTTTCTAGTATGTGATTGACATGTGATGTAAACTTTTCAGGAAGACTGCAAGTTTGGAGGGGTGGTTGAGATGGATCTAGAGGTGGAGACAGTCCCAGATATTGATGGTTGCGACCGTAAAAACACACTTGCTGTTGTTGAATATGTTGAGGACATCTATGCCTTCTACAGAAGAGCAGAGGTTAATTTCTTCTTGTTATCACATTTTATCTAGGACTGGTAGCCATGTCAGGATCCCAATTCATTTTGCCGAAAAATTAAAACCAAAATTGTGTCTAGGATTCCTGTTTCCTAGTAAAGTTCTCCTAAAATATTTTGGAAAATCCATTAGTCATGTGAACTACAAGTTCCATGACCCTTTTTTACCTTTATATGCAGTTCTACTGAAAATTATTTGAAGTTGATGACCAAGCATGGTTCTCATTTTGTTCTATGCAGTCCTCTAGCTGTGTCTGTCCAAACTACATGCTCCATCAAGCTGATATCAATGAAAAGATGAGGGCTATATTAATGGACTGGTTAATAGAGGTATGCAAAGTGTAATGATCAATACATGACTCGTATAATCTGCAAAATATTGTTTCAAATTGAGACATTAACATATGCCACCACATGGGGTGAATATTGATTGACAGGTGCACTACAAGTTTGAGTTGATGGATGAGACCTTATTCTTGACTGTGAATCTCATAGACAGATTCTTAGAACACCAAACAGTTGCAAGGAAGAAACTTCAGTTGGTTGGGGTGACTGCCATGCTTTTAGCATGCAAGTATGAAGAAGTGTCTGTTCCTGTGGTGGAAGATCTAATTCTAATTTCTGACAAAGCATACACAAGAGACGAAGTTTTGGCGATGGTAATGCCCTCTTTCCCACTTTTGTTGGTCTCTAATAGACCATGGGGGATTAGTGAGTAGGGTGGGCAAGGGAAAAAGTAAGCCAAGACAGAGTGCAAATGACCAGTATCCTCCTTGTAATTATAGAAACATTTCCATTGCCAACCTTTCTACTTGTAGGGTACATGATGCTTGATGAAGAGAGAGAACAATTTTTACCAGAATGTTGGGGGCACCTCTGAAGATCCATTCATCTGGTGGGTGGCCCCCTTCTGTGATAGATAATTCACATTTTTATATCTTCCCTATTGCTGGCTAATCCAGTTGGTGGTTGTCAGATTTATTATCACGGCCACACTTTACGTATTTAGCGAGGGTGAAATTTCACATTTTACTCCAACTGGGTGAGATTTTGGGCATCTCTAATCCAAGGCCCAATCCCCAATTGGGTTTGTCCCCATAATTACAGTTTTTGTAATATAAAGGTCTGCAAATTATATCTGCAATCGTTGTGTTGCCCATATGTTCTCTTTTTCTTTTATTCAGTTTGATGTTGCTCACTTTCCATGCCTCCTTCCTTGCAGGAGAAACTGATGGTAAATACTTTGCAGTTCAACTTGTCTGTGCCCACTCCATATGTTTTCATGAGGAGGTTTCTAAAGGCAGCTCAATCTGACAAGAAGGTAATGGAATTTGAGTAAATGTGATTGTCTAAAGGAGTGTTTTGACAGAGGAGAAAGGATAATCCTCCACTCCTCTAACAACTACTCCAAAGAATAACTTCTACCAACTACTCCAAAGAATAATCCTTCAACTCTACCAACTATTCCCTACTTTTTAGTGGTTCCCTTCTTTTGTTTTTCCTCTACATTTTCCTCATAAATCTTTATAAGCATAGCAATCGAGAGTGAGGAAAAGTTGAGAATGCAATTTTTACCTGCACCCAAGCTCATGCACAAATCGTCATCAGTCTATATCAAATCGATTACATATCAGATATATGCATGCCAGGAAATTGTTTTGACAAAATTTCACCAAACTTTGAACAGCTGGAGCTCCTTTCCTTCTTCCTGATCGAGCTTTGCCTTGTTGAGTATGAAATGCTCAAGTTCCATCCCTCATTGCTAGCTGCTGCCGCAATCTACACTGGTCAGTGCACACTCAATGGATTCAAGAATTGGAGTAAGACAAGTGAATGGCACACTGGCTATACAGAAGATCAACTTCTGTGAGTTCATCTCTGAAGTGTCTTTTCTTTCTTGTAGTGATGCATTTATGTGTAACCCAAATTGCAATTCCTTTTCAATCCATTCCACTAGGCATTTGAGGTGGCTCCAAAATCAGGAATTGCACAATTTGGGTTAAAACCACAGAATCTTATCCTGTGAAACCCATGCCACCCAAGTCCATGCAAGCAATTACTCAAAACTACGAAATAGATGGAACCCCTTTTATTGAATCTTCTTGTTCCCTTGCCTATTTGTAACAGAGAATGCTCGAGGTTAATGGTCGATTTTCATCAGAAGGCAGCGGTAGGGAAACTCACAGGGGTGCATAGGAAGTACAGTATCTCCAAGTTTGGGTTTGCTGCAAAAGCAGAGCCCGCTCTCTTTCTCTTGGACACGCGACTTTAGCAGGCACCAGAGTTTTTCGATGCATTCCTTAAGCATGCAATAATCTTACGAAGATTTAGATGTTTTGAGGAAAATGCATTGAGCTCGATGCAACATAAGTTGCATATGACTGAACTTTGAAGAATTTTAAGACAGTGGTTAACATAACAGTATCTAATCACTTAAGCTGAAATAACAGATTCTTGAGTTGACTGTTTTTTTTTTTTATAATGCTGTGGAGACGAGATTGTACAGAGAGAGAATGTAAAGGAGAAAGCAACATTGGGAGAGAGAATGAAACTGCACTTCTCAGTCAGTTTCCAGTCTTGGTCTTTAACAGCCATTTCCCCTGCTCTGTGAAAATTTCATGAGACATTCCTTGTATTTTTCTGAAACAACAGCTGATTTGCTACATCGGGTGTTTAATTCAAATGATTTTACATGAGTTCACTTCTGATGTGTGTGGTGGCATATTTATCTGTTGAATCATGATCTGGATCTATACATGATTTCTGAAATAACTTGAAACAGGTTGTTAAATGCCTCAGCAACAAAATACCTTTGAATGTGGACAGTTGTCTAAGGATGCAAAATTCCTCTGATAGCAATAATAAGGTCCCACGACATTCTGTTAAAAGTGGGTTCACCTGTTTCTTGCTAAATGATATCTGTCTTTGTTGAGAACCCAACAAAAGAAAAGAAGTATGGTGATCTTCTGTTCTTGGTGGTCATCTTAGTCCCCTTATTTATTTTAACAAGTATAATCAAATATAATCAATGCTCATTAGGTTAAGTTGAATTCCAAGTTCAATTTTGAAAATGCAAATCCTCTAGCTGATTTTTCCTCACATGAGGATCTCTACAAAGTTCCCTTGCAAAAAAGATCTCTAGGAGTTCGGTCAAATCTGCTGTTAAACCTACCTCTGAATTTCACGCATTTAAGTCTGCTGTTAAACCTATCATCAACGCTTGCCTTCCAGATTCATCATGCACCTGTCATGTGCAGGTGAATATTTTCCCTACTACCCTGCCAATAGAACACAATATTTGGTGTGCCTACTAATATTTTCCCTGCACCTTTGCAAGACATTAGGGACCCCCACTGAAAGATAAATACACTGATTAAAAAAAAGAGATAAAATGCCCTCCAAACCATCCCTTCGAGGGGAAGAAAAACAAAGGTGGTTAGCAGTATTTCAGGAAAGTTTTTCATCTAGGGAAAAGTGATGTGGGTTTTTGTAATGGTACATCTACAAAACACCAAAAGTATTTCAGGAAAGTTTTTCATCTAGGGAAAGGTGATGTGGGTTTTTGTAATACATCTACAAAACACCAAAAGTATTTCAGGAAAGTTTTTCATCTAGGGAAAGGTGATGTGGGTTTTTGTAATGGTACATCTACAAAACACCAAAAGTACAAGTAGTAATGGCACATCTACAAAGCACCAAAAGTACAAGTAGTAATGAGTTTTTGTGCTATTACAAAAATGTGGGAAACATAACCATTTATCTAAAAAAGAAAATTTTCCTTTTGAACATAGTTTTGATTCCAAATTTTACATTGCATGGCCTCATAACATAACGTGATGGCTGTTTCTGATACACAGTTTGAGTTTTGCATCGGGATAACTTCTGTGAAACCAATTCTGGATTGTACATATATACAAAATCCAAATTAATGTTCAAGATGGATATACAAATAGACAGGTGCTGCCTACATTAGGATAGTCGCGTTCCCCTCCCCTTCAAAGGACACTGTCAATGACAATTAAACATTAGAACATTAGAAGTTGTTATTCCACATTATAACCATTCTCAATAGAAGATTAAAAAATTAAAAAAAAAAGAAAACAGAGGACGTAGTTGATACTCATATCTCCTACGAGGTTCTTGTTTTTTTTACTTTTAACACCACACCAAACAGCAGATGAGAGAGAGAGAGGAATATTCGAAATCATGCTATCCTTAAAGAGAGGAGATGTGCTGAAAGTGGCCTAATGTGGCCCCCTAAAGACATCGATCATTTAATCTCTATGTGAAGGACATCCCCTTTTGAATGTTTTTTTTATATATATATATATATGGATACAAACATATAAAGGAATTTCCTCCTAAGGATGTTGACACCATGTAAACCATGGTCAATCCAACCCCCTCAAACTATAATTGTCTACCCGCCCCAGAAAAAAGAAAAGAAAAGAAAAAAAGACGGAAGAAGAAAAAGTGAATTGACTTCCACTCTGGCACTCATCTAAACAAATACAAGCTGCTGGAATTTAAAAAGACTACACATTCAAAGAACGTCAAGCGTTGAGGCCAACCAAAGGTTAGGGTGATCTAATAGGGCCATTTTTTGTTAAAACCTAATCCACATGACTTTCCATGCTCTTACTCCCACTGATTGGCATGCATCTGGCCAGTAGGACCTACAGGGAGGTCCAGATATAAACCATATGCAAATGTCAGGAGGAGAAAAGTTTGATGCACACACATATAAATCCAACTCAAACTGATATAATTCCATGCATTCCATCCATTTCCTATTCAATGGCATCTATGACTAATCCATACCCTCAAATTCACAAAAATTACACACATACACACAGAGGAACCTGTGCACAAAACAGGTACGCACACATAAACATAATGAATTGGAACTCACCCCTATTTGATACTAACCCGACCATTAGCCAACAAGGATTGAATATAACTAAACTTATGAAGCCATCAAACTTTTTTAAGTCCCTTGAATCAAAGGTCGGGATCACTTGATAGGAGTGATATTTGATATTTGAATCATATACAATATTGAAACTCTAAAACTGGATTTTATTTCTTAAGCATAGTACACAGTATCATGAAATAGAAAAGTTTGGTAGTTCATCCATGATAATATTATTAGCTTGCAAACTTCTATTAAATAATTGGACAGCCGTGAGAAAGATTAATCAGAAACCAATGCATCAGTAATTTTACCTCATAAGCTGCTAGATGTTTATCTTTTTTAGTGTGTTGACATAAGTGTAACTAGAGAACAAGACAAACAGCTTCCGAAACCTGCAGGAGCATAAGCATGGACAAGCCAAAATCAAACTGGGATTTCTGGAGTATAAATTATTAATCCACCCATTAAAATTACCAAACTGCTCGCTGAACTAATACCACAATGAACTTTAGGTGAAATAGAAGCATGTATAGAGCGTGCAATGATGCTCATGATCACAAGTCACATTGGTTTGTCTAGTAACAATGCTAGGTGTATCCATGCAACATGAAACATGAAGTAGATCCAAGACCTTTAATCTAATGAGTTTTTTTTTTTTTTTTCGAGGTTGAAATAAAAGGTAAGGATCAAATTGAAAATCAGAGGATGGGCAACGATTTTATTTATTTATTTAATTGTTGAAATGGAATGGGCTAAAATGTTCATTGACATTGAGACAAGAAATATAAGGACAAGTAGATGCACCTAACATCATCCAAGGGCACTTTTTTCATCTACAGGAGTCCTGCAGGTGAACGGTGCACAATTTTTCATCTGCACTGTCCACAAAAGTGGGAAACACCCTAAATTAAAGGAATCAACCATAATTCCCGAACAGCAGCCATGCAGGAGCCCCACAAGTGAAAATCACACTCAACCAGGGAATACATTTCCAAAATCAAATAGCATGTTGGTCATGTCTGGCTGAGCTATTTGGAAACAGGTGTATTTTATCTTTTGTTTTTACTAGTACAAGTACTAGACATGTAGCTCCTCATGCAGTCTAATTATCTAGATACACTTATCTATCACCTAATCATCCAGCTCTTAGAGCAGCTCTTACCATCTATACACTTATCTTATGAAGCTTCGACGAAAACCTTCTCCGGGTCCACCTGAGGCGGCCTGGCCTCAACCCCGGGTATGCCGGCTGCGCGCAGAGGCTGCGCGGAGGGCTACTTCCGACTGCCAAGCTTCACTGTCTAGATCCCTGATCAGGCATCTCCTAAAGATAAGGAGAGTTGGAGACATTTGCTCCCTACATCAAAATCAGATAAGGCTCCTCCGTATGGTGCCAGCGTTGGTTGATTGGCAACACGAGGACACTCTTACGCCATTAAGAGCTATAGCTTCCCGCACTACTAACCACAGGTTTTCCAACCCACTCTTTTGGAGCATTCTACGGCAATGGCCCGCAGGCCTGGGCACCGAATACGTTACAGTTAGTAGTGAAACTTCAGACTTAAGTATTTATAGCCCGTCCATGTATCACACGTAAGACATGTCCCTGACTTAAGTTAGACGGATTATGACCATGCAGTGTACATGGACACTCCATAGAAGTAAGAAAACATAAAGAACCATCTCCCAGTGTACTGGAGATAAAATTTTGGATTATAATTCTGGAGATGGTTCAGATGGCTAAAACTTTTCATTTTTTATGAAGATTATTATGAGCTTATGGAGATGACGTGCAATGGAAATACCTCTGGCCCTCTCTTACCTTCCATTGTGCCAGCTCTAGTCAAGGAAAAGAAAATTTCATATTGGATACTTTTATCCATACCCGACACTCCTAATTTAAATAATTTTAAAAGAAACTAATATGAGTGATGGCCATGTTCGATAATACGGCATCATTTGATATTTATTTTTAGACTTTAGAAGCATGTATATACAATTTATATACGATATGTACTCTGTTTTCAACTGCATTTTCCATACAAATAACTACAATGGACTATTGATATATAGGGGAGCACCAGTGCTTGTGGGGCCCACCTGGCCCTGTGTATGGTGATGGAGGCTTGGATCATCACCGGCCCCACTTGATCCACAGTCAACAAGTTTTCACTGTCCAAAACAAGTAATCACTTGATTTAACGGTCCAATTCATTCGGATGGTTGCCAAACCCTAGGAACCATGACTATCCGGGGGGTCCTGTTTTCTGGTCCACTAGGATGGATCAAAATATGGGCCCCACCACGTGTTCCAGAGCACTAAGTTGTTGTGTTCAAAGGCTAATATTCATGCTCAATACCATCACCCATACTATGAATGTACAAGATAGGTTATTTAAGATGCAGATTCATGATTAATAAAGCACATATGATAAAATAAAATAAAAGAGAGGGTGATTTTAGTAAAATATATCTCAAATTACTAAAGCAGTTAATCAAATCCTTATTCAGATTTGACAAGGATACCGGTGCACAATTGTCCGGGTATCATAGAAACAAGTTGGAAATGAGAAAACAAACAAGCTTGGCATGAAAACAAGATGGACACTTCATGCCTTGATAGTTTACTCATAATGAGGAACGATTAAGGTTTAAGGAAGTATGTACCAAACCCATTGGCTCTCATGTTGTGCCATAGCAAGAAAAGCTGTATGGGGATGACTGTTTAATAAGCAATACACCTCTCCTGCAGGGTGATAGAGGGAGCATAAGATTGACAACCAGATATCCACTGGTCCAGTGTACTTTCGTGCAATGCTTGTACTGATCTGCAAGTTTACAAGCAAAAACTTAAAACCAATGACTGTAGAAGTCAGGCTTATCATTAGGTAAAAAAGACATAAGCCAAGACAAAAGATCAACTTATACATTACTAAGACCAACTATGCATCAACATCATCATGGCCTTAACCCATCACCTAAGACCAACTAGAAGAACCTAGATTAAACTTCCATGCAATGTCTGATAAAGCTGATAAAATTGAAGATTGATATCAAATAGGAAGTGTTCCAATAATAATCAATCCAAGCAACAGAGATGGTTCCACATGAACCTCATTTTTTGTCTTCTCTAATTAAAATAGTCTCAATTTCAAGATTTAAACATGCACTAGTGGTAATTGAAACAGAAAGTTATAATCAAACCATTGAAAAAAAAAAATAAAGCAAAAATTATTTTAAGTAATTGATGAATAGAATATTCTAATATCACAAAAAGAAAAAAAAAAGATGAATCTATGAAAAATGGGTGTATTTAGCATTTCTCTTAATCCATGAGTTCCATGAGTACACTGCACACTTTGAATTTATATAAATATATATATAGCATTTTTCCTTAATCCATGAGTGCACTGAATAGTTTGAAAATATTTTGATATGATAATATATATCTATGTCAGTCGTTCCTACAAATGATTTTATCCAGATTTCTATAGTGTTTTGCCCAATTGCTTGCACTAACAGTCATCTGATTGCTAATTGTTTGGTATTTATCATGATCTCAAGGTGACATGTTCAAAGCCCACTTAACCATCAAAACTAAATTAAAATAGAAACTCTAAAAAGATCATGGCCCCTACTGTTGATTTGATGCATAATGGGCCCATGACCTCACGTGCAAGAATATTGTGTTTCTTATTTTAGTTGATTAAGCATTCTAATTTTATTAATGAGTTGTGATTAGGGTTAGATTTCTTATTTTATTTCCTGAATATGTTGTTAATTTTCCTTCCTAGTTTAATTAGGTGACCTAGACCCTAAGTTTTCTTTTTCTTATTTATATGCACTGTAAGAGAATTAGTTCTCAAAGACTTAGATAAATAGAATTGGGTTTTATCCCTTTTGAGGTGCGTCCTCGTTGATTGTCTTTGCGTAGGCGTCATGATAGTGTTTGCGCCTTTGCGGACACATGCTTTAGCACTTCCAATCAAACCCTAACCCTAGGGCCTGTATCATGATTAGGCACAAAAAGAAAAAAGTCCTACTGATCAAAGAACCCTACCAACCAAGTCGATGGCAATTTAGGCTTTTGATAGTTACTCTTTATAACCATCTACTTGATGTTCAACTACAGAACGGACAGGATCATCCAACAAATGTGGTTTTTTGTTCATGGTTCATCCAAATCAGGGTCCTTATTGCCCAACATGCATAGTTTTGATTAAGAGATGTGTGACATATAGAAGGAGAATGTGCATGCTTATGATTTACACAATACATGTATGTGTGTGCATATACAGAGTAATATTCAGATACTGTTTGCAACTCTTACGACTCGAGGGGGAGAGAGAGAGAGAGAGAGAGAGTCATACCAGTTCCCAAGCTTCAATACTTCGTTGTGAATAATTACATAAGACCATGCTGTTCAAGAGGCATTAAAAGGGGTAAACAGCAACATCAATAAAGATAGCAACGAAATAAGGGCAAACTACTCTAAATTGAAGAAATTTTAATGATAAGTCAAACACAGTATGTTCTTTTAGAAGTTCTGATTTTAGAGAAGCTATTGAATCATACAAAAATTCTATCACTAAGAAATCATAAATAGTATAACATCATGAAGATGAATTAATATTTTTTTTATTAACACTAAATGTCCTTCTTAATCTCATAAGACCATGGCTTTTATTGTTTTACTACAACCTATGGATTGGACTTGCACCAACTTTCTACAAATTCCGGTTGCATCATCTCTCTTGCTATTGACCGACTCTCAAGACCATTTTTTTAAGGCGATGGCTCTCAAAATCTTCAACAATTTCTTAATTGATTTACCCGTTTTCAGAATCATTTTCAGCAACTACCAACACATTACACTCTTGAGTGTCACCAAAATTCATCTCAAATCTACTGCAAGTACAAATACCAGTTAGCCCAGATCATTGTGTACATATATGAATATTAACAAATTATTAATATTTACAATTCCCAAAAAAATCATTAGTACCTAACTTGTTATTTGGAATGATGCACCGTGCAAGCTCATTCAGAATTTGCACATAATATATATAATTTGCTCATAACATACTGATAAATCTTTGGATACATATACATAGGCATTTGCTCCTGTGAGAACATCTCTCACGGAGGGGATCCGTGAGAACTTCCAGAGGGACAACCTTAAGATTCATCAAAACCATTCACACACACAGGACCCCTTCTGATAGTCACCAGACCGCCCGGTTTGCATCCACCGAATGAACTGGACTGTCCATTACCACCTTAACAGAGAGATGCTCTATATGATTCATGGAAGGACATGATAGAAATGACTTAATCAGAAGGTTGAATCTCAGTATTCCAGGATATTCTGCAAGTGATAAATCAAAGCTTGTGGGATGCATCATGCATAGCATCAGGTATAAATCAGAAGCAAAGCGAGACTTTGACAACTGCTAGCATCAATCAAAGGGTAACATTGTTATTCTATTATCACAAATAGCAAGTTAGTTTCATCAGTAACTGAATGTGTGATTACATGGATGACAGTGCCAATACAGTAATAACTGAATAGGTCCTTAGTACATACAAGTAAATGGAAAGAGATTTTGGAGATCGTAAGAATATCACATATCATACTATTGGTTAAACAGCACTGCATGGGTCCATCCAAAGCAGATTTGACATTAAAAAAACACCGGAGAAAGAATCACTTGACAGAAGATTGCATGCAAGAAGGGTGGAAATTTTGAATGGTGAGGTCAAAAAAAAAAAAATCTTAACTGAAGGAAAGGCGAAAATGCCTGTTGCTTGACATCTTACGGGAGAGCAAGACACTGTAAATTACATTTCATTTGTCAACTGCCACATATGTTTCAACATTTAAAAGGTTAATGAATTAATGGTTCCCAACATAAATCCCATCGAAAGAATTCTGATAACGCTCAGCCCTTCATTTTTAAAAATATAAATATAAAGATAAGAAACAATGGCTTCATCATCATCATTATCGTCATCGTCATCACCATCAAAACCTTATCTGATCTATCTATATTGACAGATGATCTTCAACAGATTGGTTGATAAAGTTTCCATATTTTAAGGGATTTATTATGAACATGGTAAGTGCCCTTCCCATTATGCCAAAATGGAAGGGACTCTCAATGATTCTCCTGTATTGCAGATTCGATGGGTCAAGGTCAGGATTATTAGGAACCATTCAAAAAAAAAAAGGTCAGGATTATTAGGTTTTGTTTGCGGCCCTTGTTAGTATTATGGGCCATTTGCTAGGTCCAAATCAAGGGGCCCATCCCAAAATGAAAGGAATCCATGTGCTCGTCTAATGTTGTTGACTCAGGATACTCAAAACAGAAGCAGAAATGTTGCTGCATTGGTGTCTCCTGTTTGGTTAGATGGTGTCGATAAGGGGGAGCAGGGGAATACCTCTAGTCACTACAATTGTGCTGCTGGCCTATGCTTGCATCCTTCTGATGCTTTGGCCATTCAGATTGTTAATGAAAGCAACCATATATCTTCAGGCCTTCCTGCTATTGAAATTCATGGACCGTGGCTGTTCAGGAGGAGGTTGAAGAAAAATATGTGAAATAGCCAATATTATGAGGGTGCCCATCAACAATTGGGAAAAAAAAGAGTATTCATCAGATGGTTAATGTTTTGTAGAAAGGGCTGGGGATTCAACTGAGAGCGCAGGTGATCTTCCTCAAGCTTTTAAAGAAAACATGGGTTTGGCTGACCAATGTACTGAGGAACATGGTAATTTAGGCAAAGAAACATGGTGTATCGTATCTTATCTGATACTTTACCTTTTACATTAAAACTCGTGTCCCTGCCAAATCCATGGCGTGTATGTGCTATATCCATGCAATCTATGAACATCATAGATGACAATTTATCATCACAGTAAAAAACCAGTAAAAGTGAAGCCCTAGGATAAACGATAACCAAACTCAAACTCAAGCTCAAAAACAGTAATCAGAATTGGAGGAACTTTGCTTGAATAAATAATCAGAGGAAATTATTGGTAAAATATTTATCAGGCGCAGCTATTCTAGTAAATTTTGCTAGACAAAGAAAGAAAATCAACTAACCGAATTCCATGATGCACATCACAGTGATTCCGGTGACCCGAAACTCCATAGTTATCAAAAGTAATTAACTAGAAACCACAAGATCAAGTAATTAATTATGAGATATATGAAATGAATTTATCATCTACGCAATAAAAAGTGAATACTCAACACAAGCAATACATGTAATTACACTAGCTATGGCAAAATTTTAAGCTACTATAAAATAATCAATGTCACCAGTAAGTGGTAACAACCGGAAGCTTGACAGAAAAATTCATCTATGCATCTAGAAGCCATATGTTCAAATACATCTATTGCATGTGTATAACAACAGCCTCTATCAGATAAAGAAAAAAAAAAAACATTTGCTACTATGAGTTCATCACCTAACTAAATATTAATGGGTATTCTTAATTCTTTAGTATTCAGGCACCTTAAATCACTCTATGCATCACGTTCCTCTGATAAGTCATCATAATCTCATGATTATCATGTGTACATATTATAACAGCTTGGGGGTATATCACATTAGTTGATCAATGCTAAAATAAACTTATAATAGCGAAGACATTACATCACCAAATGCATGTTCAGACGTGAAACACCTTTAGGAAAAGCATCAGCATCACCGTACTTACTGGAGTAAGGTGGAAGGAAATGCAATAGGACTCAGTGATATCCTTCAATTCATTAAAGATGCTCTCCGAATGCTATGGGCAGCCCAGCATACATGGTTGCGGCCATCTAATTGCACATGAAAAGTCACCTTCCACAATAGGGAATAAAATTGGAGTTTGATTGCTTCACTAATACGAATCAGCACAGTCAACGTCTCCGCTTTGTTCACCTCTCTAACTCCCATAAGGCCTGAGAAACTTCTCAGAACTGTCACACTCAGTGTCCAGATAACACCCCCAATAGCGGCTATACTAGGATCGTCCATCGCACTATCATGAATATTTAGCCTGTATAAGCCCAGCAAGAAATTTGAAGCCATGCCCAGTGAGATACAACTCTTTGATTAAACAAATAAGGGATGCTCACTGTATAAAATGATTGTCTGGCCACTTTGAACTTCTAACCTTCACAAATCACTTCCCTTCTCCTTTTACTAGCAACTTTACAATTGATTTACTGCAGCTCTTATAGATTTTCCTAACATTGGCATTACATTGAGTGTGGTAGCAAGGTGATAAGCACTTAGGGTTTTATCTCCAACAAAATTGTATTGTGGATGATTCTAACGCAGCCATCAGAGCTTTTTAACAATGTCAGGAAAAAAGGTTGTTGATAAATAAACTACACAGAAAGGGTCCAACTGTTGAAGCATATAGCAACTAGATGGAAGGAAAGTCGTTCAAACAGAAACAGACAATAACGTTGCACGAGAAGAATCAGAATGTATAAGTGCATTAATGAATTGTATCCTTGGGAAGCAATTAGAAAAATAAGGCACCACCATCTGTTAGATAAATCTTACCAAGTCAATACCCTTCGTTGTGATTTCCTCCTCAATGATCTTTGCTAATAAATGATGGCTCCACATATTTCCAAAACCATCCTATTAATGACCGCCATAAAGTTCTAATTAATATACATGGGACATCAGTTTTAACCAATAGTAAAGATTTTAGCAGTGAAAAAAAAAAAAACAACTTATTTGTTTGAGTTTCTGGACATGGTTCACCTGTAAATCTGGATGATCCAGTACTTTTACTTGTTGGAGTGGAACCTGTACATGATGTAAAATAACTGCCAACTGATTCCTCAAAAACTTCCAATGATAATGAGCATCTTCCAAGAGAAGTTGTTACATCACCTTAAGGATAGCACATGCTTGATAAAGTTCTGCCTTCCGAATGTTTCCCTTTCCATCTGCATTACCTACAAAAGAACACTTGAAGGTTCGGAGTACATGTAATTCAAGAAATGGTTATGAGGTTATCATATCTATCGTGGATACTGCTATAACCATATAAGTGGGTTGGACACAGCGACTAAAAGACCGAGTATATTTAAATATTGCATACAATATTGTATTTACCAACATATTATAGTTTTCTAGTGATAAGCATTTTTTATGTACTTGTGATCTAACTCAGGACGCATCTAGGTCTATTATGACCAGCTTATCTGGCCCTGTTAGGTTCGGGCAGTCAATTGATGGTAGTTGGTCTATGAGAGGTAGATATCTCCCCTAATTGTAGAAAGGGACTTAGTCTTAGTGTGTGCACTTTAATTGGTCAACTGATAGACTAGAACTGCTGCCCTTTGGAGATGGTGACATGGTTAAGGAGATTCATGATATTTTTAAGTCTTAATAAGAAGTATTTCCATATGCGAGAAAACAGCAAAAAAAAAATAACAATTAAACTATCAAAACATTTTATTCTTGCAATGGGAGCATGCAACACATATCAACATGGTAGTATTTCCATTGGTTGGTGACTCTGTGAATTTCTAGAATCACCATGAAATAGGTTGTACATAAATTCATGAAATGAATCAGCTCGGGATCAATAAAATAGACTGGTTGACATTAACAAATCCTGAAGAGGGGCTGGTGAGAGGCCAGACTCATGAGCCCAGGCCCAAGCTTTTTATTTATATATGGCCAGGCCTGGGTCTCGGCCTTACGGCTTTTTTAGCCTTGGCCCTAGTCCTACCATTTTGTCTACAATGGACACCCAAGCCCTCCATTAGACCATCGACATCCAGTGGATGCCTGCACCAAGGAGGTTGGTTGGATCTCTTATAAGGTAGGTCCTTTTGTGTAATATAAGCATTCCACAGATCTCTCCACATATCAATACACCATACCTGTTGAGAAGCATATAATGTGAAGATTATGCCCTCTTGATGACAAGTAAAGAATGGTTGGAGAGAAAAACCTGCACAAATGCTACCTACAGCTTTAATTGGACTTCCAAGTAATTAAAATCACATGGTAAAAGAGGCAGCAGTTCAAAAGATAAAGAATCATGATAAGTTGAGAACTAATCACATGAAAGGCATTGAAAAACCATGTGGGAAAATTGACTCTGATACATTCATTTAACCAAATAAATAAAATAAGCTAAGGGAAAAGGGAAATTGAGAGAGAGAGCATCCTGCTCCATTATTGCCTTCTTATGAAACATTGTACCTTTGATGAGCTTTTCTGCATTCACATCAGCATGCATATTGCCTAGCACTATGACCATTGTGTTGATAGGGATGCAAAACACATAGGACTCACTTCAGTCAGAAACAGAAAACTGGCACTAAAGTGACCTCAAATCCATATTTCAGAACATAGAACAGAAGTGGTATGTAAGGAGCTAAGACTAGGTAGTGCCCAAAATAAGAATTTTTATACTTCAATTCTACATAGGTCAGCTAATCGAAACCTTCTCAAAATTTAGCGCGCCATTCCTAAAGTAAAGCTACAAGTAGTTTATAAAACTCCATACCCTCACATTTCATAATCAAACACTTCCAAATCTCAAAACCAGCACATATCATACACCACACCTCAAGTGAATTGCATATTATGCATTTCACCACCAATGCCCAGACCCTCACCCCATCTAATCCGGGGTACCCTTCTTTGCACGCTTTACTCTTCAATTGCAATCATTAACCATGGGCAGCATTCAAAAAATCACAATTCAATCAACAAAATTCATTATGAAGCACATGTGATCAATCACACAAACTCACATAGATTCATCATCTGGGTGAGCAATCACCAACAGCACATTTCTCTTTCCAGCACCTAATATCAGATTGGTATGAAAGAAAAAATAAAAAAAAATGAGATCTATTCAGCAATATAGAAAGAACCCAACAACATCAATCATCAGTGATGAATCAACTTACTTTTGGATAAGAATTTAGAAATGGACAGTGTAGATGAAGCGTTGAGTACAATGCATAATGAAACTAGCCACAGTAGAACTATCAGGACAAGGATCAAGAGCCAAGCCATCTGTCACATGCCTGCATAGAAGACCAAGATCAAAGAAAGTGACAAATTGGGATCTCCTTCGATGCAGTCGCCGCCTGCCGAGTGCTGCCGGCCGGAGAAAGTGAGGGACCGCGTTGGGTGTTCCTGGCTGTCTCAGGGAGGAATGAGAGGAATGGAGCTGGGAGAGTTCTCAGGTCTTCTAAGATTGTTTATGGGTTGGGCTGGGCCCAGACCACTTTGGGCTGGTCCAATTGATTAAATGGGCGGGCTCGGACCCAATTTGGCCCATGAACACCCCCTTCAGGCTTCAGGTAGGTTGTAAACGGGTCGGTTCTTGTTTGGGTCCATGGTGGGCCCGGAACCGGAACTGTTAAACGTGAAACTGGATCTGAAACCGTTTCGGAACTGGTTTCTTGGCTCCAGAACCAGAACCATATAAGGGACGGGTTTGGTTTCGGGTCCGGGTCTAAACTCTAGATAGATAATTATATTAAAAAAAATATGGTTTTTAGAAAAAGATTTTTGAAAATTGAGGTAACATGTCGGGTCTCAGGTCCACGGGTCCGAACCAAGGTGGAACCAGACTCGGACTCATTTACTTATTGGAACCTAAATAAGGACCCAAACCTGGTTTCTAATGGGTAAGAACCTCCGGATAATATTTACATCCCAACCTTTAGGCCATAGCGCATGCCTGTCAAATGGTCGGGTTGGGCCAGCCCTGTTTTAAGTTTAGTTTGGCACATTTCTGTATGTTTTTACAATAGAAAAGAAAACGTGATTCCTTAATTTATCAATAAGTTTTGTAGCATGGCATATTTTTCTTAATACCAATTGTACCTGAAAGTCTGCATGAAGCTTTGCAATGTACCCATTTATTTAAGTAGACATTATGACATATTTAAGCAACAACACGTTTTTTTTCCAAACCACGCATATATATATATATATATAATATTAAAATATGAAGAAAAATACATAAGGTCGGGCTAGGCTTTGCCTGGAATTTTCCAAGCCCTCATTTTAAAGGGTATTTTTTTTTTTTTTTATAGCCGCCCCCTTTCCCTTTCTCTAAGGGCCGGATCGACAAGCCTAATTAAGAACTTATGATTTCACTGTCTTCTACTTTACTTCGTGGATTTAGGGGCAGCAATGGGTCAGGGTTGAGATGCAGCCGAATTCAACCTGTTTATCGAGAGGGCTAATATCAAGGGTATACCTATACACGTGCATTCAAGGCAGTTGCCCCAGTCCACCTTTTTTCTTTTTTTCTTTTTTCTTTTTTTTTTTCAGCTCAGTGACCCAATGGCCAATGGCCAATGCCCTGGACACAGGAAAAAAAATGGCTCCCACAAGGGTTCGAAACCTAATGGGAGCGATGGTAGTGGGTGCTTATCCACAAGGCCAACCCTCTATTCCCTATCCCAGGCTCCCAGCTATGGCTGTAAAAGAAAACTGAAGAATCGTTTAATCGAACCGAATGCTGTTAATAATCGTGTTTCACGGTTCGATTACGATTATTGAAATAAAAAAATCGTGTTTCACGATCTGGTTACGATTTTTACCTAGGCTCACGGTTGTTAACCCAATCTAACTGCAGTTCGGTTAACCGTGTTCCTATAACACCGTTAACCAAACCATTTCACTAATGAGAAAAAAAAAGCCTAAGGATTTGAATGAAGATTACTTTTTTTCTTTTTACAGTAACATATTATGTCATTCTCCATTTTTTTTTTCATAGTAAGTTTGATTGATAAATGGCAAAATTTTCATAAAATTTTTTAAGCGACAATTAACCGTAATCAAACCATTAACCGCGGTTTGGTTTTTAACAGTTTTTCACGTTCGGTTAGGGTTGTGGTTTTAAAAAAAAAAATAGTGAAATAAGGTTTGGTTAGCAATTTTTCCAAAATGGACTATTAACCAAGCCGTTACACCCTAGTCCCAGCCCAACTTGAGTTTGCTTTTAGAAATAAAAAAATTGGATCTGCTTCCAAAACCCACATGAAGTTTCTACGTCCTCCTCCAAAACCCATTTGAAATTTTTGGGTTTGCCCAGAAAAAAAAACCCAATTAGTTGTTTGTGATCACTCCCCTCTCATGAAAATCCTAGGTTCACCACTAGTTGAACCGATAACTTAAACCGACCTATTTAAAAGAGTTTAAAAAGTTACAGAGTTGTTTGGATAATTCACTGCAATGCAATGTAGAGTGGATTGTCAAATCAAAAGAGATTAAAAGTAAAAGGTGTTAAATCAAAATGCGGTAGCCTTTTTCATTTTATAGTTTGAGAAGGATTTTTTTTTTTTTATTATTTTGGTAGAAAGCAAGAGGTTTTTTTAATCGTTTAATGGGATGTGAAACTTGTTTTCTACTTTTACTTATTTTTTACCAGAGAAAGAGGAGACGAATATATGATTTTTTTTTTCATGTCTCTTAAATTTTGGGTGATGCTATTGGCACACAAATTTTTACTTTTCAAACACAAGGAATTTGTCTTTTTTTAATTACATTTTTACCCATTTATGAAATGACCAAAATATCCATTATCCCCACAAAAACTCAAAACATATTCTCTTTTCACACACACAAGCTCATCTTCTTCCCGGGCATATTTGACACTTAACTAGTTAAAGTGAATTCAGTCAAGAAATGACAAGGGGTCATATTAATGGTACAGAATTTTGAAATTCCCTCCAATTTTTCAAAAAAAGTCAGCAAAGGAACATCCTTTATCCACTAAAAGACAAAAAAACTCCGCTTTTCTATACAAAAAGCAAAAAAGATTCCATACCAAACAACTAAAAAAAACACCATCATAACACCTTATATTTTATTATCTCTTAATTTGATGCTTCAACTCACCATACTTCAATTCACCATACATTCAAACAGGCTCAAAGATTCTCCCACCCAACTCACTCTCCACTTCCTCAATCTTCCTTGGGCAACTTATATTCCTCCATTTTATTCTCTTGAGCAACTCATCTAACTCCACCTCCTTCGTCTTTCGTTCTTCTTGTAGTTGGTCTTTTTTCATTCCATATCTAAAGCTTTCTAGTGCAATGAAGGAATAAAACAACAATCAAATGGTGCCTTTAAATCAAAACAACAATAAGACTGTCTATTTTTTTGTTTATTTTTTTTGTATTTTTGTCTTTTTTATTAATTTTTTCTCGCCTGTGACGAGTTGCAGGTTTCTAATATGTACGGTCTTTCAGGTCCGCACATATTGCATATGTTTGGATGTATAGTTCCAAACATGATGTATCTGTTCGGACATATAGTTCCAAACATTAATTACATATGTTCCGAACATTATACAAAAGTATACTGTTCGGATACTCAAGTCCGAACAGTACACATATGTTTGGACACTCAGGTCTGAACACTTGCAATTTGTTTGGCAACTCAGAGACTAAACAATCACGATTCCTAGGTAAAAAACCCTTGCGATGATGGATAAAATGCAACCCAAATGTATGAAAAAACACTAACATTGTTTGTTTGTAAAAACTTACATTGAATGAGAATCTATCCCCGTAACAAGTTTTCATGGAAAAAAGAAGTAATCTAGGATGAAAAAAAATGGTAAAGAAGAGATAGGGATGGAGATGTGTGTGAGAAGAAAGAGGGAAATGAAGGAATGAGTAGTTTGGGTAATTTTGGTATGTGTGGAAAGAACTAATGTAATTTTTAAATTATAGTGATGTGTGTAGAGAGAATTTATGTGGGAAAAATAAAAATTTGTGTACCAGTAAAAAATTTCTAAATTTTACATTTAATTTACTTTACTTCACTTCACTTTACTTTACAAGAAGCCAGTGGAGGGTAGTTTCCAATTATGCTACGAATTCATTCGCGGGCTGACAGCTTTCCATTTCTCGGGCCAACGCCTACTCATTTCCTCCTAAAAGTAGTTGAAAATGATTGAAGTAGCCGAATCCAGACTTCAGAGTATCCCACTCTGCTTATTTTCCTCGGACACCTGCTACACATTCGAACCCCATCTCCTTCTCTTAGGGTTTCTGAAAAATCTCTTCAAATCGAAGCAAACACGTACCTTCGACGTCGTGTTTGAGCAGCGACGTGATCTTTTAGCGCTCTGAAATCGCCCGTAGCTGTGAGCTTCGCAAGAAAGAAGAAGACGAAGAAGAGATGAATGGTTTTGCGCCGGACGTGAATTCGACCGTAGAGAAGGTTTCAGTCTCGGATGATTCTGCTGCTGACTCCATCTGGGATGCAATTAGAGCGGAAGCCAAGTCGGAGGTACTATTTTGTTCTCTCTCTCTCTCTCTCCCTCTTTCCTCTCATATCTTTCCACATTTCGCTGTAGCACTTGATTTGTGTGGTCATATAGATGCTTGTTGATAATGGTGTGGGGGGTTTTGTACGTAGGAGAAAATTGCAGATTGAGTGAGAACTGAGAAGTTTTGGGACGTGGGGTTGTCTTTGTTTGTGATTTTGATTGTCACTTTTTTCTTTTGTAGTTGTATGTGTGATTGATTGCCTTAAAAAACATGTGTGTGAGCTGAGGAGAAAGAATGAGAAACAGTTAGATGCTTTAGTTGTGACAAAAGGAGAGGAACTCCTTTACCAAATCAAGCTAGAGCTTACTCACATTGTGGAATCTCTTATAGTTATTAGTGTTGAGGGAGTTCTAGGTCCCAAAGTCGAGGTTTTTACATATCCAGTAAGCAAAGGCTCTTTTGAGGCATGATCCAATTTAGGGGTGCCTTGTGCTACATCATTTTTTGGGAAGAAGAGAATAATTGGGGTTTGGTATTAAGAGAGATGAAAGTCAGGACTCACGAGGATTGTGCACTTTGTTTATTTCTGTTAGTTCCGGTACAAGTACTTCAGTATTTTAGGAGAGCAGTTTACATAGGAGAGCAGTTTGGAGAGCAGTTTACAGTGAAATGAAACAAAACAGTACTCTGTTTGAATGTAAATTGAACTTACTGTTTGAAGACAGAAAAACAGTAGTAGATCAGAGATTTGCAGTTGATCAAGGCTAGTGTAAACACTATGTCCTTAAGACAAAATTTGCCCCCGCAATGGTGCTTACGAGTTTCAATGGCTTCTGTCTCCCAGGATACAATGATCTGTATTACAACAGTTGCAGCACTACAAACTGTGTGTCTTTCGAACCAATCAGTGTATAATTACTCTCTCTTCTTGACTCAATGCAAGTGCAGCAGCAGCAGCGAAAATGAATGACCAAAACAGCATGAAACGAGATGAATTTATAGCCTGCAATCAGGTCTCTTCACAGGGGTTGCAACTCTTAGGACTGGTTGCATCTCTTAGGACTAGGGTCACACCCTTTCATATATGAAAGGGCACACACCCCTTAGGGACACACCCTTTCATATACGAAAGGGCACACACCTCTTGGGACACACCCCATTTGAAAAAGGAAATGGAAATTTTATTAAATAAAATTTCTCCAAAAAATTATAAATGGGTAGTGGGCCGAGCCCGGTTCGGTGCGGGGCGGGGCGGCGCGCGTGTGGTGGTGACCCTACCTTGATCTAGGTCCTCCCTCCCCCACAAAAGTGGGGTGCCCCTTGGGGCTCATCTTATACTACCAAGGTAAGTATATTTATACCCAAGGAATGTTTTGCTCCCAAGCAATGTGGGATGCAAGTTTACCACTTCCTTTTGTTTCCATGTTTAACATGTTCAAGTAGTGGTGTAAATGAGGCAATTTCTCATTCATTTCTTAATGGATTAGAGCAACCCAATACATGTTCTCAATCTACTCATGGAGTAGATTACATTCCCATGTATTCCCACCTAAAAAGACAAGTGGGTCCCACGTTTATTTTGGCTCAAAGATGACCAAAATAATGGGTCTTTCTAACCATTTTTCCAACAATCCCACACATGAATGAAATTGACCGAATGCAATGAAATGATATGTAGACACACAGAGAGAGTACAGTTTGAAATTTTCTGTATAGAGAGAGGTAGCTTGTGGCCTTGAACCTTCCCTTGTGAAGTACTATCGGATTTACTGGTTGAACAGTGAACATGATGTCTTGAACTGTTCAGCCTTTTACGTAAACCGAGACAATAGAGTTCACACAGAATCTTTCCGGACACAATTGGTTCTCATGATTGTGTTCATTTTGGCACTGAACAATACCTGGTTTCATGAGTGCTTTAGAGAATTTAGCCTTATTATTCTCATAGAATCGGCCGAGTTCACACTCACATAGGTGATTCTTATTAAGAGTATCCTGCTATACCCCATCTGATTAACCAAGATATAAGAATCATTAAAAGCTTTGCTTACCCTAATTACTGCTGCAGGTATCACTTATTAATATCATAGGAATGAGCAGGAGATTTCGTCTCCATAGTGATATCGTTAAGTCACACACAATTTGGTTGTCCCTTTGAACCCAGATCTTGGGATCTCCAGTCAACTAGGTTGGGTTGCCATTATGGTGACTTTCCATTCATAGGCTTTAAGCCCATTCCCCTCGATGAACGATTTACTTGCTCTCTCGCTAATCCTTTGGTTAAAGGATCTGCAATGTTATTTATGGACTTTATGTACTCAATAGTCATAATGCCATTAGAGAGCAGTTGTCTCACGGAATTATGCCTTCGACGAATATGTCGAGACTTACCGTTATACATTGTACTCTGTGCCCTTCCAATTGCTGATTGACTATCGCAATGAATGCAGATAGGAGGCACAGATTTTGACCACATTGGAATATCTTTGAAGAATTGACGAAGCCACTCAGCTTCTTCGCCAGCTTTATCCAATGCAATAAACTCAGATTCCATAGTGGATCTAGCAATGCATGTTTGTTTAGAAGATTTCCATGATACCGCTGCACCACCAAGTGTAAATAGATATCCACTTGTGGACTTTGAATCTTTAATATCTGATATCCAGTTGGCATCACAATAGCCCAAAAGTACAGCTGGATATTTAGAGTAATGTAAACCATAGTTTTGGGTGTATTTTAAATATCTTAAAACCCGAACTAAGGCCTTCCAGTGGTCTGATCCTGGGTTATTTGTGTATCTACTCAATTTACTAACAGCATATGCAATGTCAGGACGAGTGCAATTCATCACATACATTAGGCTGCCAATTATTTGTGCATATTCTCGTTGTGATATGCCTTTTCCATTATTCTTGGATAAATGAATACTAATATCTATAGGTGTCCTTGCTGATTGCTATTATCTTGATTATATTTTTTGAGTATACTCTCAATATAGTGTGATTGAGATAATATCAATCCATCTGATGTTTTAGAGATCTTTATCCCGAGTATGACATCTGCAACACCTAAATCTTTCATGTCAAACTTATTGTTTAACATTCTCTTGGTAGATTTAATGATATCAGCATTACTACCCATAATGAGCAAATCATCAACATATAAACAAATAATGACACAGCCATTGTTAGTGTTCTTGACATATACACATTTGTCACATTCATTGATCTTAAACCCATTTGACATCATCAAGTTGTCAAATTTCTCATGCCACTGCTTTGGTGCTTGTTTTAATCCATATAGAGATTTGACAAGCCGACAAACTTTCTTAGTTTGACCTGGAACATTAAACCCTTCTGGTTGTTCCATATATATCTCCTCGTCTAATTCACCATTGAGAAATGCTTGCTGTCTTTACATCCATTTGATGTATCTCGAGATTGTATATAGCAGCAATTGCTATTAACATTCGAATGGATGTTATTCTCGTCACTGGTGAATAAGTATCGAAATAGTCCAAGCCTTATTTTTGTCTGTACCCTTTAACAACAAGCCTGGCCTTGTACTTATCGATTGAGCCATCTGCTTTCAGCTTTCTCTTGAATATCCACTTGCATCCAAGAGTTTTGCAACCTTGTGGGAGATCTACAAGTTTCCATGTATGGTTTTGCAAAATGGATTCAATTTCACTGTTTATGGCCTCTTTCCAATATGGTGCCTCGGGACTGGACACTGCTTCTTTAAAGCTTTGAGGCGCATCTTCCAACAGAAATGTTAGAAAATCTGAACCAAACGTTTTTGATGTTCTAGCCCTCTTACTCCGTCTAGGTTCATCAATCTCTTGTTGGTTTTGATTACTGCTACTAGCAGTGTCATGAGTTCTTTTAGGAGAACTCGCATCCTGTGATGGTTTGAAAGGAAATACATGTTCAAAGAACGATGCATTCCTTGACTCAATAATAGTATTAGGATGCATATCGGGAATCTCGGACTTGTGAATTAGAAACCGATATGCACTGCTATTATGAGCATACCCAATGAATGCACAATCAATTGTTTTTGGTCATATTATAACCTTTTTAGGTGTAGGAACTGCTACTTTAGCCAAACACCCCCACACTTTCAAGTATTTGTAAGTAGGCATTCTGCCTTTCCACAATTCATAGGGGGACTTATTGGTTTTCTTTTGAGGTATTCGGTTGAGAATATAATTTGCAGAGAGGATAGCATCCCCCCACAAATTCTGAGGTAATCCAGAACTTATTAACATAGCATTCATCATTTCTTTTAAAGTTCTGTTTTTCCTTTCAGCAACACCATTTTGCTGAGGTGAATAAGGAGCAGTAGTTTGGTGTATAATACCATGTGAACAGAATTCACCAAAAGGTGATCCGTATTCACCTCCACTATCGCTTCTTATCACTTTAATTTTCCTATCAAGTTGATTCTCAACCTCATTCTTGTAATGTTTGAACATTTCCAAGGCCTCATCTTTACTTCTCAGTAAGTAAACATAACAGTATCTTGTGCAGTCATCAATGAATGTAAGAAAATATTTCTTACCACCTTTAGTTTGAACAAACTTCAGGTCACAAATATCAGAATGAATTAATTGAAGAGGTTCAGAAGTTCTTTCAATAGATTGAAAAGAAGTTCTAGTAAGT
The DNA here is from genome assembly GCA_038049695.1 of Cinnamomum chago. Classification (NCBI taxonomy): domain Eukaryota; kingdom Viridiplantae; phylum Streptophyta; class Magnoliopsida; order Laurales; family Lauraceae; genus Cinnamomum; species Cinnamomum chago. The sequence continues at coordinate 70,352,352 of CP142459.1, forward strand.
TTAGCTTCTACACATGTTTCACATTTGATATTTGAATCAAAACTACATTTAGGCAAGCATTCCATGTTAACTAATCTACGTAATGCATCATAATTAACATGGCCTAATCTACCATGCCACACATTAGAAGACTCAAGCATATAAGTAGAAGAGTTTTTCTTATTACGTACAATTGTCATTACATTCATTTTGAAGAGCCCATCGCTCATATACTCTTTTCCCACGTACATCCCAGATTTAGTGAGTACAAACCTATCCGACTCAAATACAAGTTTGAAACCATTCTTACTCAGTAGTGAGCCTGATACCAGATTCTTACGAATATCAGGTACATGCAGCACATTGTTGAGGGTGAGTTCTTTTCCAGAAGTCATCTTCAATACCACCTGTCCTTGGCCTTCAACCTTAGAGGTGGCAGAGTTGCCCATGAAGAGTTGTTCTCCGGTTGATGCTTGATAAGTGGAGAACATCTCTTTAATAGAGCAAACATGTCAAGTGGCCCCTGTGTCCACCCACCATTCTCTGGTGTTACCAACCAGATTGACTTCTGAGACCACAGCAGAAAGATTGATGTCTGAAACATCAGTGGAGAGAGTGTCCAATTCTGTCATGTTGGCCTGTGCAGGTTTCTTACTTGTATTGCCTTGGTCCTTGCGCTTACGACAGTCCTTAGCACGGTAGCCTGGTTTGTCTCACACATAGCATTTTCCTTTGAACTTCTTGTTGTCATTGGGACCTTGTTTTGGACCGTTGGGATTGTTCTTCCTCTTCTTGGGATTCTGCCCATGTTCTACCACATTTGCCTTCGCTTCAGTGAAGGTTTTTCCTGCTTTCTTTTCAGAAGCACGATTGTCTTCCTCTATCCTCAATCTTACTATCAGGTCTTCAAGTTTCATCTCCTTTCGTTTATGCTTGAGGTAGTTCTTAAAATCCTTCCAAAGTGGTGGCAATTTTTCAATGATTGCTGCCACTTGGAAAGACTCACTAAGAGACATTCCTTCTGCATGTATTTCATGGAGGATTACTTGAAGTTCCTGAACTTGATTGATAACCGCTTTGGAATCGTTCATCTTGTAGTCAAGAAATCTGCCAACAACGAATTTCTTCATTCCGGCATCTTCAGTCTTGTACTTTTTATCAAGTGAATCCCATAATTCCTTAGCAGTCTTCAATGAACAGTACACATTATATAATGTGTTGTCTAGTCCATTGAGAATGTAATTTCGACAGAGGAAGTCAGCATGCTTCCAGGCTTCTACAGCAGCAACTACTTGCTTGTCTGTTTCGCCTTCTTTCAAAGCAGGAGCTTCTTCATGGAGGAACCTTGCCAAGTTCAGGGTGGTGAGATAGAACAACATCTTTTGTTGCCATCTTTTGAACTCAGTCCCATTGAACTTTTCAGGTTTCTCCCCATGGTTCACCATAACAGGGGTAGGGGTAGTGACTGGAGTATTCTTCTCAATACCCATGTCTGTTTTAACAAAACGGAAATCACTTAAACAGAGTATACTACAGAATTTAAACAACTATAGTACTGTAAACAGTAACTCAGACTATGTTGTAACCTGTAACTGGTTACTGAAGACTGAGGCAAACATAATACAATTTACAGAACAACCTGAAGTTCTGTAACTAAGTGTATATGAAGAATGAAAATCAATTTTACACTACTAGTTTCAGAAACAGAAGAAGAAGAAACCAGTAGAAAACTGACATAAACCGAAACCAGAAATACTGAAGTAAACAGAGAACAGAATGTACTCAGAACTTTAAAAGAAATTTTGTCTTAAGATTGTTAGTTCCAGTACAAGTACTTCAGTATTTTAGGAGAGCAGTTTACAATAAAATGAAACAAAACAGTACTCTATTTGAATGTAAATTGAACTTACTGTTTGAAGGCAGAAAAACAGTAGTAGATCAGAGATTTGCAGTCGATCAAGGCTAGTGTAAACACTATGTCCTTAAGAGAAAATTCGCCCCCGCAATGGTGCTTACGAGCTTCAATGGCGTCTGTCTCCCAGGATACAATGATCTGTATCACAACAGTTGCAGCACTACAAACTGTGTGTCTTTCGAACCAATCAGTGTATAATTACTCTCTCTTTTTGACTCAATGCAAGTGCAGCAGCAGCAGTGAAAATGAATGACCAAAACAGCATGAAACGAGATGAATTTACAGGGGTTGCAACTCTTAGGACTAGGGTCACACCCTTTCATATATGAAAGGGCACATAAAATTTCGCCGAGCCAGGCCCAACTCGCGTGTGAAGCCCAAGCCCGGCCCGGTGCGGTGCGGTGCGGGGCGGCGCGCGTGGTGGTGACCCTACCTTGATCTAGGTCCTCCCTCCCCCACAAAAGTGGGGTGCCCATTGGGGCTCATCTTATACTACCAAGGTAAGTATATTTATACCCAAGGGATGTTTTGCTCCCAAGCAATGTGGGATGCAAGTTTACCACTTCCTTTTGTTTCCATGTTTAACATGTTCAAGTAGTGGTGTAAATGAGGCAATTTCTCATTCATTTCTTAATAGATTAGAGCAACCCAATACATGTTCTCAATCTACTCATGGAGTAGATTACATTCCCATGTATTCCCACCTAAAAAGACAAGTGGGTCCCACGTTTATTTTGGCTCAAAGATGACCAAAATAATGGGTCTTTATAACCATTTTTTCAACAATTTCTTTTTTTAATTTGCCACGCACGAGTTTTCAAAAGTGTAAAAACTCTATCTGCAACAACAACAACAACAAAAAAGCATGTGATGATTCTGGCTGTTGTGGCATGAGAAGTGACGTGAAAAGTGATGATAGAATGTATGTGTTTGATTATGGGGATTTTCATATTTAATTCTCAACTTTCCATATTTTCCATAGGATCTTTGGTTTTATTCTCTGGGATTACCTGCTTTTCTTTTACACCTGGATATGTGGTTCTGTGATTGTGGGCAATCACATTAGTTATTTGAAGAGTTTGGTACCGTCAAGAAAAACTAAATATCTCCATAATTGATTTAAGAGACAATTGAATTATCAAATTTACACATTTTAGCATTTTTATATTTTACGATATTTTTAAGACTAGCATGCAAGTCGACTCCTCCTAGTCCCAACTAGTACGAAGATTGGCACCGGCATATAATACCCTTTTACTGATGTTGTTTTAAGCCATGTACTCCAAACTCCATAATCTAACATGTCTTTCACACTACTTCTTTCCAAGTCTTTGTGGGACTCTCTGTGCTCCTAGTTTCTCGAACTAGTACCTTTTCAAGATGTCTCGCAAGGGCTGTTTCTAGTTTTTGTGTGCATGTTCAAACCATTTCAAGTGACATTCCTTGATTTCTTTTCCTCTGTCAAAGCTGCCTGTAGATCTTGTCTCCTTTTATGTACTCATTCTGTCATTTCTTGTACTCCACAATTATCTTAGCATGCACGGCACCATATGGCATGTGCATAGAGAATAACACATGCATAATAAAGAGTGGCAAATAATAGAAATTCATGACACTCAGAAACATTATGGATTTTACACATAAACATTAATTACTAGATATGTTGCCTTTAGGTATCCAGTTATGGTTAAAAGAAGGAGAAAATGTAGAATTTTTTTTTATCCAGGTAGGGTTCATAGAAAATAATTGATTCCTCAACAGGAACATCATTGTGTTGGGCAGCTTTCAATTGCTTTACAATGTTCTCTAAAATTCTTGACAGGAACTAGCTTGGAGAAAAAGACATAAGAACTCTTTATGGGCCGCGTAACCTGGCAAGCCTGAATTTTGACTAGACCCAGCTTGAAAGCCTGCCCTATCAGTTCAAAATCCGGGCATGGTGGACAGCCCTGGTAATCATGCATTCATGCCATTTGCTTGTCAATGAAGGTTAAAGCAGATGATGTTGGTTTTTCTTTATTCAGATTTTTTAGTGTCTATATTGAATCATTGGTGTTTTATGATGTGGCCCCTGATAGAGGGGGTAAGGCCAAGATGACGATGATGATCAATGCTTTCTAGATGGACACTTTGCATGTTTTTTGGAACATGTAGTTCCAGGCTCCAGCCTATTTGGAACACTATGCATTTAACAGTGTGTTCTTTTGTTTACCAAAAAAGAAAAAAAAAGTGTGTTCTTCTTTATCCTGTATTATTTGGGCATGCATATCTATATTTATTATATAAAATGTTTTGTGTTATTTGCATCATTTCCCTTTTCGTTTTATTTCCTTTTTCCCGCCTCCATTTCTTGCAGTTTGAGGACTCTGGTTATTGTCATTATTGTTTCCTCTGCTTCACATTTGGATGTTTGTTCAAATACATGACTTCAGATTTTTTTTTTTAATTGGCTTTTGTTCAATTATTCTAGGCTGAAATGGAGCCACTCTTAAGTAGCTTTCTGTATGCTAGCATTTTATCCCATGATTGCCTGGAGCGGGCATTGGGGTTCGTGATTGCTAATCGGCTCCAAAATCCAACACTCTTGGCAACACAACTTATAGATATCTTCAACAATGTAATGATGCATGATAGCGGTATTCAACGCTCAATTCGCCTAGACATTCAGGTGATTTCAGCCTTGTAAAGGTGTCTGTGTTTCAATATATATTTCTCAAGTGAATTTTAAAGTCTGAAGTGCAGATATTTTTCTACAGGCATTTAAAGATAGGGATCCATCTTGTATGTCATATAGCTGGACATTATTGTATTTTAAGGTATTTATTATTTTTCTAGAACATTCAGCACATGAGGTGGTACGCTATTTTAGGTGACTCATTTGGTTCACACAGACAAGTAGTACATGTTGGACTCTGTTTTGATGATCCTGTATTTAGAGGGTCTGCCATGGTGAAGTGCTGATTCCCCATGGACTGTCTTGTCACATGCTGCAACTTGTCTATAAGGTGAATTTACATGTTGACCATTGTTCGTAATGGTCAATTTCGTTGTATGTTTGGGACTATATGATAGAGGATCTATAGGGGCCAGGATCATATCATGATAGACCCGCCTTATCAATAATGGGAAATTACCCAATCTTGGGTCCCACCCATACTGTTGTTGATGTACCGATCAGTTGATCAAGCAATACACACATACACATCCTACAGTGTTCTTTGACAACAATTTTCCGTATGAAGGTGTACATGCAAAAGTAAAATATTTCCATTCTAATAAAATATCGACAAAATATGAAGTTCACACATAATGATTAGTTTATGGAATGATGTGTGTGATCACCAAATTTTACTCGTGCACAAAAAAGGAAGCTATTTATGGTTAATCCTAAACTACTTTTTTTTTCCACCTAATTTTTCAGGGCTACCATGCTTTGCAATCATATCGTATAGCACATGCTCTGTGGAACCAAGGGCAAAAGGTTTTAGCCTTGGCACTGCAAAGCCGAATAAGCGAGGTATTCTTTGTTGGGATTCTCCTATCACCTAACTTATTTAGTTATCTATTTATTTATTTTTCAGCTTAATAGAAATTCATGGGTAAAGAGTATACATACAAATATAATGTGTATGTAAATAGAGGTACATTGAGTTGGTGAGTTGAGAATCAAAGCAAAAGATAAGGGTTGCCTGCCAAAAACAGCAATCTAGGACTCCATTATACACTGTCCATAATGAATCGTGGATATCCCATATTTAAGTCACATATCATATTCAATTATAGTAATGTGTGAGAAGCCTATCTTGAACGACTGTAGCATCCTCTTAGTTTCATTGTTGTCGTCCTTGTTGCTGTGTTGACCTCCATGATGGGTGTGCCTTTTCTCCATCCAAGAAATAGCATTCCTCGAATTGCCTTCTATTCTAAATGGGCTGCCAAAGATGTTTATAGATATTTTCAAGCCTTCTTTAATTGCCACCGCGTCTACCCTGCCCTATTTGTATCCTTGTCTCCAGTCTCCACAAGTCCCAATAATGCTGAGTGCAAGCTCAGAAAATCTCACAGTACACATACCCAATGGTGCAGGATTCACTGATAAAGAGCCATATACCTCTAGCACTTCTCATGGTGGCCACAGGACCCATTGAATTGGATGATTGTCCATCGGCCTTCCCACCATATTTCATGGAAGATCTCTCACTTTGAAATTCCAACTGAAGCTCCTTTAATTCTCTCTGTTACTGTGGCCTATGTTATAAACCACACCTTGATTCTCCTTTTGGTATAACTGAGATGGGTGGTCTAACTTAAAAAATTCCGATGCCTCTCTCTCTCTCTCTCTCAATTGTAACCTTACCCTGACCAACATCTTTTTAAGGATCTCATGGAATGCAAAACCCAAGATTAGATAAAGAGATCCAGTCCGAAGGACCAAAATTACCTGAATGGCAGTGAAGAGAAAGGTGTGATATGGATTCCTTCATTCACTCCTAGAAGACAGCTATCTGGGATGACACTCTCTCTTCTAATCTGAGTAGGGTCATGATCTTCCTTTTAGTGGCTGTCCAACATGGTGCTTGAACCATGAATTGCATCCACGGAAATTATAGTAGAAGTGAACAATTGAACTGGGGAGAGTTGGAAAGAAACAAATGCTCACAAGAAAAAAAAGGCATAAGAAGTTTCTTTCAACTGAATTCTGTGATCCATTTCCGATCCATTTCCGCCTCATCAATTGTGAGATGCACCTCATTTAGCTCTTTTAACCATGACTCCGATGACTACATTGTAAAGACCATAAAATTCCTTATGAATTTTATATACCTTATCCAATCTGAATCCCGAGATGTATGCTTTAAGGTAATTACAGAAGATTTTAACCAAACCAGGCCTTTTCCCCCCTTCTTCATTTTTGTTACTTCGCCATGGATATTGTTTATCTTTGATGGGCTTTGATAATTTCTATACTTGCGGAAAGAGTCTGTCTAGCACAATGTGTGTCTGCTTATGATGAACTGATGACTTTATCAAACCTGGACAGCATGGCATGGTGGTGCCACTGGGCATCACCAGATATAAAACTCACGTGGGTTAGCCATCCACCAAAAATCAGACCCATAGGGATTTTCCATCCGTGTGATATAAGCAGTGAAATAGTTTGTCCAAACAAAAGCCAGTGTATGCTCATAAAAAAAACTGCCTTAAATCGAATGACTGGCAATATATAATGGACTCGATACTTCGTAAATGGCTAATCCGCAGGCCCTCATGTAGTCATGTGTCTATCTAGTAGGGCCAATGCCCCCTTTTGGCTATCTAGTGGAGCCAGTGAGCCCCACCAACATGCCACATGTCCATCATCAGTGAATCGTAGACAAGTGTTCGTCATGCTCGCTTTATTGTTTTATAATTTTCTCTTTCTAATAATATGCATGCTTTCCATGTTTATTTGTATGCAGGTTTTTGCTGTTGATATCCATCCAGGTTCTCTTGCTCTCTCTATCTGCCCCTCTCTAGGCTCACTGTCTCCGTCTCTAGGCTTTTTCATTATTTACAATCCTATAAACGGTCTATGAATAATTGAGCAAATCCCATAAAGGGTCTATGAATAATTGAGCACTCTTGCAATAGTTTTCAATATAAACCATGCCTTGGAAACTTATTCCAGTTTACATTTGCCTTTTTCCCCTTTTGGATGGGGGTTCTATCTATGACTCATTCTAGAGACTCGATGTAATGAAAAAGAAAACACTCCTGCTTTGTTTACAAGAGAACCTCCAGCTGGAAGCTTACTGCATGAAACCATCTACATGTCATGTTTCATAGCTTAGGCTGGTTTTAATGTTTCACCTTTTTTGTGGAGAACAGTATAGTATTCTATCAATGTTTTCATTTCATGATTATTATTTTAGAGGACAAATGGGTTCTCCCATGGTAGAATGTTTTCTAGTCTTCTAGAACTTGTCTAATTACTGTTTTATGCAGCTGCGAAAATTGGAGAGGGAATATTGTTGGATCATGGGACAGGCGTAGTTGTTGGTGAAACTGCTGTTGTAGGAAACAGGGTTTCATTGATGCAGGCAAGTCAATTATATTTCATTTCTTATAATTTTGTTGCACTTTTGAGTATGTTTGCATACAACCACCACAGAACAAGTAATCTTATTTTACATTCTGTTTCTCTCTTCCTAATGACTATTGTTTTAAAACTGTGTACAGGGTGTAACGTTAGGAGGAACTGGGAAAGAAATAGGAGATCGCCATCCTAAGATTGGTCATGGTGCACTTATTGGAGCTATGGCCACAATTCTTGGTAATATTGACATAGGTCAAGGTGCCATGGTTGCTGCTGGTTCTCTTCTATTGAAAAGCATTCCTCCTCGCAGGTAAAGAAAATTTTTGTATTTATTTATTTTTAAGTTTAAATGCTATTTTTGTGGACAATTGGTTCCTTCAGCATTTTTGCTACATCAATACTCTTCCATTGCTATTATAAGATGGGTCATTCCAGTCTTTTATAATTTTTTTTATCTATTCCGTGGCTGGCATTTATTTTCATTTATCTTGTGTTTCTCCTTGAAATGACAGTAAGCTTCATATATCTACTCTCAGATTATTATGCACCAAACCATGTTGCAACCACTTTATAACTCTGGTTGTCAACAGCTATGATTTCATGTTGCAACTACTTTGTCACTGAGTTAGCTGTAAATTGAGTACTTGCTTTGGTAAATTGGGGCTTATTCATTTACCACTAGGCTTTTCGCCCCCATCAACACTATATAGATGACATCAGGTAATCAGATTAAATGATATATCTTTCTTCTTGGTTTTTGAAGCATGGCTGCAGGACAGCCTGCCAAGGTGGTTGGATATATTGGAGACCAAGATGCATCTCTGACAATGAGGCAGGGTATGTTGGAGATCCATCCATTTTCAGCTGTGTAAAGATTCTTGTATTCTTTTCAACTCTTAGGGCATGTTTGTTTGCATTAAAATACATATGATTTATGCCACTAGTGGTTAAACATGAATACCAAAGGGGTGTTTTCAGAAATGAGCATCAAATAACCTTTCTTTTTACGGAAATAGAATAAAAATAAGATGGGATATGAATAACCAGCCTCACCTCACTGTTAGTTATTCATTTTCCATGTTTCTTTGATTCAATTGCTGTAAAAAGAAAGGTTTTATATATATATATATATATATATATATATTGAAATGGTAAAAAGAAATGTTATTTGATTGATGCTTACTTTTGAAAATGCACCTTTGGTATTCATTTTTAACCACCCAAGTCATAAATCATACGCATTCAACCTGTATTGTAATGCAAACAAACAAACCCAAGCATAATAGCTAACTTTTATCATGTCATAATATATGCAGATGCTACAAAGGACTTTTTTGAACTTGTAGCAGTTAACTATATGGATGGAAATCTATTAAGGTCAGTTTTGTAAACTTTTTTCTTTGTTCAATGCAGTCTTCCTACTTGCAGGTTAGGGTTTATCAAATAGCAATCATGGCTAAATGACCTGGGCATAAGCAATTTGGGCCCTAATGGTGCGGGGTGGGGGGTAAGGGGTCCACCTTTAGGTATTCCCTATCATTCATTACGGTGGGCCCCGAGTTTGATTGGAGTTACATCTATAACCCATCCTTCCACTGGGCCCCATTGCAAACAGTTTGTTCTAGTTATCAAATTTAATGAAATGGCTAGTTATCTAAGAAGGGGTGATCTTGAAGCATGGGTTAATGCCATGATGATACCCTTCCACTTCATGATGTCCACCTTGTCCTTGTTGGGTCAGAAAAAAAAAATGAAAGGAAACTTGATTCACATCCTGACCAATGTTTTATTTGCAGGAGAATTTGATCCAGAGATCAAATGGTGCTGTTGAACTAAATAAAGCATAGATGATGGTCTTTCCTATGAATAAAGTTTGGCGATCATTTCCTTTCTGCTGCCGTGAAAGAAATTTGATTATGAAATATGTATAGATCAGTATGGCTTCAATACACCCACACACCCCACCTCCACACACACCTTAGGTGGCGTTTGACAAGTTTAATTTTCATGTCTATTTCTTTTAATGTGGTTTTAAAAGGACATTTAGACCCAAAAGACTGTTTGGATGATGCTAGTAACATGTCTGTTTGAACTAGACATAGACCTTTGTTTTTCTACTGCAGAAGGACAAATAAACCACACTTTTCTGTACAGACATTTTGCACTAAAGCAGACAGCGTGGTGCTACAGTAATTTTTGTGAGTTTCACGCCTGACCCTTTTTTTCTTTTTTCCTTTCTAAAGATTATGGGACACTAAGGGCATGTTTGGCAACGGTCTTCGCCACGGATTCCTCGCCCAAAATCCACAATCGCGCGGATTTCCTTGTTTGGAATGGCATGGATTTGAAGAGGATGGATTGCAGAAATCCACTCTTTTGAATATTTGTAGAGTCGGACGCCCCCCCATCGGATTCATGGATTCCGCGCAAGAGGGGATTTGATGAGCTACAGTACATTTGGACGTTAATAGAGGGCAGACCGGTTTTTGCGTTTTTTTTGTTTTTATGGGCCCCACAATCAAGATCTGAACCGATAATATTGTTAAGAAGGTCCATAACGGCTATGTACCAAAATTTCAGCCGTTGATTCATCATAGATCGTGAGATATTTACAAAATCGTCCAAACCGTTAAAATGCCATATTCTGTGATGCAGTGGGCAAAAAACGGGATTAAATACAGTCCCTTGTTTTCAATTTTCGGGTTCTTGTGGGCCCCAAAATCAAGATCTGAACCGTTAATTGTGTTAAGAAGGTCCATAACGGCTATGTCCCAAAATTTCAGCCGTTGATTCATCTTAGATCTTGAGATATTTTCAAAACCGTGAGGGACAGTGACAGTAAAGGTAAGTAGTAATGTGGCCCTAATAAGTTTTTGCTTTGGGAATGTACCTTTTAGATTTCCTAATCAAGATCCAAACCGTTAGTCATCTTTAGAAACTCCAAAACGGCCACTTCACCAAATATCAGCCGTTAATTCATCTTAAATCTCCAGATATGTGCCAAAATGTCTTACTGTGCAAACTATTATTGAAAACAGTCCGTTTTTTCTCATTTTTGGGTTTATGTGGGGTCCACGATCAAGATCAAAACCGGTCATTAGTTTTGGACGGTCAAACACGGTAAGGTGACCAAATTACAACCGTTGATCCTTACTTTATCTTGAGATATTTGTATAAACATCAATTGGATCATACATTCTACAACTTATAAGAATCCTCCCTCCATCCAAACATGGAACTTTCATTGGGAATTCTACTTGAGGATTGTGGCTTTCTTTGGAGATGGAGAGAATCCTCTAAATATAGGATTCTTCACCGTTTACCAAACGTGCCCTAAATATCAATCCGAACCATTGGATGTATTCATGAGTCCAAACAAGATGCCTTATCATATATCTGAACCCTGTTGCTCCTCTTTGGAAAGCTGAAAAGAGATAGGGGATAAATTCTGGCCCTTGATTCACCGTAGTTCTTGAGAAATTTGCGAAAAATGTGAATAGTTAGATGCATGAAATGTCTATTTCAAACCTTTTATTTGTCCTACCATACAATCTATTTATAAAACATCTATTTCACATAGATCCATACTATACATATCTATGTTATAGATCTATTTTACACTGATAATATTTGCCAAACAAACTCTTATTATATTGCCCGTAAAGATTAAATATCAAACTAGCATAATAACCCGTGCTTAGTACCGGTATGACCAATGTTGCAACTTAAATATTCATGCATTAAACAAAATATCCACAAATTTTAGAAAGAAGGAAAAATAAGAAAATATAATGAAAGTACATGTTTATGCAATTTAAGAACTAATGACATAGAAAGAACATAGAACAATTAGAGTAGAAAGGGAATCATGGAGTTTGAGTAGAAGGAGAGTTACAATAGGTAAGAAAATGTAAAACTTTGAAAAGTGGGGGAACAAATGTGAGTGGTTTCGATAAAGAGACCGAACAGGTAGTTTGCATCATACGAGTGGGGACAAAACTGAAAACATTTGAAAAAAATAATAATAACATACTTTTAAATTCATAACCGTCCCTCAAAATTAAAGGCAAAATCCTTCCTTTTATATATTATAAATGACTTATAATTATAAATATAATATAATATTAGCGTCCTTATTTTCTGTTCTGGGCTTGATCTTAACAATTTGCTACCAACTGTTTAAATGCCACAAAATTGTGATAGGAAATGGCACTTCTCCTAATTCGTACATATTAAGCACCAATGTCAATGACAGTTCTTTTGTATCTTTTGTCAGAATTTTTAATCTAAGTATTCCAAATTGAATGTGCTATCATCTGATATTTATTTTGCGGTTATCAAATGAATGAATAAAAAGATATTGGTGAATGATCAAATTTAGTTTAGGTTTTGTGTCCAATCTCGATGATAAAAAAAAGGGCTCTTAATTCAATTTGGGATTATTCTCTAAAGTGAAATATTTTCATATTCAGCTATTTATATAGAGGCAAGTTATAAAATTACCGAGGGCCGCACATTTCATAATGATGGCAGAGGGCCTCTATTCCATTATATCAATAACTAAACATTTTGTGATATTATGAAATAATTCAACATGCAAATTTCATGAAAGGAGGAAACTTATGATACCTGTAATAAGCCAAAATTATCAATAAAATGATTAAAGCATCATTATGAAATACATGGGCCCTTTGTTGTTTTTCACAACTTTAGTAGTTTTTTTTTTCTGCAAAAGTTCCTTTGTCTTTTTTTTTCTCCTATTTTTCTGAAAGGTCTGTTACAATTAGGAAAGATCATGTCTCGGGCTGTTGAATTGTTCAGAATTAGAGACCCAAATCAACTTATGCGGACCCATATTTCTTTGAAAATAGAAAATATTTTTCGTGTATGATCACCATTAGCCATGGAAATCAACGTCTGGTTATAAATTTTTTTCAGACATTCCCCGTACTATTACTTTTTTGCGATATCACAAATTTTCAATAGAACTATGCAATATCAAATAAAATACAGATGGAAAGGCGGCCCCTTAGCTTTCAAGCAAGCCAATTTATGCGATATCTCGCATAATTTAATAATTTTTTTTGCAATTCTGTAAAAAAGTGTGGTGATATATTGGAAAATAAAAGTAGATTCAACAATTTTCTCAACTTTCCTCACTGGGCCTGAATTTCCAAGGCTAATGAAATTTTGGAACCATCCATATTACTTGTCCCACGTGTCCAAGAAGCTGCATGCTACAATCAACTTTAAAAGCTAAAAGACTCTTAGGTAAAGTTTGGCAACCAAATTTAGAGGGAAAATATTTTCAATTTTCATAAAATTATGGTAAATCCACATTTGGCAACTGTAAATTTATAAGGATTTGGACGAAAGGAAATTTTGAATTGTTAGGATTTTCACATCTGACTACTCCCAATAAAATTTAAAAATCCTCTTTTAAGTGAATTTACACATCGAATTTTTCTCAACTATATGCACCATTACACACCAATATCAATGTGAAATCCTCAACTATGTAAATCTTCAATAAGGAATCCTTATTTCAGTGGTAGTGAAGAATCATTATATCTATGGATTCCTCACCTATTACCAAACATGCTCTTAATCTTCAAAATTTAGCAAATCCATCATCATCATTTGCCTTGTGGGCTCCACATTGGATGGCGAATGAACGGGACCCTCTCCATTGTCCACAAGAATAAGATCACGCTTCACCGTCGATCACGGTGGGCCTCACCAGATCACTGTAACAATAAGAAACGAGCCTGTGGGCCCCACACTGGCTGACAATCAAAGTAACGCCAACACCTCTCCGCCGACTCCCATTTCTCCAAATCCAAACGGGAAGAGGAAAGGAGAATCAGCATTCACGCTCCTCGGTCCTCTTGTCATGAAAGCGAGAGTGAGATTTCGTTCTCCTCAAAAACCCTAAAAATCCTCTGCAAAACCTCGACAAGAGACCTTTTCTTGATCGATTTCATCGAGTTGACGATTCAATTGCATCAACCAGGTCTTTCTTCTCTTTGAATCTGTTCAATTTCAGTTCTCGAATCATTGAATTTGCTTCTCATATTAAAATTTTCTGTTTGATTTGATGAGAGTGACACTAGTGTTTTTGGCTTGAGATCTGATCTGGAATCCATGGAAAACGTCGTAGATGTAGAGATCAGATTGGAGATGGATGTTGTTGTTTTATCTTTTCCTGATTTTTTCTGGAGGTCTTGTTAAGAGTTATTTCACTTTATGTGATTGAATCTCAATGGTGTTTTATCGCTTTCCAGTTAATATGAAATTCAAGATTGCTGTTCTGGAATCATATAGTAGTGAATTTTGTTCTGAACTGATGTTTTGCTGGAATAAATATTGAACTTTTGGTTGGAAAATGGGAATTGGTATAATACCTTTTCAGCTCCAATTCAAGATTGGAATTAGATTTGAACCTGAAATGCATCCAATTTAGATCTAAACAGACTTAATCTTTGGAAAGAGGTGTTTTTTGGGAACTCAATTGGTTCTAGTATTGAATGATATTGAAATGATTGGAATGCAGGTGAAATATGCAATGAGAGCAAGATCTGGGAATCTAGCAGAAATTAATAAATTGAATTGGTGAAAGAAACTGAAATATCAGTTAGTATGTTATCGCTGTTATAAGTACTGTGTTTCTTCTGACTCAAACCTGCTTTCCTTGTGATTTAAAAGATCTCTTAGCAGTTTACTTTTACACTACTTGAGTGAATGTAATGTTTTTGTGAAAATAAAAGGCAAGCCTGTACTCTAACTCATTGCAATGTTATATCTCTAGAGTGACTTGGACTGACAGTACTGTATGAAATAAGTCTACCAAACTTGACGTTTACAGTGCATGTGATGTCACCACGTCTGTGGTGACCGAAATGAATGATCACAAAAAGTTGCATGGGTTAAAAAAATGCAAAACATACGATGAATGAGAATAAAGAAAAGGACTATTTTATTTTTCAAGGAGCCGAATTTTCTGGGTGCCATGTCAGCTACCAAGTTACCGGTGACTTGGTACATCTTGACACTTCTAGCGTAAAAAATTAGCTTAATAAAAAATAACAAAGAATTTAATTTTCTTTTATGTCTCAGTAGTCAGCATTCTTTGTCCAATTTATGTAGCTTGAATGTAGTTCTAAGTTCCATCACTCATTTTTTCCATATAAATAATTAGATTTTCCATAAATATATGTATTTAATATATCAATACTTTGATACAGGTGTGTCTGTGGGTTGGGTTCATCATCAAAGGCTTACTCACCAATGTCAAGTTAGATTTGTAAGTTTTGCTCTTGTATTCACCCCTATTTAGGGCAACTATATTCTTGAGTTACTCCGCATTCTAACATGTCACTTCTCAATGCTTTCTAAGTCATTATCAGACTTCATCTTCTCCTAGTTACTTAGAGTTTTAAGTTTGTAATTCTTCTTACAGGGCCTGTTTCCTGTTTTCTACATGCACGCTCAAACTGTCAATGTATTAAAAATTTGTCATCTCTAATACCTAGGAAGATATTTGTCTTTATTCATGTCATTCAAGGTTGCTTATTTTAATGACTTCTTACTTTGCATTTGCTTTTCTTACTTCATCAGGCTCCTGTGGATGACAATGGTGGGGTGACTGCAAAAAAGCAGAAAATGACAACAAGAGAAGGTGAGAATGACGAAGCTCTGGAGGGTGCAATGGAAGATGTTGAAAAGCTCGAGAAAAGTTATTCTGATATGAACCACAAAAGCAATGGCTCTCTTGGCAGCTGTGACGTGGTGAATGCAGAAGAGCCAGTTATAACAACAGAAGAACACCAGCATGAGGGAGATCCTGCAAAATTGGAGAATAACTTGTTTGAAATGGATCACAAAAGCAATGGGCTCGACAAGGGCAACAAAGTTTACGATGTCATTGCATGTAAAGATGATAGCCATGATCATCTTGTACAAATGGTTATGGAGCTCAATTACCAAAATGAATATCTGAAGGCTCAGTTTGAGGGCTTGAGGAATCAGCATTTGGGCTTGCCTGAACACCCAAATGAAATTGGGAAGAAAGAGGGGGCATCTGAAGATATGAACAAGATGAATGAGCTACATGAAACAATAAGCTCATTAAAAAGAGAAATTCAGGAGCATAAAGAAACACAAATTGCTGCAGAGGATGCTTTGAATCACCTCAGGATGCAATACTCTGAGGCTGATGCAAGAGCTCAAGAGTTTTCTGTTAAACTAATTGAAGGTCAGTTGGGTTGTTACCATTTGTGCTGATCTCTCTGTTTCTTAATCCTCATTTTTAATGAAAAAATTGAGTTAAAAGAACAATAAATTACAGATGATTAAAAAGTGGATTTCTAATTTCCCTTGACTGGAGTCAACCACATTGTTAGCCTCTATTTCGACATACAAAAAGACAGTGCAAAACTTTTCAAATCTATACCATATTTACACCTTGTTCATTTATTTCATGGTTGGTTCAACCAGGAAACATTTACCACTAATTTTTCCTAAAATCATGGCAACATCTTTACTGCCTTAGTTAAAGGGAATCAGTCTCTGTCGTTGAAGAGACTAGTTCGTTTCTTTTGAAACCTTAATTCACTCAACATTTTTTATTCTGTAGCTCAACAAAAGATGGAGCAAGAAATAAAAGAGCGTGACGATAAGTATGTTGAGCTTGATACTAAGTTTGGAAGGCTTCACAAACGTGCAAAGCAGCGTATTCAAGAAGTTCAGAAGGTAAATGCTCTTTAAGTATCTCGTTTTGTTTCCAAATTACGTCTTTTGTCACGGCCTTCGTTGTATATTTCCACATTAGAACCCTGCCCCAATTCTTAACTCTTATTTTAAACCAACTGCGTTAGCATAGGATCCTTTTTTAGTTTCCAGTTAAAAACTTCTTTTGTCTTATTTCCTTATTTTCCTTTCTTGAGTTAAAAACTGACATGGCTTTTACGGAATTGATTTCCTGCTGATGCATGTACTGCTCAGTTGCAGTAGACAGTTTGTTGCTTCAAATTAGTGCTTTGAAAAACTCCAATAGGTCATCAAAACATGCTGATATCAAGTGTAGTAGCATCAGAATTATCCATCTACATGTCCATGAGAAGTGTGCCGGTATCTAATAAGGTTCTAACTTATTGGTGATCGCTCATTTTCTGTTTTTATGAAGTCCTCGTTAAGGCTTTTGATGCAGATTTGAACATACATTTTAAGTTGAACAATGTCATTATGTGGTGACTTTGTGTGAATTTATGTTATTATTGAACTAGTGTGCTTTTTGGACACAGGACTTTTCACAGTGTATGCTACTTTCAATAGGTTTCCGCTTTTCTTCTATGTATTATATACCTGGCAATATATATTTTCACTTCATAAGCCACTGGGGAGGGGTAATGTGTGTTTAAGGCAATTAGTTTTTCCAACATGCTTGAATCAAGTTATAACAGTGAATTATTTGCACAGATGAAATATATATATATATGTGTATATATATGTATATATATACATATACCTGTAATCATGTAAATTGTGACTGTTTATATGGATATCCAAATTTCAAAAGCTTTTCTACCATTTAGGCGATGCCTTAGTTGGAATTTGTTGTGTCAGGAAAAAGATGACGTTGAAGCTCGCCTCCGTGATTTGAATGAGATGTGCGAGAAGGCATCTTCTCAACAATCATCACTGCAACAAGAGCTAGAACGCACTCGTCAACAAGCAAATGAAGCACTCCGATCAATGGACGTGGAGAGGCAACAATTACGAACTGCAAACAATAAGTAAATCTCGTTAGTTTTGTATGACGACCAAGGGATTCATTCCGGACTAAACATATTGCAGATGCAATTAATCTGTCGTAGTTGTTAATTTCATTTCGTTTTGGATGAAATGGCTGAATGTCAGCCTGTTTTAGCTGAAACATATTATAACGGTGGACTGAAATACCAGTTTCTTAGAAAACATGCACTATTTGATTTTCCTTTCTTGGCCTGTTTTCCTAAGTTAACCTATAATAAAGCTTGGAGAATTAGTTAAATGGCCTTTTACTTGCCAATCAAATGATAGGGCTTAAAACAAATGATTTTCAGTATTCTACGAAGATTATTTCTTTTTCTCATACACATATAGAGTCATTGTGTCTCGAAAGGACCAAAATGTGGAAAAAAATCATTTTAGAGGCAGACTGGATTTGCCTTCGAAATGAAATTTGCAACTATGACCTGCATGGTAGTGGGCTTTGTAATGTCAGTAAGTTCTAGACCTTCAGCATTTATTTATTTATTTATTTATATATTATCATTATTATTATTATCATCATTATTGGTCATGGTGTGGCCTTTGTAATGTGAGTAAATCCTAGACCTTTAACATTTTTATTTGTTTATTGTGATTATTTTTTCAATAACCTGAAGAGGCAGTACAGTTCTGACCTGCCAAGTGCCGAGTCCTAACGTATCTCAAGGTTACAGGGGTGATGCACAGTACTTGAAAAAAGGAAAAGAAAAAAAAAGCAAAATTGATATATGAAAGTATAAATCAGAGAATAGATCCCATTAATTTAGGAAGCAGATTGTAGTTATACTTCTAAAACCATCATATTTAAATGCCTAGTAATTAGTAAGATAGATGTCATAGATTCTATGGATGAATAACCTTAGGCTCATAAATATAACCAGCTACACTGCATTAGCTATCTTTCAGGAATGAAAGAGTGAATGTATTAGTGATAATATTTCCATTCCTCTTATTTCTACTTCACTGCTCTGTCATTAGGCTCAAACTGTTAAATTTCTGTAATACAATAAAGGCTTCTCTCTCTCTGCTAACAAGTGTAGGAATTCTTTTTTTCCCCAGAGACGTCCTCCAGCAGAATGTAATTGGGAACATACAGGTCCTTATTTTGTTTGGAAACTCCAATATGGCAATACCTATATCCAATATATGGGAATTTAGAAATGAATTAACTAAGCCCTCTTGGGGGCTTTCTTAAGATTGGGAAAAGGAGGAATCTCATGAAAATTCCATGCAATGAGTTTTGAACCTGTTCAGTTGGATGCTGTAAACATCCATTCAGAGAATTGAAAGATTGAAGCAATTGGGACTCTGTTGAGTGGTAATTGGACTCTTTCATAGATGGACATAGTGATGTAAAAAAGAGTGGATCTGAAGCTTTCACATGACCAATTGGATCATCACCAATGGAAACTTCAGCTCTAACTTGAAGGAATCAACCAAATATGAATATTCAATTAATGAAAACGAACAACTTGGATTACCAGTTTGAGGCCCACCAAACTGAAAAAAAAGGTTAAAAGGGTTTGAACTCACAACCTGTACCAGGCACATGCCTTATCACGTGTACTGAATCGTGATGCCCTTTCCCCATTTGCATATGTAACACTACCACCTCCTCAAGTATATAAATGATTCACTGAAAAGTGAAAAGAGCCTCATTGACACACAATTTTCACACCTCATTCACACGTGTTTGTATAAATGAGGAGCAAACGTTATTATCTGTAAGTGTTACACATTTGTAAATGAGTGCGAAGAAACAACCCCTAAGTGAATGGTGGGGCCATCTACTAGCAAGTTGACCAAGGCTCCTTTTGGGGCTTTCACTCATATACGTGCTGCCTTGGCTTTGGCTGCATCACCAATTATTACCGTATCATCCAGCATGTAACAAACAAAAAGCTTATTCTTGTGTATTTGGAATTTTTTCAGAGCAGTTCAATTGCTTCTATCCTGGGGAAATTTTGTTTGTCAAAATATATCCTAATTTTTACTTTTTTTTAATGATCGGTTTAACCTCTAATATCTTTGATGTTATGAGGTACGGTAGAACTTTTTGCTTATAGAAAAGCTTTGTTCAATTATGGCAACATCTATAATATTTTAGAAGACAACACTGTGGTATTATTTTGCATTTTTCCTTCTTTTAATCGTTGTCTAATCTTTTCATGTTTTCAGTTGTTTTGTGTTACTGTCCTGTTATGAGCTTTTATTGTTCTAATGATGTCAATGACTTCCAGATTTAGAGATAGCATTGATGAGATGCGCCGTTCATTGGAAGCAAAGGAGAATGCTCTTGAGGGATTGCAGCAGTCTATCTTTGAGAAAGAGCAGGTCTTGGTGTTGTAACCTTTGCTGATATCTTATGGATGCAGATTAAAGTTGCTCTTATGATACCTTTAAGTTATTGAAACTCTGATTGCTCTTTTCATAAATATTCTCTCTTATTGCTGTTCTATTTGGTATTTAAGTAGTTAATTTATTGAGTATCTTCTCCTATTGCTCTTATACATCCCAGCAATAACTTATGATTTCTTGCGTGTTTGCCTTTTCTTTTGGTTCCATTTGTAGTCTTGTTATGCTTTATGGTCTTATTTTAAAGTCTGAAATAAAAAAATAATTGTTGCTATTTGAATGAAAAGATATTATTGTGCCATTTCATCAATCCTTATCCATCTATCCTTCCTCATCTTTAACAACTAGCCATTGCCCGGATACTTGGGAAATACTCTGTACACTTGGTGGAAATAGATGTGAAAGCTAGGTTGAAATATACTGATATGCAAAATCAACCCACCCTTGAGCCAAAGTTCATCATAAGCTGATGTAGATGAGTCATACTTTTTGATGGATAAAACATTGCATGGTCAATGTAATTAATCTAAGCACAGATGTATTTTAAAAAGCACACCAGGATATTGAAGATGTATTTGACCAAGTTTAAAAAATATTTATAATTGTAATGACTGGAATGGAATCATTAGCGCTAATGCTGAGTGGTTTATTCCTATAACTTTCAATGTGATTCTGTATGGATTAATAGGTTATGTTTTAACATAATTTTTTATTTTTATTTTTTACATTTTTAAACACACCTTTTGCTACATTTTTATTAAGTGGAAGTTTTGGCTATCCTGAAAACTCTTCGCATTTTTCATACCTTTTTTCATCATTATCTTATTGTGGAGAGGGATTCAACTAATGCTATATCTTGGGTGAATTCGTTAAGGGAGCCATAGAAAATGCAATTCCTCTTCAACGAAATTAGTCATATAATTTTTGACATGCAGTTCATGTTTTGGTACATTAGTAGATTTGCATATGGGATGGCAGATTGTTTAGCTAAGCAGGGGGTACATAGATCTTGTAATTTAAGTGCTTCTATTTTGTAGTTTGTGGCTGGTACATTTCTTTTATACCGGTACTTGTTCGAAGGGTGTTCTTTTTTTTTTTTGCTTAGTTGTACTGGTTTCTTTCTTTAATGAAATTTTACTGTTACTGATAAAAAAAGATTCCTGCATGAATTTTCCACAGCAGATTCCTTCTAAAACACAATGAAAAAAAAAAAAAAGTCTCTTATTAACTGAAACAAAATGAAATTGGCTGCTTGTTTAAAGAACGTAACTATTAAGACAATTAATGGTTACCGAGTTTATCTTTCAAAAAAAAAAAAAAAGAGCTTAATTTCAAACTATGGACTAATTCTGAACTGAACTGCTCACTTGGCAGTTGATTGTCACATGGACAATGTGAAATTCCTATGATTGAAGTAAAATGGCGCAGAAAAGATTTATCAGATCTTGTTATATAAAAAAAGGGGATTGATCAGATCCAAGTCGAGATTCTTTATTCAGATGCATTCAGTAGAAGTTCTAACCTCATAGAATCAAAGCCGATAATTCTGGAACTCTCTCTCTCTCTCTCTCTCCACCCTCTTCTAAGTATGCAATCGATGATAGATTAAGAGCAGAGGTCTCTAAAATCTCCTCGTGATCGCCATTTGAAAAAAAGAAGAAAAACCTTGTTTTAGTAGTCTAACTTCTTATCAGGCGTTCTATGTGTATAATATTGAGTTAAGTGTAAAATTTGATATCCATTAACTATGGTCCAGTTTAACAAGGTAAGTGGACATGGTGTGATATGTGGTAGTTCATATTGAGAGGAAACAATTAGGGCACGTTTGGTAGGAGGTGAGGAATCCACAGATTTGAGAATTCCTTACTGCCACAGATTTGAAGACTCCTCACTGAGGATTTGTATAGCTGAGGACTTTTCATCGATATCGGTGCATATAGCTGGAAAGAATTTGGCAGTCCGTAAATCTGCAAAACTGAGGATTTTCAAATCCTGTGGGGGAGGTTAGACCTGAAAATCCTCAAAAAGTAGGATCAATGCCAAACATGGATTTTCCAAATCCTCAGAGAAAACCGGTGAGGAATCCTTGAGGATTTGGTTGCCAAATGTGACCTTATATAGATTGATCTTCTATTGAAGTAATCACGTTATATTTGATTAATTTTAGCAAATGAGTCAGCGGTGAAGATTGTGTGTTATGGATGATAGATTTTATCGTTGAGCATTGAGACTGAGTTTATAGAAGCTTTAAGCTTAATATAGATTGATGGTTTTATTGAATATGTGATTTGAGTTCAGAAACCTTGGTAGATGAATAAGAGACTTTCCTTCTTTTTAATTTTTTTAATGAATTTAAAATATAAAGTTATCATTAGAGTTTTTTTTTTTTTTTTTATCATAACTTGTAACAAATTTTTTGCCCTATGTATATTTGCACACTTATCCACAGATGTTAGAAGACGTGCAGGCCTCATTGCAAGCTATTGATGAGAAAAGGCTGTCTTCAATTGCAGAAATTTCCGCTAAACATCAGAAGGTAGAGTGCATCCTAGGTGCAGTTTACCTATATACAATTGGATCTTCCTGTATTCTTTTTGTCTTTATTATTTCAAATTTTCTTATATGCATCAAATTTTGACTTTGTTTACATTCCATTCTGTCTGTATTTTGTTCCCTCAGCAATTGGAAAGCTTGGAAGCCCAACTAGCTGATGCATTATCGGATAGAACCAAAGCAGCTGAAACAATTTCCTCTCTGCAGGTAAAACTCGCTATAATATAATCTTCATCTACTGTATCCAATGTACTAGAAAATAGAAAGAGGAAGAATCATTGCTTATTTTCTATTTACATATCTTACAACCAACTGCCACTTGTTTTATATGAGCTTATTCTATATGCTAAAGTTCATCAGGTGAACTTAATCAAGAAAAATCTAATGAAACATGTTGTATTGCTTTCCAAAGTCCAAGTTACAAATCAATCCTGGTTTTTTTCCCCTCCATGTCTAAAATCGATACATTTACTGTTTTAAATTTTGCGACTGTGAATAAGCACTTTATGCTTGAGATATAACAAAAGAATGATATGCCTGAAGCTGATTCAAAAAACCTTAGCCAAAAACTAGTAAGCAGCGGCAATGAAAATAAGCTGAGCAAAAATCATGCAGTGTATTATCACCATCCATCCTTGGAAATAAATAAATAAAGCACTTAATTCTGTAGATGATCTTCCCTTATCTTAGACTACTAAGTACTAAACAGTATTAAGTTGGTTGCACTTTAAACTATACTATTTTATGATGACCTTTTTCAGTGGTTTGGGCTGCTTACATGTGCTATTCCTTCCATGCATCAGATGCATATGAACTATAGTTGCCTTTCACTTGGTACTTTCTTTGATTGTTGCTAGAGTAGTTGATAGTGGGACACTGCTAATTATGCCAAAACTTCCAATTACTAAGTGAGTCCAGTCTTTATGTATCTGTTCTTTGCTAGGCACTAGTTGCCGAGAAAGAATCTGAATATGCAGAACTTGATGCCGCTTCAACTGGCGAAGCAGTACGACTTGGGGCTGCAATAGAGGCAGCTAAAGGAGAGATTATTCATCTTAAGAATGAGCATGTAAGTGTGTTAGCTACTTAGCTTTACCTTTTGGTTTAATTGGAACTGAATTTTAGATTTCTCTGTTTTATATTTCTATTATCAGTGTCTATCTTTTGTACTTATGTGTTATTTACCAGTAGGTTGGATTGTAGGATAATTTGTGTATATGTTGCACCTGGGTCTAGCATCCTTGACTTTGGGCTGCATTCATTCCTATCTAACCTAGATTATATAATTTTTAGTTTTTGTTTAGTTAATTGTATTATCAATGCATTCAGGAGAAAGAAAGACAGAGCTGGAATGCTGCCTACCAGGCACTCAAAGCTAAACTGGAGGCATCTGAGAGCACCCATCTGCGATCAGAAATTGAAGCAGCCAAAATTAGAAGTATGTTTCAATTACCGATAAAAATGTTTGATTGTTGTTACCTATTAGATAAAGAATATTATTTCTCTATTAATTTTCAGGTCAACTGGAATTAGAGTTGTCTGTTCAAAACCAGTTGCTGAATGCCAGAGATGCTGAACTCACGGCTGTGAAAGAAGAGGTATCAGCATTCTACTTTTATTGATGTCTATACCTGCACTAGGGTTCAAATCCTCCATTCCAACTTTGACCCCGCTTAACATATAGAAGACTAGAGTATTTACCATAGACGTTAGCTTATAATTTTATTTGAAAAGCATGGTGAGAAGAGATAAGAGTTACAATATCTTTTTTGAGTTACATTAGTTTTCCTGTTCACATACCAGTTCTATGGTATGATCAACTTTAATGTAAGTACTTTACTATCATTACGTTGTATGGTCTTGATAGTGAGAAATAATTAACTCTTTTCCTGAGAAAATGTGGATATTGTTTGCAGTGTCATGATTAATCATGGACCTATGTAATTTTGTGGAAGCAGGGAAACCAGTCAAACTATGTTTATCAAGTTTTACATTTCTACAATGGTCCATAACTATAATTGCAAACTGTTAGGAAGGAGACACCAGTTCAGACACTCAAAAGCACACTATGCTACATAACATAGGCACTTGAGAAGGGAGCTATAATTGTCTCTGCTGATAACATGGAAAAACCTTGAAGAAAACCCATATCTAAATTGTCTTTGTAGAAATCTGAGTACATTCTTGCAGTCATTAACTGACCTATTTTGGTTATAATAAGTTGCTCAGTTTATATATAACTGAACATCATTCAGCAGTCATATAAGCTAAGCACTGCTGGTGATCATATTTGCAGGCCTCTCTTAGTGATCTTAACTGTTTGCGGGTATATGTGTACGCTAGAAAAAAGTTTCACCGGTCAGATGATTGCAGACCATCTGACCGGTGAAACTTTTTGATAGACAGCAAGCAGGCATATAACACCCTAGGATTGGCGTCAGGCATTAGGGCATCCTTGGAATTTACACCTGACACCTGGGATAGTCCCCCCTGAGGCGAGCTTGTCTATTTTGGCCCGGAAATTTCACAAAACCTCTTTATTGCACCCTAAACCACTCAAACTCATGAGAATCACTGTTAAAAAAGGGCAGGGAGCATGCCCAAACATCATTCAAGCCCAAGTAACTTTGCCCAAGGATTCAAGAGCATTTCTCAGAGATCTAAAGCTCCAAAAAAGACTGGAAGACCTTCAAGTTGAAGATCCAACAAGAAGTAATCCAAGGAAGATTGATTTGTGCCATTGTAAAAGGGGAATTTGACTTGACTTCCAAATACTGAGAGACATTGTACCTAGATCTCAACTATTAATAATATTTCTACTTCTCCTATTCTTTCTTTCTTTCTTTTGTTTGACTCTTCTACAACTTGTTTTGTTTAAATGTGAAGAAATTATTCAAGCAATGATCCTAATCTCTCTCTCTGCCCCCCTCCCCTCTTCTTTTTAGAGGGTTCTCACCATTCATTGGTGGCACTCCATGTTTTTGTTAGACAAGCAATATATGTCTTTATTAAGGTCTTCCCATGAGATGAGCTCTTATACTGCGTTTACTGAACATTTGGTTGTAATAAAATTTGCTTCATTAAGGGGGAGGTTGTTTGTTTGTTCTCTAAAGGTGTGAGGGCTAGGGATTCTATTGAAGCCGAGGTGTTGCCTAGAGGCCTTGAGAATTTTTTCCCACTCCTTTGAGGAAGATTGATTGTGGAGAGTGATTCCATCAATGCTATCTCGTTGGCTAATCTTCAGAAGGGTAAGCTATAGAAGCTTCAATTCTGTTTTAATTAGATCAAAGGATTGGCTTCTAATCTTTCTGTGATCTTCCTGCATGATGTTAGGTGGCCAATGGGTTAAGGGGTTCTTTAGCAAAACAGGGCATTACTAGGGTAGGGTCTGTCCTTGGGGGTTGTATCTTTAGATATTTTTTTTTTTGGGTATAATTCTTTTTTACCCTTTCCCCCTTGCGGTTTTTCTGTATTCCTGTTAATTTCTAATAAAAATTACTTGTTCAAAAAATTAACAAATAAAATCTGCTTCATTACTAAAAATGTATGTAAATATTGGTTGGTCTATGACCCTATCTTTGTTCCATCACTTCCACCACGCTCTTCATCATATGTATGATCCATCCTTGGTGATCAGAGCCATTCTTCTAGTAGGCCCTTTCTTAGATAAGAGTGGAAACTGTAAAAGTTGCGCTACTGAGATGATCTCCAACCACTGGATGTGTGACATTCATCCTTTTCTATATTCACTTTTGCTGAGGAACCAACACTGAAGAGTTGCATGAAGGAGTTCATTGGCTTTTCATCTTCAGGTCTTTGATGATGCCATACTGAATGGTGTGGCAGCAGTAATTGATGCCCACGGATCATTATTGATGCGCACGGGTTGTATAAATATCTCCACTCATTACATATATACTTGGTGGTTATCTTTTTCAATAAAATTTCCTGAATTCCTGTTACCATTTATTTGTTCAAAAAGGTGTCAGTGTTGCATTGCCCTATGGGGCCATTGGATGAGTGCTTTTAATCAGTGGAGCTAGGTCCTATGTAAATCGGAGATGGGAGTGTGACAGACATCTGGTGGAGTGAAAAACACAGTTTGTCGTTAATATGCTCAAACAGCTTTGCACAATGCACATTGAAGGGGAAACTGACAACTTTAGACCTGTTATATCTTGTGTATGCAAGTCCTATTTTCAAAGAGATTCGGCTGTGAAAGACCGCAAGTATTCTACCTATCAAAGGAAAAAAAAAAAGGAACAGTGTAGACATCTAGATGGGTATCTCTAAATTAATAAAGAAGAGTGTGGGATTAATGTCAAACATTCAGTCATCACCTTAAAATGAAACCCAGTTTCCTTCTATTCGCATACATCCAAACTATGTACCTATCTTTTGTAAAATAGGGGGCAGAGGGTGCCAAGAATGGAGGAATTTGAAGCAGTTAACTCCTTGGACATCACGAAGCACACAGACAGTTATGTATAGAAGGAGAAGGTTCATATGATTGACCTTTTGAGTTTGTTAACTGCTTTGCATCCCCCTTATACTATTTTCTTTCATCTCTTCTGGGTCTTCTGACTATTAGTAAGGTTTCAATCCAAAGCAGGAGGTAGTTATGGTTCAGAACATCATAGCTTTTTGTTGGAACTGTTTGTCATATCCATGTACTGATAACTTAAGAGAGCCTTTGAGCACATATATTTGTTATAACCTGTACGCAGAAGCAAAGTGTGCTTCTAGGATCTGTGAAAAATGCATAGCGCTCGGAAGCTGGTATGATCGCATAATAGTTCTGTGGATGCAACTTTCTGGTGCTTGGTTTCTTACTCTGGAACTAGTTACAGTGCAATTATGACATTGGCACAAGAAATAACATCCAACACAACAGATAGGGACACCAACTACGGGACAAACTTCTTTTCTGAAGAAAAGAAATGTGACATTCAATGGATAATTCTTTTAAAAAAATAATTTTAGCACCGATAAAGATAATGATATTAGCAAAAAGGTAATGCAATAAAATTTCTATCCTTGACCGGGTAGGTATTTGATGCCTGAAAACTGGAAGGCAACCCAATGTTTCTGAGGAAGCATGAATACAAAGAACTCACTTTGGTTTCTTGGGTGACACTGGAAATGCAAGTACATGAGAGAAGTAAATTGTCAAGGGAACATGTGCTAAATGCAATAAAATGTTTTTTTTTCCCTTCCAAATGGTATCATGACTCGCAACCTTGTGTTTGCGCCAATGAGCATGCAATGGCCCATCTAAATATAATAAAATGTTAGGGGGAAACATTTGGAGTTTGAGAAGTTTTTCCCAGAATTTTCTTGTGTATGCCCTTGTTGATTTTATTTCTACTCTAATAAGTTGGCATCATCGAGCTTTTGTTTTTGTGATGAATTTGTGTTCAAGATCATAAATCTATTAAATTTTCTGTTGATTTCTATTATCATGATTCAAATGCTTTTCTTGTTGCTCATGCAGATCAATCGCCTAGAAAGTGAATTTTCTTCTTATAAGGTCCGTGCACATGCACTTCTTCAAAAGAAGGATGCAGAGATACTTGCAGCTAAGGACACTGAATTGATCAAAGCCCAAGAAGAAGCAGTAAAAGTATATCGTAGCAAATTTCCCTATTTTAACAATATACAGAGAGACATTAATTCAATTTGCTAATAACCTATTTCTATTCACTAATCATCACCAATCTTTTTCCTTTAGGAAGCTGAAAGAGAAGCAGCACTAGCATCAGCAGAAAGGGATAGGGCCATGCAAGATCTACAGGATGCTATGGCTAACCATGATAAAGAACTATCTGCAAGGTGAAGTTTTCCCATGTTTTTTTTTGTTACAAATGAATCTGATGTTTTGTTTTGTTTTGTTTTTTTATTTTTATTTTTTGTTGTTTTTATTTTTATTTTTTTGTTTTAAATGATTTGAAGCTTCTTTTCACTGAGAAAATTTTAAGGCTTACTCTTTGTGGCCTTTGTTCGTACTGACCCATCATATGGTCGTGTGGCTCGTCGTGAACAGGGTTGGAATGAAGTCTTAAGTTTTTCCGTGTTTTTTGTTACAAATGAATCTGATGTTTTTTTTCAATGATTTGAAGCTTCTTTTCACTGATAAAATTTTAAGGCTTCATATTCCCTCAGATACTTTTTAAGTCTTCAAAATAATGATCAACGGTTAGCCAGCCCCAGATAGGAATGATGAAAAGAGAAATCGGGAGGGAATGATGCAGCCAATGGCTCGTAGAGGCATGGAAGATTTATGTCACATGATGTTGGGTTTCTTCACATTGTGATTTTATGATATCTTCATTGGTTTTCTTGTAAATTTACTCTAAAAGAATATTGCCTGTGTTATTTTCATTCACTCTGGATATAATACTGGTTTTTAGTTTTCTGCATGCATGTTGGATGATTAATTGATTGTTGTTAATTACAAAGCAAATGATTTGCACATGTCTGATCTCATTTCCACTTCAGGGATGCAGCTCTAGGTGATGCTGAGCAACGGATCAGAAGCATAGAAAGAAAACTTGATTCTAGTAATGCTCAATATATTTCAGAAAGAGAAGCATGGCAAAGAAACCTTGAGACCGTTGAAGATTCTTGGCGATGTGAATTCTCTGATGCTTACTATATTTCTCATTTTTTTTATATTATCATATTTATTGAGAGGTTAAAATATGTACATCTATACTAAGATTTGGATCAACATTTTTGAAGTGAAATACAAGGAATTAGAGGCTCAAAATAGTGGGCACATTGCAGAAGATCTTCAAAAAGAATTACTAGAGATCAAACTACAGTATAAGAGATTGCAGGTACCCTGCAGTTGTTTCCGAATTCTGATGTTGTGGTTGAGCTTCACCTTTATTAACATTGGTGGGTGCTTTAATGCCTTTTGACTTTCATACTGTAGGAAGAGCATGATTCCTTCCGTGATATAGCTGATAGAATGATTGAGGAGAAGGATAAGGAAATTTCCAGACTACTAGACGATAACAAATGTCTGCGTGAGTCTTTAGACCGGAGGTCATTGGTATGTTCTCTTACTACGATTTTAGATCAAGATGTGATACTTTCAAATAGGGTTTTGTAGAGTCTTGTTTTAAATGTATGATTTCTGTGTAATATGTAGTATGGTAACCTTAATATGAATGAAGATTTGACAGGCTTAGTTCAGTACTTCAATGATATGTATGATTTTCTTGTAGTATTTATCATGCTAACCTTAATGCAAATGAAGATTAGATAGGCCATCGTTTGGTTCTTTTATGAACTAAAACTAAATTGTATTTCAAACTAATTGCTCTGTTGTTGAATTTGGCATAATATGAACTTTTTCTCTATTTGAAGATGCAATCACAATGATGTTGTTCCATACTGAAATAAATTCTTCTAGTGTTCCATTTTTCTTTTCCATGTTTGCGTGGTTGCCATTTATAACTTATCAGCTTAAAGCCTTACTACATGGAAACAACTTATAGGTTGTCTGTTTGTGTTCAACAATAAAGTTTATTAGTTCATTTATCTGGTTTTTTGTTGACACAAATAATCTATTGCAGGTTGCGCACAATGATAATCAAGACAAGAGTGAGTTTGAAAATTGTTCATCGCTGTTAATTCCAGATTTAGTCGTTATAAGAGTGTGGCTAATTTTTATAGCATTGAGTTGCATCTACTTATTTGGATCTGATGTTAACTTTTATCTTTTGCATGATCTTTAGCTATTACGAAGCCAGATGCCCAAGTTTCTACAATAGCAGCAGCAGAACAACAGATCCTGGTATCTTCGCTCTCAAGTTTTCTTTTTAAGGCATCTTATCACGACAGATGATGATGTCATGTGTGGGTGCCACTAGATTGCCATAATCTCCTACTGGATAACATCAGTGAACTTATGACCTCTAATGGACGGGGTAACTCTGTACTAATTCACATAAAACCTAAAATGAGAAATATACCTAAAAACAAGAACTGATCTCCAAACTATCAAATGTCTGAACAAATCAAACATAATAATACCTACTAATATGCATAAAACCCAGACCTTATCCCCAAACTATCAAATGTCAGAACAAATCAAACAGGATGATACGTACTCATATCCATAAAACTAAGAACTGATCTCCACACTATCAAATGTTTGAACAAGTCAAAGAGCATCATAATACTTAGATTAAAGCATGGCCAGAACTAATAAATCTTGAATTACTTAACTAAGTACAGAGAGGATCTGACGAGTGATGAGTCGATTCGGATATAGCTGTTAGGGTTTCCTCTTGAAAGGCCTATTTCGTGGTTGAGGTTGGTGATGCTCCCTTTGATTTCGACGAGCTCCTTGAAAATCTTCTCTTTGGCGTCCAATTTCTCAGTGAGATGTACCCTATCGCCTAATCCTACAATTGGAGCCAACACCACACCGTGTGGAGTCATCCCTCATCCGGCAGTGGATGAGGTTCCACACAGTGTTGGCTCCGATCGGAGGACAAGGTGATGAGATAGAGGCGAGCTTGCTGAGGAACTGGCCACAAGAGAGAAGCTTTTCAAGGAGCTCGTCGTAATCAAAGGCAAAAAAGTGCTTGAAAGTTGGAAGGGTACTTTGAAGCTACTTTTACATGAAGTTGACAGTATTGGTCTTACCATGATAGCATCTGATCCAAACTCGCTATCCAGTTTTTTAGCTGAACCACTATATGTTTTTCTAATAGATATATTTGTAGGCTACCGATTTGAAAGTTACCTCTACAGGGCTCATCATTGAGTTGGATCACTGAATAATGTGCATGGGCATGAGAGAACTGCATAATGTTTGAAGACTTGGACACAATGATTTATTTTATTGGAATATTTTGGAGAATTCGTCACTTCTATTCTACAAAATGCACTATAAAATCATATTTAAATTGACAGTTATAATTTTGAATTTCAGAATTTAGCCAGGCAACAGGCTCAAAGAGAGGAAGAACTTTCACAGTCACAGAGGCACATCTTAGCTCTTCAGGTCAGCTTTCGTCTTCTTAGATAAGTACATTCTGCCCATGTGTTGTGTAACATTCTATGTTCTTCAGGATGAGATTGAGGAGCTTGAACGTGAGAATCGTCTCCATCATCAGCAGGTAAGAGATTTGCATTTTTCAGAATCAATTTCTCGGTATTCTTTTTTTATGCAATTAAATAATCTATATAGGCTACATGATTGAATGTGCACTCGTGTATACATGTATGTCTCCATCTTTATCACAAAAGCCTTATCCAATCTGTCTGGAGTTAGCTTGTAACTTGTAAGTTCTACTTTGCCAGTCATCCCTTCCTGAGTCCAAAATCTCTGTCACTCCATATCCTGTTAGTCCTTTCTAGTCTTCATTGAGATCCCCCTTCCTCTAGTACCTTGTACTGAAACATTTAGCTTTTCATACAGGGACTGTTTATGGGCAAACCATCTCTGATGCCAGTTCATTAATTAATCTTGTGCTAGAGTCTCCTGTTATTATTGTGTAAGGAGCGCCAATATGTGCAAGATTGGTGACTGTTATCAGGTGGGTTCCACCAAGGACGTTGCGTGGTGCAAAATCCAGGCTGTGCATTCTGACAAAGTCTGTATTGTCATCTTGAACTAGATTTTTTTTTTTTTGGAAAATAGTAAAATTTATTTCACCGACAAAACAACAAAGGACAAAGCAGAAAACACTACATAGCCAGACCAGAAAGAAAACAACAAACACTGAAAGAAAAGAAAACTCTACATATTAAAAGAGGTAGAAGAGCATAAAGTTCCTTCCTTAGCAGGACCATCTGCCAAGATATTTGCCTCTAGAGGATATATGATGAAATAAGGGAGCCAGCTGTCTAGAAATGTCCTGCAGCTCCACGACCCAGTCCGCTATTTTCTATGGATGAGAAGCCTTCCCAGAATCCCATTGAATAGCCGAAAAAGAATCACCTTCAAGATTAGCATTTTGACCATCCAATCTAATCAACTCGCACACCCTATTAGAAGAACAAAAACTTCAACTTCATTGGCATCCGAAGAATCCACAGGCCTAGACCAACTCTAACACCACTACCGTCACAATCCCTAAGAACACCTCCAAAACTATGTTTATGAATAGACTCTAAATAGCTGCCATCAAAGTTCAATTAAGAACTCTAGGAGGAGGGCTCATCTAGAGAATTCTACACAACTTTAAAGGGCCTGTTTGTTTGCATGAGGGGTGAAATGAAATAAAATTAAGTGGTCAAATCAAGTGAAAAAAAGAAAAGAAAAGAGAGAAAGGAGTCAAAAGTAAAGGCACAAAACGACAAAAAGCTATCTTTAAAAGGCACTAAATGACAAAAAAGGTACTCTTAAAGGCACTAAATGGCCAAAAGGGGAGGAGTGATTTTTTGTCTTTTAGTGCTTTCACTCTCAACTCCCTCTTTTTTCTCTTTCTTGTGATTTGACCTTTAATTTTATTTCACTTCACTCCACATTGGAAACAAACGGGCCTAGCACACAAACTCCGCTTCAAGATAGCTGCTCAAGATCTATTGAGATCTTCCAAAGAAACCCTTACAAACTCCTATCACTTGCTCACCCACCCAAGATCTATTTAGATCTTCAACTAGCTATTAAGGTTGTCCCGATGGTGATTTGGACAAGAGCATATCATGTTAGGTCAAGCCAGATAAGTTGCTCAAATTTCATACACTTGCCATGATTAACGTGCAAGTAAGGTCGCATGAATGATGCTGATGTTTCGTGAAAGTACAAATGCTTGCGATGACATATCTTTACAGATTATAGTTTACCCTTGTGTTTTTTTTTTTTCCCCTTGAAATCCCCTACTCACAGGCCATTCAAAAAATAAAAATAAAAAAATCCCCTACTCACAGAGGGAGTCAACTGAAGCACCCATCTAATGGTCTGAAGGTTTAGGAGGTCGAGATTTTGGGTTAACAAATTAACTTAGTACTGAATGAATATTAGCATGTTTATTGCTTAATCATGTACCCATGTTTTGGAACGTCATTAACATGTACAGATGCTGTTGAAGCATCCATATTAAATTTGAATTTAGTCATCTTATGAACACGGTTTTGAATGAATATATCAAATTCTTCCTGTGGACATATAACTCCTTGGTTCCACTGTCATAGTACAGGTTTTACTGGATATGAGAGGTTAATATGTGAACAAACTTATTATCCCAAGTCACTATGAGCGCTCCATATATATTGTGATTTAGTTTACTGACAAATGGTTCTACACTCAACTTCTTTCCAGTATGAATATATAATTGGTTATATAGCAACTAATATTTTAGGTAGAGAGAATATATCATATTTCCACTTTCTCACAGAGAGACAATATTTCTAGTTCACAGTACCAAGGTGAGTTTTGTGGTCCTAGCTTCATAGGAGTTTTAAGAGTAGAACTCTTGGCTGACACCGGATTGATGGGATAAGGCCCCGATGATAGTATAAGATAATTTTATACCTATGATGTGCCATATCCACACAAGCACCGTAGGACACAAGGAACACCAGACTACAATTTCATGGGACCAGAATGATGCTCATTATTGTGTGTGCGTGTTAAGTTTGCATTCATGTATTCTCAATTTTTTAGCTACTTATATTTGCAGATGTTTTATCGTGCTTGCTAATGTGCTTTCAAGTCCATTAACATGTTTACCAAAAAAAAAAAAAGTCCATTAGCTTAATTATGGAATTTTTTTATGGATTGTTTGGTGAATCTTTGGTACCATGGTACAGGAAGCAATGCTGAAAGCTGAGCTACGAAACATGGAACGCATGAAGAAACGTGAAGGGGTTGATATGACGTATCTGAAAAATGTGATCTTAAAATTGCTCGAGACAGGTATTTGCTTAAAAAAAAACATAAAGTACAAAACTGTAATTGTATCCCTCTTTCTAAACGTTATCATTGATTGCTATATAGAAATGGCTTCACAATATTGTTTGGCACTAAATTCACAGGTGAAGTGGAAGCTTTACTTCCAGTGATAGGAACTTTGCTGCAGTTTAGCCCTGATGAGGTGAAGTGAATGTCCTATCTAAAGACTGTTATTGAATTATACAAACTTAAAATATGACACCCTAGAATAACCGATGTCATGGATACCTTGTGTAGATGTGGGCTTTATCTCCTGTGGTCCTACAATTGCTCCATTCTGAAATCCCCCAAAAGTTTGAATGTTTTTTTTTTGTTTTTTTCCACTCCAGAACAGATCCCAATTTTCAGAGGCTAAACCTTTTTTCCTGAATGGTTGAAAGTTTAAGCATTTGATAATCGTAGTCTGAATAGATTAAATGGACCATTATTATATATATATATATATATATATATTGCATTGCCTGCTAAAATATGAGCATCATCCCCTCTTGCAAATAGTCTTGCACCATCCCAACCTCTCATCCCCTCTTGCACATAATCTTGCCTGCAGATTAAGAAGTGCCAGCAAGCTTACAGTTCCTTAACTGATGTTCCTCCAAGTCCATCGGTCGATGGGATACCATCTGGTTCAAGTTCTCTCTTCTCGAAGTTCTCATTTTCATAGCAGTGGAAAGATGGCTGTCAATCTCACTTGCCACAATCGGATGCAGTCACATTTATAGGTGAATGAATTTCCACTGACACCAACCAGATGAGCAGGGCGACTCCAGTTAATGCAATTTATTTGGTGAAGTTGAGTTTATACCATCGAAGGGTGCTTCATTTTTATTTTTTATTTTTTATTTTTCTTTTGTGTAACAGTAAGCTGTCTATTTCATGGAATCACCTGATGTAAAGAAACATAATGAAGGAAGGAAGGAAAAGCACCTCAGCTAATGTAACTTGAAAGGTAGAGGCGTTAAATAGGGAAAGAAACAGTTAAATGTTTAGTTTATTCAATTGAGGTGTCAAAGCTCAAAACAGACACTGGTTAGGCTTTGACTTAATTGAAGTTCAAATTTCCACAGTTGGGTTGGAAAACTCACATCAGTGTCAGCCTGGATTTTTAATTATGCCACCACAGTGATTACTTATCCTTGATGAACTACTGACCTCTAAAACTCCAAGTGTCATATTGGCAAGCCCACTTTCTCCATATACAAAGAGAGTTTATGAACCATCATTCATCTATTGAGATCAGTCAGCTCCATTGGGTCACTCTTTTAGCTATCTGATTGTAAGTCAATGCGACAGACAATGAAAATCAGTAAACGGCTCATTATCAAATGCTTATATTGGATTGCTAATTAGCAACATTTAATAGAATATGATTTCGCAGGACGACTAATCCACAAATCTTCCTGTATCTACTGCTGGCCTTGCCTCAATTTCTTAGGTATAAAACGTCATAAATATATATATATATATATATATCTATATATATATATATATATATATATATATATATATATATAGACAGACACACACGTACATACATACACCACAGTGAATGTAACCTCATTCTACCTCTTACTAGTCTGGATTGAATCTGATCACATTCAATGATGGTAGGATTGTTAAACATGTCACTAACCGTACTACTGTATTCTTGTTTCTTTAACAGTACTTTGTATTCTTGTTTCTTACTGCATACCGAAAGGAAATTACTGGGATCATCTTTGGTTTATATTAGTTTCTTCATTTTTTACTGAACTTCAACATGAAAAATCCCTGTTGCCATTATGGGAGAAGCATGTATCAGAAGCAGAATTGGGAGTAGGCTGCTCTTAGTCTCTTACTGGAGATTTACTTCTCTGACAAATAAGAGGTAGATGTACTTACTATCATATAAAGAATTGACTCCATTATAATGGTACTGGTTATTGAAGTTTACGAACTTTGGAAATTCAAATTCCTTGTTATTCGATAAAGAGGGCAGAATCTTAACAATAACTGAAAAATCTCCCATGTGCTTAGTTGCGAAATTTTCTCCTACGTGGGATATAGATGTCCTAATCAAGAGGCAGGCAAGGCCCATAAAAACTCGGAATGTAAATGGGTCCCCGATTCTTCGATTAACAGGAGGTTCCGACCTGTTAAATCAGGTCGGGTCATTATTTAAGTAAATGGGTTCGAGTCAAGTTCCACCTTGGTTCGGACGCGTGGATTCGAGACCTGATATATTACCTCAATTTTCGAAAATCTCTCCTAAAAATCATGTTTTTTTATTTATTTTTTATTTTTAAATATCATTCTCTACCTAGACCCGAACCTGAATTTAGACCCGTCCCATATATGTTTCTGGTTCCGATTCCGGAGCTAAGAAACTGGTTCCGGATCCAGTTCTACGTTCTTCTTAACGGTTCCGGATCCACCATAGACTCAAATCGGAACCGATCCGTTTACAACCCTAATAAAAACCAAGGTGCGGATGCATTAACATAAAAAAAACTGGAACACCCTAATTTTCATGGCACCCACACACAGACGTTCGAAAGAAAAAAAATCCCCTGTGATAAGTTACAAAAAAACCAACACTTTTTGACAAGCTTGACAAGCCTTTGCTGATCATTGATAGTGGTGATGACACAAAGATAAAAGTATAAAGGCTCTATAGATAATTAAGAACTTAAAAATTATTTATTTAGCTTTGATTGATAATCAAGCACTTATATAAGGACATGGGTGCGTGTACGGGTGACTTTGAATCCTTGACCAAAAAACAAAAACAAAAAAAAAAAAAAAAACCTTGCATTTTTAAGCAACTATAAAGCATCCTTTGCTTTATATATATATATATATATATATATATATATATATACTTTTTATGAATTACTGCCTAAATAGCTTGAA
Source organism: Cinnamomum chago (assembly GCA_038049695.1). Lineage (NCBI taxonomy): Eukaryota > Viridiplantae > Streptophyta > Magnoliopsida > Laurales > Lauraceae > Cinnamomum > Cinnamomum chago. The sequence continues at coordinate 70,389,849 of CP142459.1, forward strand.
AATCTTAGTCAACTACTTTGACTGTCATTCAAAAGGCCAAGTTAAATTCTCTGTATCTCCTCCTAAATGGCTATAAATTCTTCAAGTAAACCCCCATTCAGATTCATCTCAGGGCACAGACACAAAAAAAGCCCATGAAACCCAAGCTGATTAATCTAGCTAAACACCCTTAACTATGCTCAAACCACGTTGGATTATATAAGAAATTCTCATCCTAGGATTTCATAAAAAAGGGGCTTCTAAACCAGCATGGAAGTCATTAATTTAATGGTTAAAAATTACTGATAGAGTTGGGGCAATTGGCCTTCCTTTTCCAAAGTGCATTTGGACCACACATGTATAGCCGAAATCTGAAATTTCCCAAGAAAAGCACAATGCCTATCTCTTGGCAAAGTTGAAACTTTCCTTCCTCTGATTGACACGCATACAATCCAACAAATAACCACAACAACGTGTCCCAACATCCAACTGTAATCCACACATGTCACCCAATGCCTGCCCCATGCACACTCAGATCCACGTGGCACCTTGTGAGGACCATGAATTTCAGAAAACAAAATCCAAAGTGAGAAGAAAGTTTACAAGGCTTTCAAAATCCAAATTCCATGATCTTCTGTTTTTCACATCACATCTAATCAAAATCTCTCTTTGTTTGTTTTCTCTGTCTTGCCTTTAGATGTCTGTTTCTTGGGGATTCCCATGCAGTTCCTTTGAATTTCCATCAATCAGGTGAGTATATCTCCACCACCACCATTAAAAATTTCTTGTTTTTCTGTGAGAAACCCAGAAAAATATGAGGTGGGTTTTTTTTCCTGACTTGATATTTGTCTTTGTTTGCTTTCTCTTTTCTGCTATGTTGCTTCCCAACCCATAATAGCTAGATTCTCCTGTCATGAACTGTAGATATTTGTTGGTGGGTGGGGTAAGAATGAGGTGTAGGATAAGAGCAAGTTGTGGTGTAATTTGTGCTTTGTCTTTTCTGATGTTATATTATATTTAAGGGAAAGAGTTGGATGGATAAAACTAAGAGGAAATCCAGATTTGTTTAGTTCTTACTTGGATAATCGATTCATCGAATCTTGGTCCATTTGTAAGAGTGATGAGAAGTGTGGGATTTAGATGGGTCTGATGGAAATAAGATTTGGTGCAGTGATCTTCTCTGGAATCGGTTGTTGAATCCGGAAATCATCGTTTCTGTTGTTGGGTAAGAGTTTTTCTTGCAAGGTGAGATCTTTTTTCACTTCCCCTTGATTATTTCATTTATGGTTGAGTTGGGTTTTCACTTGTTTTGATTGGTTGAGGGTTTTGTTCATCTGGGTTAGATTTAGCCAGAGAGATGGGTGTGAGGAAGCAGAGGAAGTTCCTCACTGTTGCCCCTTTCGAGTGCGCGTGGCGCAAGGAATTGAAATTCAAGGAGGCTGGTCGTGGGTGCGTGGCTTTCGAAGCCTCCGCCGACAACGACGTCACCGTCGTGTTTAGGGAGCAAGTGGGCAGCCAGCACTACCATTACAGAACAGATAATAGCCCCAATTACACCATTATCTTGGGTAGCCACCGGAATCGAAGGTTGAAGATAGAGGTTAATGGGAAGACGGTTGTCGATGTTGCAGGCGTTGGGCTTTGCTGTTCTGAGGAGTTTCAGAGCTATTGGATCAGTATTTATGATGGGTTGATTTGTATTGGCAAGGGCCATTACCCCTTTCAAAATCTTGTCTTTGAGTGGCGGGATTCGAAACCAAATTGTAGTGTCCAGTATGTAGGATTGAGCAGCTGGGACAAACATGTGGGGTACAGGAATGTCAATGTCTTGCCTTTAACACAACATCACAATTTCCTGTGGAAGCATGTTGATCACATTGGATATGGAGGTGGGGAGGAGGAGGAGGGAGCTGAAGATGAGTTGGAAGAGGTGATTGATGAATGTGAAGTGTGGGGAGCTGGGAGTTTTCTTGAGAGCTGGGACTTGTCTGACATGTTCTTCACTGTTGGTACTGAAGAAAAGGTGGTTCCTGCCCATATGGTACTTTTGGCTGTGGCTGCTGATTTCTGTTTTAGTTTGTCCAATGAAAATTCCATGAGGTTTCCTTCCATCACTTATCCAGTTCTCCATGCTTTTCTTCAATACATCTACACTGGTCAGACAGAGGTGAATTCTTTTTTAACTTTTTCTTTCAATTTTTTTTTTTTAATCCATATGGTAAAGATCTTATTCTGATGAATTGCATATTTTTATTGGATCCTGATATAGATTGTGGAGTCACAACTTAGTTCTTTAAGGGATCTGAGCCAGCAGTTTCAACTTTTGCCGCTGTTAAAGCAGTGTGAAGAAATAATTGGTCATTTTGAGATTAATGAAAAAGTGCTTCAGTCCAATAATAAAGTGAAATTGGCTTACTCGAGCTCAGGAATGCAGCGCTGCACTGTCTTCCCATGTGAACTTCCCATTGACAGGCAAAAGCTAAAACAGTTCCTTTTAACCCACGAGCTCAGCGATGTGAACATTTATATCGATGGTCATGGTTTGGTTGCTCGGGCACATAAACTCATCCTTAGTTTATGGAGTGCTCCATTTATGAAGGTATATCGAGTTTGCTGTTACCCCTTTATTATAACAACTTTTGCTCCCTTTGATGAATAAGATACTACTTTTACGGTATATACTTTCTGGACAGAGGGCTTTTTGGGGTTTTGTCATGTACTCATGTTGACGCCACAAGCATGTATGATACTCATGACTCACCTCTGAATAACATTGGCTTTTAGTCGTAATAGCTCAAGCAAAAATAAAGTATTTTAAAATCAGTATATAAAGCATTTTTCCCCCTTTTCATCACTTTTGGATTGTCTTTTAGATAAACTATAATCACATACTATTAGTGTTTTGGAGATACTCGTACCCATTTTTCAGGCTCCTAAGAGTTGTTTTCAACAGTATGTATCTGGTCCAATGCCAACTTGTGTATGTTCTTCTCATAGTTGTGAATTTTGTTTTGGCTGTTTCTACATTTTGGATAGACATTATTGAATATATGAAAAAAAATCAAATTATAAATAAATCTAAAAAAAGAAATCATTTGTTTTAATGTTCTAACACTTTGGTCTGATTGTGAAGAAATAGATATTTCCACCGCTTTCCATTCTTGATTTAGGGGAGATTTAGGAGTCCACTGGGAGAAAAAAAAAAAAAAAGTTGGAACAACTATTCAAAAAAGGAGAAGAAAAAAATTACGAAAAAAAGAAAGAAAGTTAAGAAAACTAAAAAAAAAAACTGTGTGCATTTTGCATGAACAAGATCTGTTTTGGCCTGTTTCAGCCTGCTGTTTTGTTCTATATTGGATGAAAGAAGCCAAAATTCTGTCGGAGAAATTTATTGGCACGTTTGATTGCCTAATGTGAAATGGAACAAAATTGACTATTATGGTTGTGGTTGCATAAGAGTCAACTTGACCACTTCTTGAGTTGGACTTTTACTATAGACTCCAAGACCCACTTAATGCTTCTTCCTTCGATGCCGTTGGAAAATTTGTTTATGTTATTCCATTTTTGCATTTTTTCTTTTTATGTCTTTAGTTAAGAGAATTTTTACTTTTCAGATGTTCACCAATGGCATGACCGAAAGCAATTCTTCGGATATCTACTTGAGGGATGTCTCTGCTGAAGCCTTTTTGGCTATGCTCCAATTCATGTATAGTGGAGAGCTTGAAATGGAGGATAGAAATGAAACTGGGACCCTGTTACTCGAGATTCTTCTGTTGGCAGATCAATTTGGTGTTACATACCTTGAGCAAGAGTGCTGCAAGCTTCTTTTGGAATGTATCTCTGAGGTAATCCATCATTTATTATTTTTCCTTGGCTCAGCTGTCAAACATATTATATGTGTTACATCTCTCAGAAAACATATTTTGTTCTTTTTTTTTGTTTCTTCCCAAGATCCTTGCCTGCTTGGAGTAAACGAAAAGAACAGGGAAGTGACTGTGCTTTTACATTTTTGAAGGTCTCGTTTATGATAAACATTCTGCTAGTTTTGGGAATAGAAGATTTCTTATGGTCATTGGCTTCTTTTTTCGCTAGGTAGCATCAACCACTTGAATGTAATCGCATATTTTAGAGTGCACTGTAAAGAGGTTTCTGGCTTAGCTATAGGGAAACAGACTTTGAGCTGAATTGCCTTCTTTAGTGGAATTCCTGCCAGGAATTCACCATGTCCAGGAATTCCTGGACATGATGTGACAGGCTATCCCCTGGAATTTCTGAATTCCATGTTTCTTTAGTAGCATTTCTGGATTCCAGCCAAATGAAAAATCTCTTTTGACCTTTGAGAATCCAGGAATTCCACTCCCTATGCATTTTGGTGGAATTCCTGGATGCTCAAGCCCAAAGGGACATCCAGGAATTCCACTATGTCTGGGAATTCAGGAATTCCCCATACAGGAATTCCTGAAATTCCAGCAAAGAAACAGGCGTATCCATTATGAAGCAAACTTGATAAAAGATGGTTTTTTTCTTTATATTTTTTTTATTCAGTTTTACAATTAAGTATCTGGTTATGCATAACTATTTTTTAGCTTTCACCCACAATATCGCTATTATTTAAATTCTTATTTGAGTCCTGAAGGTTGCCTGACCAAATCATCCCAACCTGAACGGACTTCAAGTTGGGTCAGGTTTTTCATCTATGATACAAATATAAACTATTATTTGTAAAAATGAATAATCTATATTGGATTATGTTATATAAGTGTTGCTTCTCTCCCTTGCACATGCCAAAGTTTATCGATGTGTAAGTGTAGAGTATCTGACGCGGCCATTCATTTTTAGTAATGCAAGTGGCCGTGATGTATGATTAATAGTTCTAAGATATTGATACTTTTCAAATATATACATGCAGGGTTGGTGATCTACTGGAAGAAGCTCATCGAACAAGAGTTATTTGTGTTATACAAATTTAATGGACAAGGCTTCAGACGGTTTTGGCAAAGTTGATAGGCGGCTTACCTGAAACTTACTTTTTGAAATTTGTTGCAGGAGCTGGTTTGTCCAATTCTGGAAGTTGTTTCATCAATTCCATCATGTAAACTTCTGGAAGAAACATGTGAGAGGGATTTTTCAAGGCACTTCGATTACTGTACTACTTCCGGCACCGATTTTGTTTTGTTAGATGAGGCAACCTTCAGAAACATTCTTCAGGTGGTCCACGTTGTCTGAATCAAACTATTATTTGACTGGTTGGGTTCGTCTAGTTTTCACTTTGGCATGTGATGTTCTAGGAGGGATTATAGCTTATAAGTCTTTGACTTGAGGATAATATCCATATATCCTCTGGCATGAGGATACCATACATCCATGGGATTGGCCTTGCATGTGTGGGCCAATGGCGTTGTTAACCCGGCTGTTTACCAAATTGCCCCTGCTGTCTTAAAAGATTTCACCACTTGATAATGCTAATTGTTTGATCAATGGCCTGCAAATAGATGGTTGAAAGAATGTATTAACTGCCCATGTTTTACATTAAAAAGAGAAGTTGTATAGACAGATTTTTCATCTTGGGTATTTCCCATCTGAAGATATCCATCAATTGTCTAGATTACTGCTCTGTGAGTCCCTTGTCTATGAACTTGAGATCCTTTAGTTGAGGGTCAGCGGACTACATATCCCTCTTTGTAGGGCATGCTTTTTGCTTGCCACGATTTTGTATGTACATACCAGTGCCAATCACAGTGCATCTAATCTGTCTTCAGATACCAAAGAAAAAAAATTCTGTCTTCAGACATTTATTTGTGATAGTGATGGGTTTTGCAGCATCCTGATCTGACTGTAACATCAGAGGAAAGAGTTCTAGATGCTATAATATTGTGGTGCATGCAAGCCAGTGAAATATATGGATGGGAAGCAGCAGATGAGCTCTTGAAGTCTTCTACACTTGAACTCCTTTTTGGGGAGAGGCTCAAATCACTTTCTATTTTGCTACCTCTAGTCCGCTTTCCATTAATGCCATCAACCACTCTTAAGAAGGTTTGTTTTCACTGGTTGCATATATCAAGTTGATCGTTATAAGCAACAAATGTATTTCTGACCATGATCGAATATACGTTTTACCATCTTGCAGCTGGAGACGAGCCACCTTTTCAGCCACATTCCTGTACTTGAACAGCTTGTAAGAAAAATCTTTTTACTCATGTAGTAAATGTAAAATGCTTGTCCAAAGTAAACAGTGTTCTCGATGCTGCCATTAATAACCACAAAATGCGATCCTCCCAATTTCATAGTTGTGAATTTCATTTCAGATTCTATTTTGGTTTCTCTCTGGTTCGAAACATTTCTGTTGGTTTTGCATTTTGGTGTTCCATTTCGGTAGAATTTATAATATTTTAATAAATATAATTGAAAATAAGAAAAATAGTAAAAAGAAAGGTGAAATTAACATGTATACTATAGATCTTTAACTTTAATACATTCTTCTTAATAAACAATATACTATGATTTTTCTACATGACAAATAAATTATTTATGAGTCATTTTTGTATTGAATGTGAAATTATGAGTCATTCTTCGCTTTCATCTCCAATTATCAATGTCATATAGCCTGGAATAACATAAAATAAAAACCTTCACATAATCACAATACTGTATGGGGTCAAATAAATACCAAAATCAAAATAAAGAGTCCTTTTAAACATAACTTTAAAAAAAAATGCACTATTTTCCTTGCTTGCTGACATCTGGACTGGAATGGCCAAACAGGGCCGAATTCTGGACCAAGATTCTATACATGATTGTTCAATTTGGTCTTGAATTCTTGATCAACGAACCAAACATTTTCGGTTTGTTCACCCGAAAGCTAACTTCCATTGACTCATAAGCCTTGGTTGTACAATTTAACCATTTCATTCAGTTGGATCCTTCATGGATGCGCCCTGCTAGTAAATATTTTATATGGTTATCGGAAATTTTCCTTGTTGAAAGCAGGCAGAACCATCGCCCTTTCTGGCATAATTTAGACGTATGAGCATAAATAGAGAAGGTTTTTGGGGCATGGACCATCTTCAGATCCACAAGATTGACTGTCCAGGACTGCTAAAGGCAGTCAAAGATTAAGACACCATTTCATCCATATTGCATGCCTCCGTAACTACCTTATAGAGACCTTTTTTGTTTTTATTATTTTATTTTAGTTTTTAAGAATCAACAATGCATAAAAAATTAAGATAGCACTCTACAGAGATTAAGCAGTCCATTGATGGTCAGCCAAAGTAAAATATTTACAAGACAACTTGCAACAACCAATGAACTTCCTGAAGAGCAGTGCTCTTAGGGATGATCGCCAAAATCTCAAGCCTATATGAATCCCAACGTCTGTTGGGACTGAGATTGCAACTAAGAGCATTCCTTTATCATCTTTTCAACCTCTATTGGCTTGTTCTACGTTGACTCCAATGTATCCCTTATTTTAGGTTGCAGCTGCCATTTAATTGATAGGTTCCACTCTAAGTTCGATAAGGGGTTTCTTTAAATTCCTTTTCTTTAAGACCACGGTGAAACATCTATAATTAAATGTTATTCACGGATGGCTTCCACATTCACGCTATATATTCCCTTATCATTTCCTCCCATACATTGTAAAGGTATTTGTGAATAATTTGTTATTATTTTGATATGACAGGTGATGGAAGCAGTTTCGCATGTAGACTCTGAATTGACTATAACAGTAAATGATCAGAAGTAAGAGTTCTACATCTCAGTTTTCTTTCCATTTTTCTTAAATTGACATATACATTTCAGTTTCTCACATTTTATAACTTCTGAAGCCCTTGGTTTTATTTAACATCTTCTATAGGAGCTAATCTCGTGTGACCATTGTAGTGTCAGATTTCAGCATAGGCAATCAAGTTTTAAGAAACTCCAATATATATGTGATGGGGATAAGAATGGAGTGTTCTATTTTTCTGGCACTTCATATGGAGAACATCAGTGGGTAAATCCTGTTCTAGCTAAGGTAATTTTGAGAATTTCACATTCACTCGGTGATGAATTACATCATCCTTATTTTTGGCATCTGATTTCATTTAAGTAGACCTGAGGTCACGGATTATACATTTATTGACTTCCAGTATGCCGGTTATATTTGAATGATTCTATTGAATTACCATAAAGTTACTGTCACATTTTCATTTTGCAGAAAATTATAGTGACTGCTAGCAGCCCTGCTTCCAGATACACTGATCCCAAGGCATTAGTCTCAAGGACATACCAGGTTTGTGAAATAATGTCTTTGAGCAAATTCATGAGATAACATGTTGAATTTCTTCAGCACCTCCACAGATTTTAACCAATTGTGGCATGCATTAGGCCACTTCTTATGCTGGACCGAGAGTTGAGAATGGGCAGAACGGCGCATGGTGGATGGTTGATATTGGCCAAGAGCATCAGGTTGTCTCTAGAATCTCAAAAATATTTCTCCTATATAGCAATTAGTTGAGAACACAGAGGGTTGTGGTTGAGTCGCTGTTAAGCATACAGATAAGCATCTCGAGTAAAACCTTTATCCGGATTAGCCTGCCCTGAGTAAGGCATTTGTATGGCTCTTAGATCTCTATCTTGGAATCGGTCTGGGCACCATGATTGAGTTTCACTTGCCATCAAGAACCAATAGAGTCACTGAGTGAGACTTATTAAAGGTTTAGACACAGATCACAGTTGTAGCCCTGCAGACCTTCAGGAAGTCATATGACAGACCTATTTGGCAACTCTACTAATAGAGTCAAGTGAAGTAAAGTTGATTTTGAAGAAAGAATAAAATATAAGAGGGTTATGATGGTATATTGTTTTTAGTTGTTTGTTATAGAAGGGCTAGTTTGGCACTTTACTAACATAGTAAAAGTCAAGTAAATCCTCTATGTTTTAGACAAGATGCACTTTAATTCAAAACTCCCTCCATCTTTTAAAAAAAAAAAGTAAAAAAGCAACCACCTTTATCCACTGAAATACAAAAAAACTCCACTTTCCCGTACAAAAAGTAAAAAAAACTCCAATTTTTAGTTGGATTCAGATCCACGTTATCAATTCTGAATCTAATTCAAAAACCGATCTTCAAAAAATAGGTTCATACTTCATAAGTAGTTTTTCCTGTCATATCCCTCATGTAATTGGCTACATCTTGAGAGTGAAGGACCCAATTAAGGGGGTATTGTGCACCTGCCCTTTTACATAATCTTCCAGTTTCACATTGATTATATATCTTATGGGAAAAGCTTTTCTAAAGGAGAATTGTTGCCTTTGATGCTTTGTAACAGCTTATGTGCAACTATTACACCCTGCGGCAGGATGGGTCCAACGCATATATGAGATCATGGGCTTTGCAGGTAAATGGCCCCCTTTTCACTTCCGACTTTTGGAAGATAAATGACTGTTTAGTGGTGACCAATAAATTTCTTGAATTGTTTCAGGGTTCTATGGATGCAGAGAATTGGGTTGACTTAAGAGCCCACAATAATGACCAAATGATATGTAAGCCTGCTCAATTTGCATCATGGCCAGTACATGGTCCAACTGCTCTCCTCCCGTTCAGATTCTTCCGAGTCATCTTGACGGGCCCAACTACTAGCGACTCAACCCCATGGAACCTCTGCATTTGCTTCTTGGAACTCTATGGTTACTTCCACTGATCACTCTCAATAAAGGAGAGGCTTGCCTGACTCATAAATGATGGTGGCCTGTTGCGTTTGAAATCCTTTGTGCTCTTCTAAAGCTATTGCTACTGCATAATCTGAAGAATAAAAGTGCTGCCTTCAATGCAGACATTAGTTGTATGATGTGTCCAACGTGCGCGTGCTGAAAGTTTTTTAATAATGGATGGAAAGTGCAGGGAATGTTTGGATTTTGTATGGATGATCTCCCTCCTTGTAATTTGATTCTCCTGCTGTCTCATTTCAATTAATAGCATAAAATAAGTTTTGTTACCCATTGCAGATAATGGTAGCTAACCATGCTCTGTGGATATGCACAGAACTTGGGCAGCAGGTTAACTGAGATCAAACCTGCATTGTGGGATTTTGGCGATGAGCATCGTCTGTTGACGTTTTCTTTTGAAATGCTGTGCCCAATAATTCCTATTATGGGAATTCTTATCAGCTACAAAGATGTGTAATGACTCAGATATGCAATTTTTTTTTTTTTTACTGCTACATTTTAGAGCCAGAAAGAAAGCAGCCCATGAATGGGCTAGATTTTGAGTCTTTGGTTGAGCCACATAAGGGGGACTAGTGATTGAGCAAGAAGATTGCCCACAATGAAACTTGAAATATGCATGTCTAGCAAATATGTATGCAGGGAGGTTTTCTCCTACAGCTGTACTACTGAGTGCCTTTTGAAGGGGTCTTGGTTGAAACCTATGGTTTAGACCATTAGTAGGTCATGGGTTCAGGATATGGCACCAACAACCAAAAAGGGGTCCTGGTTTTTGACAGCCTGCAGCTGTAGGTAGTCAGATCTCCTCATCTGCATGCGGATGTTCCCGTGGAAGAAAAATTCTATATACATACAATGAGGCAAAACAATAATAATATATTTAGTGGGATTGGTGCAGGGTTAAGTCTGGTATATTGATTTTTATGGACACAAAATAAAAAATGAAACTAGGACTTGTTGGCTTGATTAGCACGTCGTGTCGTGTTTGTGCAATGAAAGGATTTTGAGCTATGTAAATTATTTATTTTCTTGTGAGGAATCCTACATTCCTTTCCTCTCATAGGAAATTGAAATTTTTTCTATCCTATAAAATCTTTTTTTTTTTGCTTTTTTATAAAAAGAATAGTCGCATAAAAAAATATAATAGTATACTAAATGAAAAATTAGAATAATTTTTCTCAATTTCCTTATGTCTTAATTGATATATAGACCGACACATTCTTTGTTTCAGCTCCTTTTCCCTATAAAGGAATTAAACAATATTCAGAAATTAAAAAAATATATCATTACGGTTACCTAATAAGATATAAAGATAGTGAAGAAACACAAGACACCCATGTAGAAAGGGGTGGTCTCATCTCATACAACCACTAGCCTGTTTGGCAACTTCACTTTATTAGTTAAGTGAGGTGAAGCTGTGAAGGGAGAAGAAATAATATTTCTTTAAAAAAAAAAAAGATTTAAAAAACTTCTTTTTTTAAAAAAAATATACCAAAATTTAAAAAATACTTCTTTTTTTTTAAAGAAATTATTTTTTCACACTGCCAAGTGACAAAAGGCCCTCCTCTTTTTGTTTGTTTGTTTGTTTTTTTACTCAGGTCAAAAGCTACATTCTATTGTCACTTTTTTGCCATTTACCACTTTTTAATTTGATCCTTCTTCTCTTCTTTTCTCCAAATTTGACCCTCACATCACTTTACTATTTACTAGTAAAGTTACCAACCAGGAATCAATTTCTAGTGGGCAGATTGCTACTACACATGTACACAGATGGTGGCAAGTTCGAATGACCCAATCTGAAAGGTGTGGCCCACCCAGTGATCATTATTACATTTTGGACATAGGAATTAGTTTCTAATCCCATCTTCAACTAGTCTGAAAGATTGCCTCAATCATCACCATCATATGCCAGATGTGCGGTGGAAAGTAGCTCCACCTGATTTTTGTCACTAACCCTTCTCTCATAAATTTTTTTAATGAACCCACTCAACATCGGCTACTTGCAGTTGCAGTGACAAAATTGGAAAAGATCTTCAATGTCATCTGTCAATCGTTCCACTCCCTCTGCTTTTGTTTAAAGATACTTATCTTCTTGGCTCTTGATTAGGAAACTTGTTTGGACGTTGGTGGTTTGTCACATTCACTCATTGAAAATGGTGGGACCAGCAATTGCTACCATAGGCCAAAGTATCATGTATAATTTTTTTTTGGCCGCGGATCCAATGAGGCTTTAACCTAGAGAAATCCTAGTTAAAATGACAAGAACTCCATAGAAGGGCTCACCAATTGAAACAAAAACCGTTTAAAATATGCTCCCATCAAGTATATTGGGTATACTCAAATCTCACGTAACGGAATTTCTTTGTCGATGGATTGATCGTTTCATGAAAACGTGATAATGAATATTTATAAGATTGTATTGATCACTTTTTTATTTATGGTCAATCCAACGGTGGACAAAACTCCAATTGACTTGAAATTGAGAATACCCAAATAGATCTTGAGGGAGTTTATTTGGAACGGTTCATAGTTCGTACTTCAACAATTAGGTCTCATCTTAGAGATCCACTCCTTTTTAACTCTGAATTTCTATAGGTTAAAGCCTCACTGGATCCGGATTCATACTTGAGAGATTTTCACAAGTGCTCATGAGTCATAAGAAAAAAAGTAGAATAGATTGCTACAATCATTGTAACTGTGAATATGAATGGACTTCAACGATCCAAATCCATTACCTGGTCACTATATGCATGACTGACTCCTCAGTCTATCAAAAAAGTATCAAATTAATTGCGTGGCTGATATTTTCCTTAGTTTAAAATATTGCTTTTCTTTCTTGATGTTGAAATATTCATAGTTTCAAACTCTTCCTACTCAGACAATGAGGATATCCCCAGGCAGGAAGCATCAACATTTTATTAAGCCTTACTAATTAATTTCTACCTTACTGATTTCAAGTGCCTGGAACTTTGCAATGAGACTCATATTCAAACTCAGGCACTCTATTTACACGTCAAAGTTTCTATCCAGCTAAGCTACAATTAGAACAATAAATTTTTTTATTTTTTTAAAAATTTAAATGGCTTAAAGTAAATGCATTCCTATCAAGTAGGATGCTATCAGGCTTTTTTTTTTTTTTTTTCGGTTCTTGCTAAGTGAGACTATTGGTTAAGTGTACCACTTTAAACTTAAAGACCCAGAGATCAATCCCCATGCATGTGTGTGATACTGAAGTGCCAACACATTTAACCACGAGTGTGCTAGCTGATGTCATCAAATTTTACTCTAATTAAATTTGGGCTCATTGTAGATTGTTAAAATAAAAAGGTTGGGATTTACATTTTGCTTTACTTTGATCTAAGTCATCCTTAACACACGCCCTCTAATGGATAGATAGGGGACCGAATTTTCATTCCAATCAGAATAATGTCTCCATTAGATCAATACGTAAGAATAAATTTAATCATTGATTAATTACCTAGGGTGACATGGGTATGAGGCAAGGTGTTAAACTTCAACTAGTAGTAGAGGTCCCAGCTTTACCACCGATTTCAAAGGCGTTAACTTGCATTGAATTTCGAATTGCAGCTTTTCCTCCTCTCTAATGCAACTTTCCCACCCATATGCGGAACTCTTCCAGCAGAAATGTCTCATTTGCACTGAAATATGAGTGTTTTTCTTTTTTTTCATTTGTCAGGTGTGGTCTCGGTCCGGCACATGGGGTCGGTCCTCGGGTTGATTGGTTACATACTTACACTTCTCTATTTCCATCTTTTTTCTTTCTTTCTTTTTTGTGAATGCGTTCAAATGTGACACAAAAGAGGAAGTCAAATTTCTACAATGAGACCCATATTCAAACTCGACACTTTAGTTATATGCCTATATCCCTAATCAGCTAAGCTACAATTGAAAGATTACAATGTGAAATCTTATTTTTGGAATCGAATGGCTTAAAGTGAATGCATTCCCATCAAATAGGATGTTATTATATATATATATATATAAATATATATATATTTTCCTCTAAGTAAGACTATTGGTTAAGTGTGTCATTTTAAACTTGAAGACTCAGAGATCAATCCTTAGACGTGTGTGATGATAAAGTGCCAACACATTTAACGACGAGTGTACTAGCCGATGTAATCAGATTTTACTCTAATTAAATTTGAGCTCATTGTAGATTGTCAAAATAAACACGATGGGATCTACATTTTGCTTTACTTTGATCTAAGCCATCCAAAACACACGCCCTCTAATGGATAGATAGTGGACCAAATTTTCATTCCAATCCGAGTAATGTCACCATTAGATCAATACGTAAAAATAAATTTAATCATCAATTAATTACCTATGGTGACATGGACCTGGGGAGAGGTTAAATTTCAATTAGCAGTAGAGGCCGCAGCTTTACCTCCGATTTCAAACGCGTTAAAGTGCATTGAATTTCGGATTGCAGCTTTTCCTCCTCTCAGAGAGGAGGAAAAGTTGCAAATGCAAGCTTCCAAGTAAGGCTTTACCGCTACTTGTTTCGGCGGAAAAGTCTCATTTGCAGTGAAATATGATTTTTTTTTCCAGGTTGGTTAGTTACACACTTACACTTCTCATCCATTTCTATCTTTTCCTTTTTTTGTGAATGCACCCAAACTTGACACTAAAGAAGAAGTCAAATTTCTACCATGAGACTCATATTCAAACTCGGTACTCTATTTATATATCTATATCCCTAACCAACTAAGCTACGACCGAAAAATTAGAATGTGAAATCAAATTTTTTTTGGAGTTGAAATGGCTTAAAGTGAATGCATTCCCATCAAATAGGATGTTATTAGATTTTTTTTTCTCTAAGTGAGACTATTGGTTAAGTGTGCCATTTTAAACTTGAAGACCCATAGATCAATCATTAGGCATGTGTGTGATATTAAAGTGCCAACACATTTTACCATGAGCGTGCTAGCCGACTCTAATTAAATTTGGGCTCATTGTAGATTGTCAAAATAAACACTTTGACATTGCACATGTAATTTATAATGTACAAAACAAATGAATAAATTGAGCGACCTTATCACCTTAACAATCACACACATGCCCAGGAATCCATCCCTTTATTTTCAAGTTGGAAATATCACTCCTCACCCATAGTCCAAAAAAGGAAAACAACATATCATTAAAGACAAATGTGTTAATTTTAAGCTGTTCAACACAAAAACATGGGATCCATTGTAAGTTTCACTTCTCTCACCCCACATGGAGGCAGAGTGACACTTAGGTCAATTTCATGTCTCTAACAACATTTATGCTTTATGAAAAAAAAACCCATTTATAACCAAACCTGCAAGTTTAATAGTTTTATATAAAAAATGAAAATAAAAAACTCATCCTCATTCCAAGTGTCCAATTCATTCCAACCGAAGCAAACCCATAGAACAATCAAGCATTTTATTTGAGACAGTAAAAATTAAAATTCATAGGAAAATTGACCTATAATCATATCCATGGGGCGGGTGAGGGGTGGGACGCCATTGAAATTTTGAAAAAAACGCTATAATTAATGTGAGTTCTAAACTATTGTCATTTTGGCCCTCCGAGAAATCTTCTTTAATTCATCCTAGCCCCTCTATACATATTTTCTGCTTCCGCACCTACGAGGGGTGTAACGGTTTGATTAAATGTTTGTTTTGGAAAAATCATTAACCGAACCGTATTTTACGGTTTTCAGTTTTTAAAAACCATAACCATAACTGTACTCTAAAAAATCGTTAAAAACTGAACCGTGGTTAATTGTATTAGATGATTTGGTTACAGTTAATTGTCACATAAAAAACTCTATCTTTGCCCTTTGTCTCTGTATGAAGAATAACACTATCATTTTTCACATATTAAATAAAACAACACTATTATCTTTCGCAAAGATAAACACAACTAAAAGTTTAAAATGATACTACAAAACATCTATCATGCAATGCAATTATAAAAAACATGAGACAAGTATAATCCAACTCACAAAATAAATGTATTCTCATATGAGAGAATGGAAAATGGGGCTTAATTTAAGTCATTTTATTTCATTTAAGACCCTTTAATTTTTTTTATTAGTGTAACAGTTCGGTTAACCGTGTGCTTTGAAATAACGGTTAACTGAATCGTATTTTACGATTCTTGGTTCGGTTAATAACCGTGAGTCAAGACTGAAAACCATAACTGAACGGTGAAGCACAATTTTTCAATTTTAATAATAATAATCATAATCGAACTGTAAAACACACTTATTAACTATCGATTTAATTAGGTCGGTTAGACGGTTTTCCTATTTTCTTTTTACAACCCTAGCCCTTGCTACATGCAAGTCCAAACACAGCCAAAATTTACCATCCAAGAATGGCCCACCCAAGTGTCCACAGGCGGTTAAACTCTTTAGGTAATTTATTTATATCATTTTTTAACGTTTTCACTTGGTGATTGCCAGCACCACACAAAAGAAAATCCGCCGCAACCGTCTCATCCAATAGTCAATAACCAAAATATTATGGTTAACCCCAAATGAAAAAGAACGGTCTAGATTCTACAATCATCCTATACTATCAATCATAGGTGGGTCCTACTAAAACCATCATCAAATCATCTGCCTCCTACACCTCCGGACTACCTAATCTCCCCACACGTGAAAACACCAAACATGCTTTGCTTGTATCCCGGGAAACAAACAAGATGCAAGATGCAAATTCGAAAAAGAAAAAAAAGCAAATGAAATCTATATTCTATTCTAATCTGTTATTATCAAACAAGGATGATGAAGAGCTACGAGCGCTCGAATTTCAGTCGAACTGGTAATAAAAGTGGAAGCAGAAGTTCCATTTCTCTGCAATAAGGAAAGAACATGTACTCTGTTTCGGTAGCTTCTCATTCCTCTCTCGCCCTTCTTGGGTCTTCTTCTTCATTCTGTCGCAGCAGCTGTAGAAAGGTCGAATCACCTCTTCTAAATCTGGGTTTTTTTTTTTTTTTTTAGATTGAATTGCATTTGGTGATCTGGGTGTTGTTTTGTGTAAAGGGTATTTGATTTTTTGTGCTGGTTTTGATTGGTGGAGGTGTAATTTGAGTTGGGTTTTCTGCAAATGTTTGAAATTGTGGACGTGGGTTGGTTTTTCGGGGTCTGAATATTGAACTGTTTATTGGGTCGATGGAATATGTTGGGTGTGGATTAGATGATCTGCCCTGTCGGAATTGATGGGTCTTTTTGTCAGTTTATTGGTGATACTTCAGTGTTTGTTTATGGCGTTGATTTGCATAGTTGGTGATCAGGTGGTTGATATTATTCTCCTGGGTGGATCATCAATCTATGTATCCGGTTTTGAGTGGAGTGTAGTAGGTAGTTTAACTGGAGCATATGGATTTAGGTTAGATTAATCCAATCAAATGTTTAATTGTTCCAAGGGGACGTAAATTTCTTTTTCAGTCCATTGGTTTGATGGTCCATTGTTACGCATTGTTCGGACAGTTTGTTGTAAGTTTCAGTGTGGGGCTGTGGCAGTTATATAGATTGATGGAATGGTAGTTTGGACTTATATGTATGTTCATGGAGTGAAATACCCTGAATTTGATTTCCTCCTGAAATATGAGATTTTATGAATTGCTGAAAGAAAATGGATATAAACCATTTCAATGCCTTGAAATGATAGTGATCCCAACCAAAGATTGGTTGTTGCTGATCTTAACCTTTCAAGCACTCGATGAGACTCTGATAAGTTGGTTATTACTGGCTAAAGCTTTCCTTTGAACTACCGGTTTGCATTACTTTTAAGTAAAATATGGAAAAGCAACAGTGGCTTATTCATGGTGAGGTCTACTTTCTGGAAGGTTAAGCAAAATACCAAATGAAACAATATCGTTGAGAAAGTTAGTTCTGCACGATTTAGTGAGAAAAAACGAATTTGTTTGTTGATTCTCCAAAATATATGGGATTTCAAAGTTTTTATTAGTGAAAGTATTCAGAAAAACAAATAAAGAACTTGTTGCACTCTGTCTAGGTTAAAATTCTCGTATTTTGGTTATCCATGTACAAAATGTTGCAATACCTAGTTTGTATACTTACACACTGAAGCACACAGATTCACTCATTTTGAAGTTATTAATTCTTGCAGGATATATTTTACAACTGGTGCTTGCATGAGTTTTTGCCCAATTTTTACACAGGCATCTGTTTAAAGTTCTAAGTTTTATGTCAACAGGGTCTGAGACAACAACACTCTCTTGCCAAACTGCAGCCTATTTGGGACCCCAATAGATGTAGGAAATTGCTTGGTCACTCTTCTTTCCTATTACCTCAGAGACTCTCAATATATGGAAAGGTAATCTTAGCATTTGTTGCTTAAGAACTCTAAAGAAAAAATCATGCAAACCAATGACCATAAACATCTTCTTGGAGCATTTTAGGCCTTCCATTGTAGGAATATATTTGTCCTCCATCATATGAGAGTCTCTCTGTTTTTGATCTTTTGCTTTGTTTGCCAGGCTGAAAATGATTTTGCAATCTCAACTATCTTGAAAGATGGTAGCTCGGCAATGACAACCATTGAAGAAGATGCGGAGGATATTGGCATTCTTAGGTTGGATCCATCCTTGGAACCATTTAAAGATCACCTGAGATATAGAACAGGGAAATATGTAGATCAGAAGAAGCTCATTGAAAAATATGAAGTCAGTCTTGAGGAATTTTCTCAAGGTGAAGTAATAGCATCAAGCTCGTAGGAATAATCCTTTATATATATATTTATATATCTCAAGGTGAGAGTTACTCTCAAAGGAACATTTCCCATACACACACGCGCACGCGTACATACACCGTCAATGCTGCAGGTGGGCGCCATATCTTGATAGCTTAAACCATTTATCTGTTGGCTCTGCAAATGGGCAGGCATGTAGAAAGACCAACACATGGTCCAAATTTATTGAGGCAAAATTGGATATTATGATCCCCTCTGTCTCTCTCTCATGGGTTGGGGGGTGTGTGGGTAGGTGTTCGCTGAGAGGGAATTAGGAGGTGTTGGATGTATTCCACCCACAGTTGGTCTCGTGCACATTAGTATTGTATATTTTCAGTTTCTCTTTTTTTAACATAAATTCTCTTTTTCAAACATGATGATTTCTCAGTTTTGAAGTGATATTTATTTTGCTACTTGGAGTACTCAAACTCACATTCTCTCACTAAAGGGGGCATTTGGTTTCCCTGACCAGCTAAACTACAGCACAGGACCCGTGATATTTGTTTATTTTAACTTCTTGTAGTATTTGATACTGTGGAAATTGATGGTAACCATAATGTTGCCAAGATGAGACTCTCTGATGGCTGAAGGTTCTTTCTTTTGGCAGGTTACTTGAAGTATGGATTTAATAGAGAAGAAGGTGGCATTGTATACCGTGAGTGGGCACCTGCTGCACAGTGAGTTATCTGATCATATCCATGTAATTTCAATTTTCAATTATTCTATTTGTTAACCTTTGATACCTTTAGCATTCAGATTAATCCTGAATACATACATTTAGAGTTGTTCTTCCTGACTGATATTAGCATCTCCTGTGTTACTAGTAGGTGTTGCATTTTCAGCTTGTAAACATAATGCCTTCATAACATATGAAGTGGTCCATGCATTGCTCTAGGCCTGACTAGAAGGGGGAAAAAGGTCTGTGACATTCCCATGTCTATTGATCATGAGCATTTGTCACAACTCTGATACTCATGCGGCAAGCAATAATATCACCCTGGCATACCTAGGAGGAGGATCATCTATGATGCCTCCTCTACCTGAATTTTGATGGGAGTCCATTCATTAACAATTTTCCTCAGATTTGTATGTTAGAGTACACTCTATCCTCCCCTTACAGTGCTTTTTGTTTCTGATTAGTAAAGTGTTGGCACTATTTTTTATATGTAAAAAGAGGAAAATAGTGTGTAGGCAGTTCACTTGTAGCAGGTGAGCATTTAATGAAAATGACTTCATGGTTTAGTTTGGGCCAAGGAATCAAAGAGGAAGCACATCTCTGGTAGAATTCTTATCATCTTGTAGAAGGAAACACATTTGAAAATTAATAAATTTGTGAATAGAGTTTCAAAGCAGGATAGAGGATTCTGTAAAAGATGCACAAGTGCAGGATTTCATGGCTGTTTCTATCCGGCATGTTCTTTGGAGGCTTATTAGATCGCTGCTCCTTATGCTAGGTCTTACTAGAAGGTTAAAAAAAAAAAAAAAACTGTCACATTTCATCCCTTAGCTTCTGCTTAAGTGCATTTGTCACAGTTCTGATACTCATGTGGCAAGTGATATTATCACCCATGACATACCTAGTAGGAGGATCATCTATGACGCCTCCTCAAGCTGAATTTTGATGGGAGTCCATTCATTAACCATTGTCCTCAGATTCGTGTGTTAAAGTAATTCTATCCTCTGATAATTCTTTTTTTATTTTTCTTTTTTCCTTAGTAGAAGGTTGGCACTGTTTTTCTTACATTAAACCACTGTGTTTTGCACATATCTGAGAACTTGACAAACCGCTTCTAGATGGGGCTTTCGTTGGTTCTGCATAAACTTATTTACAACACCCACTGCAAATGCGATGTCTGGCCGAGAAATGGTGAGACATTCAGGCTTCCCACCAATTAGCGATACATACACGCATCTTCCAGCTTGTCCCCCAACATCTGTTCTTCATGGGCAGCTTCACGGTATTGTAGCAGTTGAGCATCATGATGAAAATTACCTTCATTGGGTCCAGTTTGGGCCAAGAATCAAGGAGGAAGTGCATCTCTGTTGAAATTCTTATTATCTTGTTGTGGAGGGAAACCTGTTTGAAAGTTAATCAAATTTGTGAATAGGGTTTCAAAGGGAGGATAGAGGATGTCTGGAAGAGATACCTGGGTGCAAGATTTCATGGCTCTTTCTATCCAACATGTTCTTTGGAGGCTACTGAGATCGCTGCTCCTTTGCTAAGAATGAGGTTTCCAGGCAGTCAATAGTGTTGGGATTTGACCCCCCCTCGTGGCAACATGTTTCCAGGCAGTCAATAGTGTTGGGATTTGATCCCCCTCTTGGCAACATGTGTAGAAGTACTGCAGGATGTGTCAATGAATTGCACAATTTATTTTTGTTTGAATGGACAAAAATCTGTGTCAGCTGTGTGCCTAGCATGTTATCTTACTAGCCAAACTATAAGGCACGACATTTATTGTATTTATAACATAACTTAATATAAATATCCGTAAATTTTTTGTTACTGAGTTGGAAGTCCTTTGATGCTAGCATTTTTTCTTGGCAGCATTCTTCTGGTATTCTTTTGATGGATTTATATGAATTAAATTCTTTTACTGATTCTACTTGCGAACTTTCTTAAACAAGCTGATTTGGAAGCTTCACATTCTCTACATGCAGAGAGGCACAGCTTATTGGAGACTTCAATGACTGGGATGGGTCCAACCACAAAATGGAGAGAAATCAGTTTGGTGTATGGACAATCAAAATCCCTGATTCTGCTGGAAAGCCTGCTATTCCACACAATTCTAGAGTCAAGTTTCGCTTTATGCATAATGGAACATGGATCGATCGCATTCCGGCATGGATCAAATATGCTACAGTGGACGCAGCAACTTTTGGAGCACCATATGATGGTGTATACTGGGAACCACCTTCTTCAGAAAGGTGCCGGTCTTTTCCATTTTGTGATTTTGTCTTCAGAATTGGTTTATCAGTTATCAGAACTTACAGCTGCGCAAGTTGGACGAGGACATGTGCATCTGCTGGACACAGACGCATGGAAGCCCAACATTTCAGCACATCCTTACATACAATGCTATTGTAAAATTTGCATATGATTAAAAAAAAAGTTTTATCACATGAATTTTGGTATATAAATGCATAAGATAAAAGTATTTCTACTGGCCTATACATTGAGCCTTCAAAATGCTGCTTAAATAACGCTTAGTAGATAAGCCAAGACTTTTTCCTTCTTAGTTAGATTGACAATTTGCACAGGTGTCAAACACAACAATTTATCAAGAAAATTTTGTGTACTTGTTACATAGCTATAGTCCTTAAGGTACTGGAATTTTCCAATGTACGAAAGTTTAAAAGCAATAGCTTATTTGTTGGTAGCTTCACAAGCAATTGTTGATTGATGGGATGCCCTTTTTTTTTTTTGTCATTCAGGTATCAATTTAAGTATGCTCGTCCTCCAAAGCCCGAGGCTCCACGCATATATGAGGCTCATGTAGGGATGAGTAGCTCAGAACCACGTGTAAACTCATACAGAGAATTTGCTGATGATGTTCTGCCTCGTATCAAGTCAAATAACTACAACACAGTTCAGCTGATGGCTATTATGGAACATTCCTACTATGGATCTTTTGGGTATCATGTTACAAACTTTTTTGCTGTTAGCAGTCGATCAGGTACACCAGAGGACCTCAAGTATCTGATAGATAAAGCTCACAGTTTAGGTCTTTGTGTTCTGATGGATGTTGTTCACAGTCATGCCAGCAATAATGTCACTGATGGTCTTAACGGCTTTGATGTTGGCCAAAGCAGTCAAGAGTCCTACTTCCACACTGGGCCACGTGGATACCATGAACTTTGGGATAGCCGATTGTTTAACTATGCCAATTGGGAAGTCCTGCGGTTTCTTCTATCCAACTTGAGGTGGTGGTTGGAGGAATACAAATTTGATGGTTTCCGGTTTGATGGTGTAACTTCAATGTTGTACCATCATCATGGAATCAACATGGGCTTTACTGGAAATTATGCTGAGTATTTCAGCGAGGTGACAGATGTTGATGCCGTAGTTTATCTGATGATGGCCAATTATCTTATCCATAGTGTCTTGCCTGATGCTACTGTTGTTGCTGAAGATGTCTCAGGGATGCCTGGTCTTTGTCGGCTAGTCACTGAAGGAGGAGTGGGTTTTGATTATCGCTTGGCCATGGCCATCCCAGACAAGTGGATTGACTACTTGAAGAACACGAAAGATGATCAGTGGTCTATGAAAGAAATTGCCTTGAGCCTGACCAATAGGAGATTCACTGAAAAGTGTATAGCTTATGCCGAGAGTCATGATCAGGTACATGGATGCATTTCTTTGCGGTGAAAGTCCCTCTGTATGAAGAGGGACTATATAAAACTGGACTGAAAAAATGGTGTTTTTCCATCTGTCCTAGCAACATCACTGGTGAGGCCAAACTTTCAATAATCTAAGTCATTGATCTGCTGTACCGTCATGGGATAAGGTAGATATGTCTCAGTATTTCCCTGTCAGGTAACCATTGCCATGGGATGAAAATGGGCTGTCATAAGAGTGGTCGTATTTAATGAGAGCCATGAATGCCATTCAAAAATTAAATTAGAGTATGGATTCAGATAATCTGATGGGGAGGATGTTGGGAGTTTCTTTTACATGGGCCCACTGTATGAACTGTAAACTATTCGGTCACATAAAGATGGATCCCAGTCCCACATGTACACTTTGTTCAACCGGTCTAATGCTCGATTGCACCCTAAAATATTTACGATCTGTGACAACTGACAAAGGCCTCTTATGTTGATTTCAAAATTTACCAACAAAAAACTCTTGATTTCAAACTTTTAATATGATGATGTCATTAATGGTTGGAGTATAGAAACATTTCCATGGAACCATCTATGCTTGTTTCCATAAGAAATGGAAACTTAAGGATATTTGCTGCACTGTGGCTTGCCATAAAAGTTCTCTCATTATTAAGGAATAGTATTCTTTTTTGTTGTTACCACTTGGTTGTCATATTGTGTACGTAAGCAGTTGGCTTTTAATGATTTTTTTTTTTGAGAAATTATTATTAGATTACAAATTGTAATTCCTTAGTCTAATTAAAAGCCATGGCTAGCCATCAAGGTGATGGAAACAAACTCTAGAGGGATATTATAATACGAGAATTAAAAGAACTCAAGAAACTAGGCCATTTGCAATATTATAACTTTCCTGTGCCTGCTTTTGCCAAAATATTTGCCTCTACATTTTCTTCCCTCAAGGTGTGTCCGCTTTTGACATTATTGTTTTCAATGCTGCTGCATAGGCTATTGTGGGTGACAAGACTCTCGCGTTTCTCCTAATGGATCAGGAAATGTACTCTGGCATGACTTCTTTGACACCTTGTTCTCCGATTGTAGAACGAGGGATTGCACTTCACAAGGTTCGTTGTTTTCAATTAGCTTGTTGTTGGTTATAGTTGAACAAATGTATAGTTCTTTTGGCCTTTTGGTTTCTGGGATCATGTTTTTGTAATCGGTTTATTTTAACATCTTCATTAGCTAAAAGGATTATGTGTAAAAAAAAAATTCAATAGATAATTGTTTCATATATTGTTGTTTATTTTTTTGTTATGTTTGTAAATATTATATTCAGATTTCATTTTCTATACTCATAATTAATGTACTTTGCTGTAGATGATTCACTTCATTACAATGGCATTAGGAGGAGAAGGCTACCTTAATTTTATGGGAAATGAGGTACTGAATTGAAACTTTTTCTAAGTCACTATATGATCTTTGATAAAGAAAACGTCAATATTTTGTTTGACCAAGCAATTGATATCTCAATAATATAATCTGTTGATCTGGTGGGCCTTCTATGCAATGGAGTAATGTACTATGGCTTGCCATGGAATGTTCGTACTCCGATATCTTACCAGATTCCCTTGGAGTCTTGGTTTAATTTTTCACTTGTCCTTTTCTCATTGTGATTTCTTAAGGGTTTAGGTCTAGTTCTTGAGTTTCTTTGAAAAATTCCCTTTCATTATTTTCATTTTTGGAGGTGATTCTTTCCATCATTGCAAACTGATTTTAACTTCATGTACAATGCATGCTTCTTGTAGTTTGGTCATCCAGAATGGATTGACTTTCCAAGAGAAGGCAACAGTTGGAGCTATGATAAATGCAGACGTCAGTGGACCCTTGTTGATACGGAACACTTAAGATACAAGGTTGGACAATCTCTCTGAATGCAGGTCATCACATTGGTTGGACAGCACTTTGATCTGCATAGTTTGGTTTATGAAATATTCTCACTTATGTGAAGAGGTCATTTCATAAGCCACTTTCTTCAATTCAATAGACGCACAAGGTTAGTTCCTAGGGGATTTTTGGACTTCTTAATGGTCCGTCTCCCTCCTTTAGATGGCAAAGAGTCAAAATCAGAAAAATCCAGCCTGCTTTCTGCCAGGCGTGAATTTTGGGCTTCAAACCAGCTTGTCTCTGTTTCTATATGGAGAATTGAGGCCTTTTCCTAGTATAACCACAAGGTACAGGTTGAGCAAGGACCCTAAAAGAAAACTAAAAAGGAAAAATTAAAAACACCAGAGACCTCACCCAACCCTCTTACTTGGGAGACCTGAAATCAGGCTTACGCCTGGTCCACCTGCCTTAGTTATTGGCTTGAGCCTGGCCCACAGGAAGGAGACCAGCTCTTAGTGCCCACTACTACCATGCTAAGAAATTTGATGTTCAGTTTCAACACCTGATCGATGTGCATTGTTATATCATATCTGTTTATTTACAGGAATCATATTTAAATCTATCATATTAGTTTCCACGTAGAAATCCTGATGGATGCATTTTTTTTTCTTCTTTATGTGTGGAACAAATGCAGTTGTTGAATGCTTTCGACAGAGCAATGAATGCACTTGATGATTCTTTTTCATTCCTTGCATCAACAAAGCAGATAGTGAGCAGTGCAAGTGAGGAAGACAAGGTCAGATTGCTGCCCTTTTTTCTTTTTCATGCAACAACAGTAATTTCTCAGGTGCTGCTTTCCTAAGATAAAATGTAGATAATCCCATCATTTTACTGCTTAATATGCATGTAATATAAATATATAACTTTCTTGGTCAAGATCCACTTCTTTATCTTGGTCACAGTGCTCCTAAAATAAATCGATTCATCATTTGAAAAATTAGTGTGATTAGTCATGGCCTTGCTTTTTTGGTCTACCTTTTCTTCTTCACACACCAACAGTAATTTCTCAAGTGCTGCTTTCTTAAGAGAAAATGTAGAGAATCCCATCATTTTACTACCTAATATGCATATAGGATATATGATGAGGCTGGGACAAATTATATAACTTTCTTTTTCAAGATCCACTTCTTTATCTTGCTCACAGTGCTCCCAAAACAAATCGATCCATCATTTGGAAAACTAGCATGATTAGAAGTCATGACCTTACTTTATGGTCTTATGCCTCTGATCACATCCTCATCCAACCAGCTTAAAAGTGGAGAGATGAGCTTTCTCAAAAAAAAAAAAAAAGGCGGAGAGATGAGAGCATGACTGGCTAAGAGTAAGAAAAAGCGGTTCACTGTTTTTTTATAGTGTGGGAATTGAAGCAGACCAGATTCTGGAGCTGGCCAACTTAAACTTTGTATGTGGTGGGTGTGGTTGTGTTGGTGCGGCATGTATGGATGCATATGCATATATTGCATGCATCCATCTACAGAACACAACCTCCCCACACACACACCCAAACCAAACCCCAACCACAAATTTTTCTTTGAAAGGTAAGTACTCACACACATACAACCGCGCACACACACCCAAGTCCCTCACCATCAGCGCTACGGCCAGAGGGATTGATTCCTGGTCATTTTTGTGGTGGAAGAGAGGTGCCTCGCCAATTGAGCTACCAGTGGATTGCCCCAACCACATTACAGATAATTAATGTATCTGTGACACACGCACACTGATGCCAACTTCTGGGCCCCTTTGTAATGCATTTCCATATGGAATTAGCCTCTCTGATGGATCTGAAATCAAGGGGGTCTAAGTACTGATTTTTCATGGCCCATATCCCGATCATATAGATCTATTGGATCTGAAAATGCCCCCACCCTACCCCCCAATTTAAACATTCACCAATGAAGCTGGTACTCACAGCCCCCTAGGTAGGCACCACAGGGATCTCGCCCATGATCTCCTTGTTGGACAATGTTGCCTAGGAGATAACAACCGCCATACATATGTGTGCGTGCGCGTGCGTGTGGATTACAGCATTTTGATTGATAGTTGAAAATTTTATTTACAGATAAAACATAGTACAAAGGGCCATGTGCTAATTCCTAGATATGTCATCAATAGAGCAAGGAGGTGCCATGAATATGTTCAAGACACGGATTTTACACTAAAAATGAATGATCAAATGTGATACAGATACACTTCCTATCTTAAAGTACCCGGTTATCATAGCTTCTGAAAGTGCTTCTGTTTGTTCATATTCTGCATTTCATCATATTTTCTTGCCCTTACTGTTTTTGATACACGAGCTAATTAATAGATGGTAGTTATAGCATGTTATGCCAAACGGACTTCATTTTGCAATAATTCTTCGAACTTGTATAATTTATTACATGTAGCTGTCCAAGGGAGAGAACCTACAATAGTTCAGTTCCTCTTGAGGACCTTACCACAAGTTTGTGATATCAATCTTTTTTATTCTGTCAAACAAGCAGCAAGATAAGCCTTTAGTATCTATAATTTCAGCATCCGATGATTTTAATTTTATCATTGATTGACTTCCTTTTCAGGTTATTGTATTTGAACGTGGAGATTTGGTGTTTGTATTCAATTTCCATCCTGAAAATACATACGAAGGGTATACATATTTTGAATTGGAGCTTTTTAAGAACAGCCTTGTCGCTACTTGTTATCTGACACTTATCTGTTACAATCTAGGTATAAGATCGGGTGTGACTTGCCAGGAAAATATAGAGTTGCTTTAGATAGTGATGCTTGGGAATTTGGTGGACCGGGAAGAGTAAGGACCCCTATCTCGAATCCTCACATGCATTTTAACATTTTCTTGAATGATTTGAATAATTTGATTAAACAATGATGGAAGGTTTTTGGGCCGCACCATTTACATTTAAGTAACTAAGTGCTAATATTCAACTGAAAGGGGGACATTATTTACATATACTTCAATACTTGAGATCAAGGACTTCTGCTCTAGTCCATTTCCCACTTGCCAATAAGGATGGATCATCCATATTACTCCTCACCATGCCACCAAGCCCAAATGGCCTTGGGTTGTCTGCTGAGGCACGGAGCTACCATCAACGTTCAACCCAAGCCATCCATTTGGTGTGAGGGAATTATCTTGTTCCAACTGTGAAAACAATGCAGTCCATCAGTGAACTCCACCCGTTTCCTATTTAGTTTGGAATTGGAAACCACCAGAAAATGATGGAAGTAAAATGATATTGTCATACTGCAGGTGGCTCACAACGTGGACCATTTCACTTCTCCAGAAGGCATACCAGGTGTACCAGAAACAAATTTCAACAATCGCCCCAATTCCTTCAAAGTACTATCGCCAGCTCGCACTTGTGTGGTACAGTACCTTCCACTCTATCTCCTCAGAACTAGTATTTTAATGCAGGTTCAACAATATATATATATATATTCTCTTAATTAGACACCCTGGTAAAGTAATACTTATGCAGTGTAGGAACTGCGTAATCCTCGACCTAAGAACATGCATAATTATCTTGGTTCTAGTTTGTATATGTGGAGTTCATGGACCGTTGATACATGGCCATTGATCTGATGCTCCTAATTTGGATGGGTCATGCATGCACCAAAAGTAGCTAAGATAGGAAGATCCCCACCATCCAGCACCATCCAGAATTCTGACTTGTTTTAATGTTGTATGTGGAGTGTTGCTATGTTCTTTATCAATCTAAAACCAAAGGGTTAGCACTCGTCTCTTTGGGATATTTTGAAACATTTTCATCCACTCCAGATCAACAGTCCTGTTTTACAAGTTGTGTATGCTTGGGTTAAGAGCATACAAACAAGTTTGCTGACATGCCCACCCTCTTGGAACTTCAGGTGTATTATAGGGTTGATGAAGATTCTTCAGAATACAGTGAGGGGGTTCGTACCAATGAGAAGGCAGTCCATGTGGTTGTTGAACACAAGAGTCCTGCGGCAGATGTGGTAGCTGAACAGGTGAGTGCTGAACCAAAATCTCATGAAGAAGAGCCTGGCTCTATTGAGGACGAAGATGTTGAAGATGAGGAGGTGGAGGAGATGACATCTGATGAAAAAGAGCCACAATTGATACCATAGGAACTGGGAGTTAAAGCTGGCTACTTCTGTATTTGATACTAAGGATATAAATTCACCGGGTGTTAGTACTCTATAAACTTCTGAGTGATTCTCTAAGTAGTAGCTGCACTTGGCAGTCTAGATCACAAAGTAGCTGGTATTTGTATATACATGGATGTGTATGGGTGATCAAAATGTTTGATAACTACGATGAGAACTTTCATTTCTCTGCATTTCTTAGCGCCCCCTTTTAAACTTGATTTTTGCATGTTAATGTGACAAAAGAAACTTAAAAATAACATTAGAGAAGCCTACCCCTGACCAAAGATATGGTAGGCAAGAAGCCTAAAATATTTGTGGGTAACCTTTTCTCCTTATTTCCTCAACCCACTTCCCACTTGCAATTCCTTACTCTGCTGCCTTCCAATTGCAGCATTAGCAAAGTTCATCTAATTCCTTTCTCCACAGTCTTTCCAATTAGAATACTCTACTGATTAGAGGCTAAGTGAGAGGCATACCATACCTAATCAAGAATACATTCCATGCGTGAGAAATCTCAGTCTCCTCCGCGGAACCTATCAATGCTGCTTCCCTTCTCAATTCAAATAGTACCTGCGTCTATTTGTTTCTCAAGCCTATTGATGAAAAGGACACAATTCAATCAAGAGAAGATTTTTTTTTTTTCAATCCCACAGTATCATGGGCCAGGGATAACACTGTGAATGAGTGTGGTCAAAGCATTCTTGATTCTAGTGGCATTTTTGTTTTTATTTATTATGTCATTAGCCCATGAAAACTTAAGTTTAAGAGGTATTGATTCGTAAAAGAAAAAATCCTTTTAGGTAAGTAATGGAAATGCTGAGGGCCTGTTTGCTTGTCAATGATCTTGTAGTCCTTCGATTTTGTCAATGATCTCGCAGTCCTTTGATTGTTGAATCAAAACAAGGCGGTCTGACCGATAGTTCAAATGGCCCGTGACATCAATTTACTGATCTGTATGAGTATGACCGGTTCAGTTCATAGTCTTTTTATTTCTTCTTATATCGATTTTTACAAAAACCAGCCAAATTGCACGTTTAGGTTGCAGCAACCAATTACAGGATATTCCTGAGAACAGGATGACTGAATACATGGCAGATCCAGAAGGATGGAATGTGAGCATGAAAGATCTTGAAATGGAGAATATGAGCATGTAGCAAGTCTACGAGAGATATATACTCCTCTGAAGACTAGAGGTTTGCATGAGAGACAAAATTCTAAGCCCCTAGTAGGGTACATTTAGATGCACGCCATTAATTTAGGAGCCTTAAAGAGTAACTGCTTAAGCTATGGTTTTTATAAAATCAAATTCAATCCAACAGTGACTTAAATTAAGATTAGTGTCGGATTGGGAGACATCTTTCATAAGAGGATTTTCATATATGTAAATATAATATTACTAATGGAAGATTATCAACTGGGAGACATTTTGTAAGAGACATTCATGCAGACAACCTTTTTTCAGCACATGTGATCCTCTATAGTCAATCCAACCCCCTTACAGTCACTCACTGCCCCATAAAATGGCACAAGGCCTCTGTAATTAACCATTGGATTAAAATCCTAAAACGTGTCTTCTTATAAAATCATTAAAACTTGAGGGTTATGGATCAAGGGGTTAGGATGATTTAATATAGTTGGGATTTTGTATACATGTAGATCTCATTGAGATCTTTCGATCCTCTCTTTCCCCATGAATTGGCGTGGCACCAGGTGGCCCCAAGGGGGTCTGCATGAGGTTCGCACAAAGAGGGGTTTTTCTTTAAAAATGGACTAGTTGGTGAAGCAGAAGGGCATATATGAAAGTATGATTATGATGACGCCACACTAATGTTTCACTGGAACAGTATTGCAGGTCATTAATCACTTCAAACCATAAGTAAAAATTTTAACATAGGCATCCATATCCACTGCTTGGTTCCAATCAGATGTTATTTTGATAACTTCCTGGATCACTCTCTGTCTTCCCTAAAATAGTAGGCACACTTTACAATTACATCCAAACCAAAATGAATTTCTTATTCAATTAAGAAGTTGCTGATATAGAATCAGTGATAAAATAAAACCAATCAGTTCTAACTCATCAGATCCTTTTTCCCGACAAGAATTAATAGTAGAGGTGCTTAACTGCTTCTCCATAGACAATGTCTGGATCTATCTAAATCCTATCGAATCACACAATTTCTCGAAGTTCTCCAGTAAGCAAAGCAAACTTACGGTGCTGCAATAGGACAGACTTGGTAATAGTTCCTTTTATTCTTGACAAGATGTCCTCCTCACTGGACTCACTACTTCGATTAATTGCATGGAATATCGTTTGCAGGATTTGTAAGGGATCCCCATGGCTCACAACCAAGACTGCGCAGCTGCAACATCCACATGTAATTGTACATCAAATGTATCAAATCAGCAAAAAAATATGCATACAGATATATCTATCCATAGAAAGTTGAATCAACTAGTGCATGAAGCAATCCAATAACCACGAGGTTCGAGAAGAGGAAGCAAATCATATAAAAGGAGATTTAAGTTTGACTTGACATTAAGTAAAACACTAATGTGAGTTCATATGAATTTCCAAAACAAAGGTAATCCTGGCAATCGTTTCACTTGGAAATACATTTCAGAAGTGCAGAAAGACATGTATGCAGATGATATCAATAGCTTGCAACCAAAATCAACTGCAGGGTATAAAACTAAAAGTAATCACAAAAGTAAACGAGAGGAAAACATTAGCAGTTAAATGTCCATACTTCATGTGACACCAAGGTCAATAATGCTGATACAATGCACTATAGTCTATAGGACCAGCAATTAATTGGGTCATCACAGTTGTTTACAATAATCTGTATGAACAGAAAGGCAGCACCAATCACACCAGTTATGGGTTGATACCCAAGCATATTCATCATGTCTATTGCACTTCAAACACAGCTGCTTCTAGAGAATTGAACTATTTTGCATGAATAAGGATATTCTACTGATAACAAGGAATAGGGATTCATGTACAGAGGAAACGAAAACGATTGTTTCGGAACTATTGCACAAAAAATAAAATGCTTCCAACATGCTCAAAGTGATATAAACAAGACTCTTAAATTGCATGTGGTGCTAATCAAGCAGCATGGGAAAAAATTAAATGCACTAACAGCCTCTCAGGCTTCTAGCATTATTCTTTTAATTTACCGAAATGCCAAATGGATGAAAACAAAAAATCATGACCTCCTTACAGAAGACTTCCATCCTAGTTCATGACTTTACCAAAGCTAGTTCTAGTTTTTATCTGAAAAGAAAAGTCATGGTCATGTGAAACTGTCATTTGGGGGCAAAGCACTATTATTGGGCAAAATGAGAACACCAACTCAGTCTACTCCTTTATTAGCTCACATGAAATGACAACTGAAACTTTCAAAACTTAAATCTCAATCTAATAATCTCAACAGTTCTACTTGCTAATCTTCAATGTTGACCATCTGAATGGAATTAAAAATGAATATCACAAATGGCAACTTTGGATTAAAATTCATCAAAATGAAAGCTGCATGAGTACCCTTGAAACTCTGCCTCTATGGTTGCCAATGCTGTTGCGAGTCTAGAAGCAACATCAGCTGCACTTTCTCCACCTTCTGGTGGCATAAAAGGATCCTTTTCATCAAGGGCCCATATCTCTGTATACTGTCAATGAAGGTAGACAAGATAAATACAGATGAGTTCAACTCGCAGTGAAAACACAGCATATCATTGATGAAGAAATGCTTTGCACTATAATAATTTCAGCTCTGAGTCCAATATCATTGGTGCAATAAAGGAAAAGGAAAAAAAAAAAAAAAAACTAGTTGGATTCATGAAAGAAACCTTATGGACCACAGCAGGAACATGCAAAGCTGTCTACAAAAATAACAATAATAAAAAAGAGACAAAAAAGAAAAAAAAGAAAAAGAAAAAGGGACAGGAGAGAATATTGAATGCAATAGCATGAGCTGTAAATCAATAATTTTTAGGAGCAACAGTAAAGAAAGTTTAAGAGGCGACAAAATCTGTGCCCAAGAAAAATTGTAATTGGTTTGGGATAAAACTAGTGGTAAAGCAAATAAATCAGAGGATCTAGTCTGTGCTGAGTCAAAACTACAGTTTGTGTGCATCTTGTACTCCTTCCTATACTGTTCCTGAGAGACCATGTTTTTGGCAATCCAGACATTTGATGATGATCAGCACTACTGGGGTGAGAACCCAAAGTTCCCACATTTGGAGATCCAAGCCATCCCTTTTTTTTGCCCTTTTCTGAATCAGGGGTTTATTATGTTGCCTTTCATTCAAATAACAAAACCTCCAGATAAATTTATACTGTCCCTACAGAGAGTTTTCAACATTATGCCTTGCATTCTATAGAAGAATTTTACCAGTTGCTATGAAGTCTTTGGCCATATCAGCTCCAAGTGTCATTACAAAAATAGAAGCCC
The DNA here is from genome assembly GCA_038049695.1 of Cinnamomum chago. NCBI lineage: Eukaryota > Viridiplantae > Streptophyta > Magnoliopsida > Laurales > Lauraceae > Cinnamomum > Cinnamomum chago. The sequence goes on from CP142459.1 coordinate 70,423,141, forward strand.
TCTTTAGTCATACATACCTCATCACATGGGTTTGCACCACAAACCTCAGGACTACCCTTCATCTCTGGTGCTGTTGATGTAGGAGAACTCAAAAAAGGTCGCACATGATTCCAAGGGGTTCATTCTACATGCTTTTCAAAGGGATTTATGAAACCACCTTATGCAGGAATTTATTTTCTTTTCTATAGTGGAATGGTTGGGATTAAATTCTGATTTTATCAACTGGGGACACAACAGCTTTTAGGTGCCCCACTAAGGATAATCATGACGCCTGCAACACTGCTTCAACACTGCTGCTGCTGCTTCAACCTTAATCTTCCCAGTTTGGTACTCTCTACTTGCTTGTTCACTGCTATTTCATCCAGGTGAATGCAGCCTTGTTAAGACATGCAAGCAGTCCACAATCAGAGTTGCATACCACCTTATTTCGACTGTTATCATGATACTGATCTATATACTGCTGTTCAGGGCTGAGTATACTCCTATTAACTTCAGAAATATTGATATAGCATCCAATCAGTTGCTAATTATATTGATGTTAGACCCGATTTATTGAATGCTTCTTGATTGGGGAATACACGGGCCGATTTAATTAAAACAGTTGCTGTCCTCAATCCTCATAATTTGTTTCACATGTTGTCGTACTGTTGCTCATGCAAGTGCTGGATTTGTTTTTTATATCATTATGCTCTTACATTTTTATTTGACTGCCCAACCAATATACAAGTGGATCAACTGATTAACTAGCAGTAGACTGAATTTCTAATTGCTATATCTTTGATAGTATTTGGTTAGATTAAAAAATGCCGTAGTTGTCTTATCTTCGGCTTAATTGCTAATTAACTTTTGGGCTGACTATTACAAACTTGCAAAATCAGACCTTGGGTTAGATCAGATCCACACCAATCAGAGATGATTGATGCCAATTATTTGGCTAAATTAGCTTTAGGACCTCCACTAAGCCAATTACTCAAAGGTATGACCAAAACTGAAAACAACAACACCACAAAAAAGGTTTTTGAATCCATTTAACAATCAACTTCATATGCATAAATTGGAAGAAGCAATTTTGATATTAAAAGGAACAGAAGATTTCATGCGATACTTTAGCCTAAAAAACGTACTTTATCATGTGAAAGAAGTTCAAGAGTCGGACCAAAATAACGTTCTCGAAGTTCTTCCATCACCTGTCAATCAAGAATTAATTAATCATAAATAGAGAAAGCTAAAAACTTCTTTTTTGCAAGCTAACAGTGAAAAGTTTTTGTCATAAATCATGATCATCAAGGGTAAGTCTAGCAATATTTCAAAATAATAACATTTTAATGACCTCACAATCTGACATTAGCCAATATCCAAAAGCAAATGCACATTACTGAATTTTGAAAGATGTAATTGAATATCACAACTCTAATATATATTTATATATATATATATATTCAGCTTTGAGCCAATTTTTTATGCAGGATTACCAAGCAGGAGGTGGAGATTTTAGAGTTCATTGGGTCACAGTTTAACTCTAGTGTGTCCATTGTCTAACTTGTAATCACATTCCAAAATATGATCTTTTGAACAAGATTTTAAATGGAATATAGAGCTTCTATCTTATATGCATTTAGCCAAATACCCTTTTTCTTCCCTTTGAGTTTCCAGGACTGGCATGTTATTGGGCGTCTAATTCATTTTAATGAAGCCTTAAATTATGGTAAAACCCCCTTTCACTTTCTAACAAATTAGGAGACCATGCAAAAATAAAATAAAATAAAATAAAGCATTAGTTGGACAACATAAAATTTAAAGGAGATGCATGAACAGTGTAGGCTGGTGTATACATTCTCTTGATCCGGGAGTTGCCCATTGCCAATGCAATGTCTCCCAATTAAAACTTCCCTACATGATTGAGAAAGTTGCCTGTGAAAGTGATCCATAGCTCCTATCTAGCATCAGTGACAACTTGCTTCCATAAAAGTTAAAATCCAGTTGTTGCAAGTTGCAAAAGTTGATTGGTTTTGGTGTTGTGAGATAAAGAAAACAATGATTTCTCCTTTTACATACCATATAAGCAAGTAGAATTGCATTAAAAGCAGGAATGACTGAGAATTAGGTAGCTCAAGGGGAGAATCTCAAGGAAATAAAAGTGCATACAAATTCAGAGTCTAGCAGGAGAAGCATACAGCAGAGAATGATCAAATCAATATACCAAAGAGAAGTTATGAATTATGAACAAGACAGTGCAAGAAACATCAATGGAAGCACAATGAAGTGTGATCTACCTGGAGAAGAAAGAAAATTTGTTGAGTTTTTAAAAATGTAGGGAAGTGGAAAAACCTCCTTACAAGTAATCAAATAGCCATTAGGACAATATTCAAAGGCATGGCTGCTCCAACAAGACAGAGATATGGCAGTCTCATGAATTATTTCTAGCTACATTGGAAACATATTCTCGCAACAGCAAACCTTGCAAAGATGAGTTACCTTGCATTGGGAGCCTTCAAATGGAATGTTTAACACACTAGCTGCCATTTTTGCGGTCTGCATTGTTCTCGAAAATGGAGAATAGCAAATCCTGATATTTTCCAGTGGTATGTTTTTAGCCTTCAGTTCCTGGAAATATATAAATGTACTTTCTTAAAAGGTCAGTAACTTATTAAATTAGAGAGCAACAATAAACAACAGAAACACATCCCTACAAGCGTATCAAAATCAACTCATGCATCAAAAGTTAACATATTAGGGGTCTCCTGAAACATAGTTATGGATAAAAACATCATATAGTTGGGTCTTTATAGTTCTCAAGTTCTTCACAAGAGAAAGCTGTGTTATAATTCTGTTCCAATAGAGTGCAACATGTTCGCATTTTCTGGAGATCAGCATAGCATATTTTTGTTAGTCTTACATGAACTAGCTAAAAACAAATGAACAAAGAAAAAGAAATGGGTAGCTGTTGTGAATCGAAATTAATAAATTTTTTAATTAAAATGGCTCAAAAACAAACAATTGATAGACCCAATGTGACAGTTGGATGTGCCACTAAGTGGTCATATGGGCTCTGTGGAATGCAGAAATCAAATTAAGTGCGCTTCTGTTTTTCCATAGAAAACCAGCAATATTGTTTCAGTGCTACTAGTATAGGAGAAGAAATAAATATCACATCCTAGAAAACTCATGCTTAACTGAAGCATTGATTCACCATGATAATTACTAGAAAACCAATTGTACCTTAAGAAGTAATTCTCCAGCCAGTTGTGCTTGGCTAACACCTTCAGAGGCCAAACCATATTCTGCAAGTCTGCCATTTTCCTATCAAAACAAAACTAGATCCTTAATATGGAGGCCCATACATCTCCTTAGATGTGCAGATTTAGTACCTTGAAAAAAGTAACATATCAGTTACAGATTTTTTTTTTTAACTTTGCTATTGAAAGATAATGACTGAGTTCCTATATGGAGTTGGGACAAACCAAAGATCTGCTTTAGCTGCTATTTTATTTGTTTTGGTCATGGACAGCTGATCCGGTTTCAAGGTTGCTTCCATAGTAGAACCCATCATCAAATAAGCCCCATCATCAAAGATTTCAGTAGACTACAGGATAGTAGGAAAAATCGAAACTTTCAAAAGACCCAGAAATCCCGTATCTTTCAACCAATTTCACATAGATTGCCACTAAAACCAAATTTACCAACAACCCAGATGAGCATTCCAATCTATAGACAGAAAGCATTAATGGGGTACCGTTAAATGCAATCAAAATTCGCAGAGAGAGACAAACCAGAGAAGAGATGATAAGGCCTTTCTCGTTGGGGATGCTTTTTCCATGCCTGAGTACCCAATATCTGTTGCGGAGGTTGGCCAATGTAGACATCTGCAAGAGCCCAGATTGAAAGAAGAAGGTTTTTTTTTTCTTTTTCACTCTCCCTCTATGAAAGAGGAATTCAATCGTATCCTATCGTTTCATGAACATAGAAATGAATGAGATCAACAACGTACGGAGTTTAAGAAGCGTGGGTCAAATCATAATTACCATGAAATGATCATTTCACATTGTAGTTTACTTTTCTCCTCCTCTCTTTTCACCCAAATGACAGTGAAGTAAAACAATTACATTAATACACTCAGAAAAGAGGTTAATGGGCTTGAGCCTTAACCATATTGAATGGTCTTTTAGTGGCCTTGCCTGTATAACCTTTGTTCCATTAGAGATGGATATGTGGCTAGGCGTGTAGGGCTCATGTCATGTGGCCATTTATTGGCTTGCTTGTGTTTTTTTTGGTAGAAATTGGCTAGAAATTGGCTTACTTGTTGAAGATATCAAAAGAGAGTTCGGTTGTAATAGGGATATAAATGGGTTCCGATTCGCCGATTATTCAGAAGTTTCGACCCATTAAAAATTAGATTTGGGTCTCGGTAAGAAAGTAGGTCTGAATTTGGGTCTTTTTTTAGACTCGTGACCTAAACTAGTCGGGGCCGGTTCTACCTTGGTTCTGGCCCGTGGACCCAAAACCCGGCATATTACATTAATTTTCGAAAATCCATCTTAAAACCTTCTTTTTTTACCATATCATTCTACCTCAACTCCAAACTTGGACTTGGACCTCGTCCCACCCCATATATGGAATCGAATATATAGAACCAGTTCGATTTTCAATTCCGTATTGTCATTAATAATTCTAGTTTCGGAACTAAGAAACCGGTCGATCTGCTCATCAACAGGTGCGGGTGATGGACCTAGATTGGAATCGACCCGTTTACATCCCTAGTTTGATGTCACTGAGAATGTCTATATTCTATATCAAAGTTTCTGAAAAGTGGACCATCTCCAATGGGTGACCGTGCTCATCCGGACACGAGGAGTCCGGATCCAACAAAGTATTTGGGGTTATTGGCTTAATGGCTATCCACCTTGGGACCCACCAACAGACTAATGTTATTTATGTCCATTCTCTGCATGAGCAGTGGTGCCACATCTAATATCTACATCTCACTTACCTACTCTCATTTTTTTTTTTATTATTGTTAAAAGGTTCATCTTACCATCTTACCGTAGGACCAAATCCTCCACGTCAGGGCTATAATTTGGGGATTTTCCCATGCACATGGAATGATTTTATTTTAAAAGTTTTAGATTTTAATAGGTAGGCTCTATTGCAGAGTTCCAATCCTTGACTAAGAATTTTCCTAGGATTTTTTTTTTTAGCTTCTGACCTGGATTTGCATGCCACCCAAATATGCAACTTCTAATAAAATGATGGGGAATTCCCAAAGAAGGGGGAAAAACAAATCAATGCAGAGTTTCAAAATCTAAGCTGGAAGGATCAACCTAAACCCCACCAAAGCCAAAGTTCACTTTTGGTCGAGTCGGTTATATGGGTTCGATTTGGCCCAACCCAAGTTGCACTTTCTAATTTGGAGAATAGTTACATGGGTTTGACTTTGAGAGGGGCGGAACTAAGGAGGGGCTCACAGTGGCCATGGCCCCCTTAAATTGCAAAAAGCCCCTGGATTTTATAGAAAATCACCCCCTCCACCCCCGCGTTATATTTTTTGGTTCCGCCGCTGACTTTGAGGCCTGCTATCTAATTTAGGCATGAATAGTTGCTTAGCTTTTAGATTGAATCTTGCATAGAAAAACTTAGCATGTTAATGCAAAAGGTTCATGGATATGTAATCAATCTAACAATGTTACATCTAGGTTACCGACAAGAGTATACTCATCCTTATTGGTCCATAGGTCCAAAACCAGCCCTTAAGAAGGGGTGTTCATGGGATGGCCCAGACAGAGCCCAATTCAGGCCCAGTCCACTTTGGACTGGGCTTAGGTAAATAATTTGGCCCATTTAGTATTTGAGACGGGCTTGTATTAAGTCCTAGAAAAATCCCGGCCCAACTTGACTAATGACTACATATAATTTAGTGTATTTTATCAAAATAATTGGAAGATAGCTTGGAACGGCCGGACCCAATTGACTAACTGAGCGCGCTTGGGCCTGACTTTTACGAACCATGTTGAACTTGGGCAGGGCCTTGGATTATATTTCTAAAGCCAGGTTAGGCCTAGATATGTATCAACACGGCCTAGCCAGGCCTATGAATACCCCTACCATTAAGAATCCATCAAGGTGGAGGAATTGAGGAACCCATTTATCATGCTTTTTAATCGAGGACCCATTGAGATTACATTTGCAACCTTCTTACTTTACTTTTTTGTTTTTTTAAATGTTTCAGATTTATTTCAAATTTAACACTTTAATATTTTAAATTTTGAACCTGGCTAGTAAACTTGATTTAACACTTTCAATTAATGTGGCACACTCGAGGAATTCAATGGAAAAAAATCAATTCATCAAGCCTGGGTCCAGACCCCTGTTTTATGCATGGAGCCCAAACTTTATCAGAGACTTGAAGAATCAGGTCTGGAGCCTCTTTAGGACCCCTATAGATAAACAGATCTGCAAGTCCATCACATTCAGCCCAAATACAGTCCACAAAACTGTAATCTGGACAATTAAAGCTAAAAGAAATATTTAAAATTTCATCATATGCTTCCCACTTAATATGACATTGTGAAACATTCTCAGCTCAAGATAAAAATAATAACAATAAAACTCAACTTTCAGCTCCAAACAGATCATGTACCTATGATTACTTGGGGATTTCATGAAAATTCTATATGGGCTACTAGAATGGATTACTAGTTCTTATTAACCAATCAATGCAGCGGAAATAAATCAATCAGACAATATAGAACTAGCTATCTACCAATCACACACCACAAGAAGGCAGACACAATATTTAACGTGGAAACCCTATCCAGGGAGAAAAACCACGAACCAGAAATCAAGAGATAACGAACAGTTACAAGATATACTCACAAGCTCCTTTACCTAAGTCTGTACCTCGACCCAAGGACTGTAGTTATTCTTGCAAAGAATCCACTGACACGACATCCACCGCGCCCCGTTCTCCTTACTTGATCTCCTCGCACCTTGTCAACCAAGATGATCAATCTTCTACAAGAGAAGTAGAAGCAGCAGCAACCTTCTAGAGCAGCCCTTCAGAATAATCTCTCAATGGCTCTAGAGAATAACTCTCTCTAAAATATCTCTGACTCAGATCAATGAGAGTTGTGGTGGTGGTCTAGGGTTGAGAGAAACACCCTATAAATAGCCCAATATTCGTGCCTAAGACTTAGTGCACAAGTAGGACTCAAACTGGGAAACAGAGTCTCAAAAGGAAACAACTTCGTGTGAAAATAGGAGACTTTCCCGGAATCTGCACACTGTCCGATCGATCGGTCATTCAGGTCCGATCGATCGGCCTGACATTTAACTGAGACCTTTTTCTGACCGATCGATCGGTCTGAGGCTCCGATCGATCGGGCCTGGGAAAATTCGCCCGGTCTTCTTTTTCCCTTCAGCTCTTCCGGCGACTTAACCGCAGTCCAACCCATGAATTAGAAAATACAACTCAATGGACCCAGAGTTTTGTCCAACCCATGAATTAGCCAATAAAAATACTAACAATCTCCCCCTTTGGCAATTCATGGACAAAACTCCCTAGAACAATACAAATGATCTACCCAAGAGAAAAACCCAAAATACATTGAATTTTCAAACTAAAACAAACAACATCTGTAGATCTTTGCTTGTTTCTCCCCCCCTGACTTCAGTATTCTCCCCCTTTTTGTCCACAATTGACAAACAATTTTCTTCAAGCAGCTTCTGTCAATCTGGATTCTGCAGCTCCCCCTAAATAGACTCCCCCTCAAGATGATCTTCGTATCAGCACTGGGGTGGGGGTTTGATCTTGTAGATCATGGGTGATGAGGCTTTGGCACACACACTTGCATTTTCAGATAGTTCAGCATAGTGTGTACCAAGACAGATGGAATGTCTTCTTTCTTGACCCAGACAGGTTTGGTTTTCATATGTGACACTTCCTTCTGCTTTTTCCATTGCTTTTGGTTTGGAGACTTTCGCAACTTATTGCAATGGGGTCGAATGTGCCCTTTAATTCCACAGTGATGACAAGTGGGTATACGTTCAGGACGTGGCACATTCTTCTTCTTGGCATCTGGATTTGTAACATGACCAACAGAATTAGTAACAACTGAATTTTGAACAAAACAATTATTACCTTTGGCTTTTGATGTAGATGCTCCGTCAGCGTAGCCAATGCCATGCATGTTATTCTTTGCCTTTTGACTGCACAGGATGTCATCAAGTTTTTTAGACCCTGCATTCATCCTGTTTAGTGAAGCCTTGCTTGTATCCAACTCAGAAAGAACTAACTTGAGTCTTCCTTGCAAGTCGGTATTTTCAGCTTTCAAGGTCTTCATATCATGATTAATCAACTCACACTTCTGTGCTTCAGCAGTCAATTCATCTGCCAATTTGTTATTTTCAGCCTCTAAGTGACTCACTTTTGTAAGAGCTTCAGACAATTCAGCTTTTAAAAAAGTATTCTGCTCTTCAGATTCTTTCCCGCTTGTAGCCACTTTTTCATTCATCTTGAGCATCTTCATGGTCTTTGCAAACAATATATGATATTCAGCTTGCCAATCATGTTCTGTCTCTGACTCACTAACATCTTGATCAGTCCCTTCATTAGAAACTAATGGAGTAGCAGAAACAGAAGTTGCCATGAATGCCATGAATTTTTCTTTGCTAGCATCAGGCTTCTCAGACTCAGATTTTTTATCATCTTCCTCAGAAGTATCATCATCCCAAGTCAGATTGAAAGCCTTCTTCTTTGGTTTCTTGTTAGCACAGTCACTAGCAATGTGTCCATAACCATGACACTCAAAACATTTAATCCCTTTAGTAGTTTTCTTCTTTACAAAATTTTTAGGGATCTTCAAATTACTTTTCTTCCCCTTCATGAACGCTTGAAATTGCTTCATAAACTCAACAGCAACTTGGGGATCAATCTCCTCAGAATCAGACTCAGAATCATTAGAAATTTTCTTGTATGATTCTTTGGAGGCTCTCAAAGCAACACCTTTGGATTTTGATTTTCCATTGTTCCTTAGGTTTGCTTCAAAAGTCTGAAGGTTGCCAACTAATTCTTCAGCTTTGAGAATATTCAGATTTTTATTCTCTTCTATGGCCACAACCTTTGCATCAAACCTTTCTGGAAGAGACCGCAGAATCTTTTTTACAACTCTATTTTCAGGAATTGGCTCTCCCAAAGTAAAGGTATCATTCACAATTGTATTCAGCTTTGAATTAAACTCATCAAAAGTTTCATCATCTTCCATCTTTATGGTTTCAACAGCTGTATACAATTTCTGAAGTTTCGACTGTTTGACAGTTTCAGTCCCTTCATGCACAGTCTGCAGAATATCCCAAGCTTCTTTTGCAGTAGTGCATGTAGAAATTCTACGAAACTCAGATATGCTAACTCCATTATAAATAGCATTTAAAGCCCTAGAGTTGCAAGTGGCAGCCAATTCTTCATCCTTTGTCCACTTATCTTCAGGTTTGGGTTCAGTTATCCCATCAGCAGTAATAATGGGCAAAGAATAGTCATTCACAACAGATTTCCAAACTTTCAGATCTATGGCTTTCAAAAAGGCAACCATTCTGGCTTTCCAATAAGCATAATTGTTACCATCCAACAGAGGAGGCTTATTGGTTGAAGTGCCTTCACGATAGGTATCCATTCTAGCAATATTTGGATCAACACAATAAAATAGTGCAACCCGCTCTGATACCAATTGAAAATTCTATATGGGCTACTAGAATGGATTACTAGTTCTTATTAACCAATCAATGCAGCGGAAATAAATCAATCAGACAATATAGAACTAGCTATCTACCAATCACACACCACAAGAAGGCAGACACAATATTTAACGTGGAAACCCTATCCAGGGAGAAAAACCACGAACCAGAAATCAAGAGATAACGAACAGTTACAAGATATACTCACAAGCTCCTTTACCTAAGTCTGTACCTCGACCCAAGGACTGTAGTTATTCTTGCAAAGAATCCACTGACACGACATCCACCGCGCCCCGTTCTCCTTACTTGATCTCCTCGCACCTTGTCAACCAAGATGATCAATCTTCTACAAGAGAAGTAGAAGCAGCAGCAACCTTCTAGAGCAGCCCTTCAGAATAATCTCTCAATGGCTCTAGAGAATAACTCTCTCTAAAATATCTCTGACTCAGATCAATGAGAGTTGTGGTGGTGGTCTAGGGTTGAGAGAAACACCCTATAAATAGCCCAATATTCGTGCCTAAGACTTAGTGCACAAGTAGGACTCAAACTGGGAAACAGAGTCTCAAAAGGAAACAACTTCGTGTGAAAATAGGAGACTTTCCCGGAATCTGCACACTGTCCGATCGATCGGTCATTCAGGTCCGATCGATCGGCCTGACATTTAACTGAGACTTTTTTCTGACCGATCGATCGGTCTGAGGCTCCGATCGATCGGGCCTGGGAAAATTCGCCCGGTCTTCTTTTTCCCTTCAGCTCTTCCGGCGACTTAACCGCAGTCCAACCCATGAATTAGAAAATACAACTCAATGGACCCAGAGTTTTGTCCAACCCATGAATTAGCCAATAAAAATACTAACATTTCATATGTTAACCAAACTGACAACACGTCCTCAAAAAATAATAATAAATAAATAAATAAAAATAAGAACAACATCAGAAAGTGGTGCAAATACAACCTCCACCAAGAGCCTGAAAAATAGAAAACAAAAGTACCCCAAGGATTCTATATAACTGCCCTACATACCCTCATCCCCATCCTCAAAAGGAAGGGAAAAAAAGAATCTAAGATGAAACTATGAAAGTCACAATTTTCCTAAATAAACAAAAATGGTCAGCCCTTTGCTCCTTTCCATTGTAGCAGCTTCACTTTCTGCCACTAGTTCCAATTCATGGGTTTCCTTAAATGAGATTCCTGCTCATCAATGCAAAAGAAAAGCCCATCAGCTATAAAACACATAATACTAAGTACATTTCAAAACTTTTAGCCCAAATAAAGTGGTATGAAGGAGATTAGCCAAAAATGCTACAACAAACCTGTGGTGTATGAAGGAAAATATAATTCTTTTCAGCCTGATTGTAATATGCTGGACCCATGCTCCAGTCATAACCCACCTGACCAGTTTCATCTACATTAGTCTCATTTCAAACATCTTCATGATAAGGAGCATCATTTTAGTTGAGAATAATGGCAAGCATCTTCTTTGGAAAATATTGGAAAGGATTAAAATACAAACAATTAAATATGATTTAAACAAACCAAGTTACACAAAAAACCATCAAAAGCTGACTTATTTGAGATGAAAAATCCTTACTTTATGAGACCGATTGTCAAGAAATTAAAATCTACAGTCCCAGCAAGTATAGTCAGTAGATGACATGATCCACCCTTTATAAACAATATAAATGTTTCAGTTTTTTAAGTAAAGAAAAATTGCTACTAAGTACCAAATGTACTCTATAGTGGCCAAAGGAAAAAAAAAAAAAAAAAGAAGCAAGAAGAGTAGAATATACTTAAAACCAGAATATTGATATCTAATACCAAATAACTATTTATGTTATCCACTTTGCTGAATATTGTGTGACAAAGATGAGAAAAGAATTCTTCTCAATTTCTACCTAAAACAAATCACTAATTCCAAAAATAGATCCTTTTAAATACTCCTACAACTTTTATGTTTTCAAATTTTTTTTTTTTTTTTTGCTACATCAAGGATTCAAAGTTTCAAACTCATACACTCTATTGGCACTGTGACACACCCATGTCCCTAACCAGCCATGCTACAATTGAGGGAATAGTAGCAACGACATTTTGCTTGTAGCATAAAATACAATAAAACACAGAATAAGATAGTTTCCACAAAAAAATCAGATGCAAATGCCCCGAAATCAGTTAATGTAAGAAAATATTCACTTCATACCCAGAGAACAGAGTCCACAAAATTAACATTTTTTTTTTCTTTTTTTGATGCAACTGCCCCTAAACCAGTTAACATGAGAAAATATTCAGCTCATACCCAGAGAAAATAGTACACAAAATTAATGGTAGGAACTGCACTACGTGGAGGACGAACATACCGCATATGCAAATATGGAACCATCACAATTGAAAGTGCTGCAACTGATGGATTGACTGTATCTGGCAATGGCCTAGTAAACAAGACAATGAAAGAGAGCTGATCAAGATTAGATGATGGAAAAGATATGTATGACACAAGCTCATTAGAATATGTTTTAAGATCACTTTTTTCCTGCCAATCAATAAAAAAAAAGGTGCATCATTTGAAAGTTTTTCAGTAGAACAATTATTAATTTGCATGCAGCAGTATAGATACAAAGGACTCCTCCACTTAAACTAAGTAAATCAATCAGATGAGGTGATCAAATTTGTAAAAGACAACACAGTTAACTTCATGTCCTGAGCATAGAAAAGGCAGAACATATTTTTTTTTCTTGTTTGATAGAGAGACAAAAATTAAGTATGCTTTAGTCTCTGAAAACGTTATCATAAAAATCATATTCTACTTCTTTATAAGTGAGCTTGTTGGTCTGAGCACGACTTAGATAAGTTTGGTGGAAGAAATCGAGTAAACTATCCAGGATCAAATGACTAAAAGAAATAATGTTTACTCTTAAACACTGAGGTTGATTTCAACAGAGTTTTCCTTCTTCAGCCAGTAAACATCAAAAGAAGAATGTCAAGGATACAAACTTAAAAAATCAGCAAGAGCAACTTGAGTTCATTCAACCTCTGGGTTCTAACTTCTACCAGTCATGTGCCAGTTAGACTCAGCAAAGGCGTAAGTGTAAACCAGCGATGATGATAATTGCAAAAGTGTAAAGCAATGATGAAAACACCCCAAGTCCAAATAAATGTAGAGAAGGTAGAAATTAGAACATGATAGAGCAGGATACAGTTAAGTAACTGATGACAGTCTCTACCACAATGTAGCCAAAACTAGAGCGGAAAGAAAGCTTACAGAGGCACTGGTGTGAGAAAACAAGGAGTCATAATGAAGTGATCAAGTCCACATTATAGCATGCAGCCGTGGACACATAAGAAGGGAATCTCATTGAAACAAAGCTTTTGGGAAGTCAAATTTAACCACCTTTTTCACTTCCATCAAAGTGCAGTCGGTGGCATCATAAGTATTACTATCATCCCAATCCCTAAAAGAATGGTTGGATAATGGATCCACCTCTACTCCCTTTTAATCTATGAAGGGTTAAGCATAGAAACACATCAGTAAATAAAACAAGTGTTTCCCTGTTCAAAGCAAACCAGTTTTAGTTAACACTATCAATACCAAGTCAGCATACCAGTTTCAGAATTTGTACTGCATTGTTTATTCATCCTTTTCTTTTTCACTTTATTAGCAGATTTATTAGAACCATCAATATCAAGATGGAAACAATGCTCTGATATGCCATTGGAACTCACCTACCATCTTCTTTTTTTTTTTTTTTGTATTGATAAACTCGCCTACCATCTTTCATGCATTCTTCATGGTTTTTTGCGCTTATTCATTTACTATAACCTATGATGCACGGATACTTCAAAATGGGCAACGTATCGTGTCGTATCGTATCCGATACTTCACTTTTTATGTGTAAAATCCGTGTCCCTGTCGTGTTTATAGCACGTCCTTGCCGTATCTATGCATCATAGACTATAACTAATCAATTTCTTGGCAACACAAACACACTGAGAGAATGGCAGGGTTCCCCAATAGACAAAATACAATTGCCTAAAGAACCTTGACCAAGATAATTTGTTACCTTGTTAACCTCATACATAAGACATGATTCGTGGCGCTTCTAAACCTAAACAAACCTGAAATACCATCCCCAGAACTTCCCAATCCCCATGGAATTTGGACTTATTTTTAAATGCTATCCTTTCTTCTTTTTTTTGGAACAGTAAAAGTATCATTCATTAAAGGAAAAGAGAATACGAGGAAAAGAAGAGGGAAAAGAAGACACAGGAGGGAACAAGAGCATTGAACCCCCACTCCCAAGAGAAACTACATAAAAAGACCCACCCAAGGAGAGAACCTCTCAACCCCCTGCTTAGCTAAACTATCTGCCATAAAGTTAGCAGATCTGACCTCAAGGCTGAAAATAACATTGATAGAAGAAGATAACTCCCTGATTTCATTAAAAAGAAATGGGAATTTCCAAGGCGAAATTTTTTGCTTGGAGACCCATCACCCATGAAACGACATTGGAAGAATCGTTGTCCACAATAAGCGCCTCATTGTAATACCTTGAAAACAAATCAAGGGCTTCCAACATAGGTAACACCTCCGCCTCATTAGAACCGAAAATGCTAATATGCGTAGAGAACATAATTAAAAGACCTCGCCCTTACCATTGCGAAGTACACCACACCAATACCAGCCGGCCCAAGCACACCACCAACACGCCAATGTTATCCATTATGACATCTACAAACTAAAGATAACACTGACCTCTTTCTAATTTCCCTTCCTTATAGAACATGCTTAACCATTCTAAGATTTCAAGGTTCTTAAATATTGTTTGTTTGAAGGGTTTTCCATATGCCATTATTTTGCAACACGATATTGCTTTGGTCTTTATAAACTAAGTGGTCCCTATATTCATATTCTAAAGAAATGTTTGTTAAGTGCACAAATACAAGAACACCAGTGAAGTCACGTGTTTAGAAGTATATGTGCAGGTGAAGAAATGATTGCATGTTATACCGGTCTAAGAAGAAGATTGTTATTTTCATCAGTAGCATATCAGACAAATCAGGAAAAAAAATGTAGACTAGAAACCTTAAGTCTCTTTTTGCTGTCTTTATCCCAAAAATTGAAAGCTCCATCTGACCCTGCTGTTGCAAATGTATGATGCACCTGGAACAAGACATGCTCACATTAGAAGCCAATAAAAGTAATTGATGTGCCAGGATCAACAAGTACAGTGATTTTCCAGCTAATAAATGTTCTATTAAAGAATATCCATGGCCCATGAGAGAGAGAGAGAGAGAGAGAGAGAGAGAGAGAGAGAGAGAGAGAGAGAGAGAGAGAGAGAGAGAGAGAGTCCTTGCTCTGCAGCAAACAACTAATACAAGAAAAAGTTGCTTGATGTATAAGTTCAAAATATCTTACTAGTCATTTGCAGATATTAAACAAAACAAAATGGCAATATATATCTGTACTCATCAGGTGAATACAAAGAAAAAGTAGTAATTATACAAGTAAAAAGAAAACCAGAGAGGCTACCAAGCATCTTACAGGATGGAAATTCAATGAATTAATCGTGTATATCTCGTTCCCATGCCTATGGCATTTGAAAGTGAAGTTTTTACTTTGTTGTCAATCATCCACATGGAGTACACAGACCTTTCCTTCTCTGGATCCCACCTATAACAGAAATAGAAAAACAGATTAATGATTTTAAAAAAATTGATTAATATACAGAATTCTGCCAACAAGCATATGAGTTCTATTTCTATCCTTCTAGAGGCACAAATCAACAATGAAAGAAGAAGAATAAAACAAAGTAAATGCATTAGTTATGTATAAGGTTACACTGTAACCTTCTAAAGACATGCCTTTCTATGTGCTCCCATGTTTTTCATATGTGATTAATGATTACTGCCTATATCAGTTTCCTTTCATTCGGGACCAACCAATCAAACCAACCTTCCTTAACTTAACACGGCCTAAAATATTCCACCAATCAGTGTAAGACCAGATGGTTTTCATGTTCATTTTTCCTCTGACTTCGAACATTTTAGTGAAAGGGACAGGTGCCCAAAATAAATTCTTAACAGCATAAAAGTTGGAGCCTATGGTGAGTATTTGTATGGTGGTAGACTATTAAGAAAAAGTCATCACCATGGGCGATCCCGCAGTCCTGGGAGGGTTCAGTAGGGTGGTAGACTGTACGAGAGTAATATCAATGCTACATTTGAATATGAAGATGAAGCTGGAGTTAATTGATAAGTTTAAATATTCTATCCATTAGGGATTTCCATTATAATCCAATAAGGATTGAAGATTATGGTGATTGTGATGAAGACAGGCTCGAGCTAGCTTGAAACAATGCGATATTGAAGAATTAACCACCCCCATGGCCCCAAGCCCCACTCCGTAATTAATATTATGGTTTGTGGTCTGTTATTTTAGTGTTACTATCAGTATTAAGTTATAAATAGTAATTATATATTGGTAATTTTGTGCCCTGTACATGTTAAATGATCTTTCCATTAGCTACAAGAAGTGATGAACATCACTCTATCCTTAAGAAAAGTTGAATGTCTCCATAATCTCTATAATTGATTTAAGATACAAATTATCACATTTGCGAATGGGCAACGTTGACTCGTCCCTATCCCGACCGGCACTGAGATTTAAAATCTTGCTAGTACAAGTACCTCATAAGGCTTGGGCAATCATCTTTTTGTTGGTCATTAGCTTAGGAGCCTCCAAAAAACATCCCTTGCTATGATGCCCAAATATGGGATGGATACAACAAGGACATAAATTTTACTCATAAAAAATAAAGTATTGGATATGATGTGACACAATACGCTGCCTACTTTGAAGTACCAGGAACCATAGATCCCTCCAATCAAATCTCAGGTAGTCATTGTGGGTGGAATAGCCTTCGAAGGTCTACCATGTGTCGTCTGTATTTTTCCTTTTCCGGTTTTTTTTTTTTTTGGCTTTTGGATCTGTAGCAACTCTTATGCTGTTTATGGATTTTTAATAAAACTCAAGTTACAATTCAAAAGAAAAAGGATATGAAAATCTAAAAGGCTAAGAACTAATTAAAATCACTTACATCAAATGGATTAGTATAAAACATTTAACAATAATTTTCTGAAAATTGAGCCAGAATAAAGTTATTGCATTTGCAAGTAGTTGGCAAAATATATGTGCACATCTTTTGTATTTTTCAGATAACATTTTTACTCAGCAGATGGCACAAAAAATAACCATATAAGATTAAAAAATGAAGCTTAAGCTTCTCTTAGATAGGAAAATGCACAAGGTACATAGAATATAAGTAGATAAACACTGTGTAAAATACAAAGACTTACCAAGAAGCCTTGATGATCAGGAAATGCTGCAACACACCTTGTTTGATACTTGAAAGGAGATGTGATTCTCTTGAATTCAGTCTATCAGAAATCAAGCAGAGTATGAGGATATAGGTAAACTGAAAGGTGGAAAAAAGGAAAACTAATACAACGATGACAGCATAACTTGTGGAGACACATAACCTACAGATGTATATGGAGAGAGAGAGAGAGAGAGAGAGAGAGAGAGAGAGAGAGAGAGAGAGAGAGAGAGAGAGAGAGAGAGAGAGAGAGAGAGAGAGAGAGATAGTGTGTTTATGTGTGTATATATATACAGAGAAAAAAAGAAAAAGAAAACAGAAGTGAGCAAATAATGGCAAGCAGAGCGTGTGGCTTGAATGACCTCCTAGTCATCAGATGAGATAGACTACTGCTGAGGTTGATCAATTGTGTAGATCACTTTAATCCAATAGTTCATCATTAGATAAATCATAGCAGTTACCTGAGGGTTTTGCAAGTAAAAAACAATCAAATTTCGATCAACAGTGCCAACGACCATCAGAAGATGTTGAACTGTTAGCGCATAGCAGCGATCTGGGAGTTGCTGGATGTGTACTGGGTTTGACTGTCTAGTATCCCAATATCTGAATGTAGCAAAAAAGTTGGATATATAGATACAATCATTTATAGATCACTAAATCAAATCCACAGTAAGATAGAGAGGAACAAGAAGGAAAACTAAAAAGAAAAAGAAACTGTAGTTATAAGTTGATGTGTTCCTATAAGTAACAGCAAACTAGGATTTCAATAGCAATCAGACTTGAACAAAATAGGGAGTGAAAGAAATCCATGCACACCTCAAAGTCTTGTCCCAGCTCCCAGTAACAAGGAGATTCATTTCTGGAACCCAAGCAACTTGTTTGACTGGTCCATGATGCATGGCCACCGTAATAGGTTGACCACCATGCATCAACGGCCACATTTTTACTTGATCATCAAACCCTCCTGAGAATACAGTTGTGCCATCATCCTTCCAAGTTGAGCACAAAACCTGAGACAAAGTATCCACATTCTTACTTGCTTATCAAACCCTCCATTCAAAACTTTTAAAAAATGAAAATTTTCAAATAAGGCCTTAAGTTTTTGCCTTATTTAAAAAAATGACACAAGTTTCAAAACTTTTCAAATTAATCTCTAAGTTTTCAATCAAAGATATGCAACCATTTAAAGTTATTTTCTGAGGACCTTTCTCTTTCAAATTTATTTTTTAAAATGCCCAAATTACCATTCATTTAAAGTCATGACATGATTCTGGCAGTCACTACATGTAGCCAATCGCCGTGGGGACGGCAGCCACTGCATGCAGCCGATTGCCGTTGGGAACGGTGCTTGTCCTTGATCACCATGAGGATGCTACTAAAGGAAATGAGGAAAACACAAAGGAAGTGAATAAGGACTTTATTTCAATGAAGTTTAATTAAGGCATTTTAAAAATTTTGAGGGCAAAAGTTGCGGGAAAATAACTTTAAATAGACGGGTGTCTTTAATTGAAAACTTTATTGAAATACTTAGGGACTAATTTGAAAAGTTCTAAAACTTTTTTTTTTTTTTGAAATAAAGCAAAAACTTAACGCCTCATTAGAATTTTTTTCCTAAAAATAAATAAAAGGAAATTTGTGGTAGTGTATTCAGAAAACATCACAAAATTCATACCGGTCGATCATGTAATATCACTGCTTTTGGTACACTGCTGCTTGTCTCTAGTATCTTCCAACATCTCACCTACCATTTATTTACACAATTTGATAGGGATACTTAAGCTAATAGATTAACAGATCCATATGGAACATCCTGAGTCCTGACCAACTAAAAGATAGTGTACAGCAGACACCTGATGATCCCAAGAAGTGGCCACAAGGAAATTGCCTCTGGGACTGAAGGAAAGGCTGGAAACAGAATCAGCCAGCTGCGTCACCTGCGAGAAAGAAACACTCACTCAGCACTTATGATCCCTGATTTAATCAAATGAATTCTTTCATTTTGGTCCCGCAAAACGGGGGGCCCACATGGCCCACCAGGACCGGAACGTGAAGGATCGAAAGATCTTGATGGGCCCCACATCTCTACAATAAATAGCCCCACCCCGAAACACTATCATATCGATCTGGGCCCAAAATTTCAATGGGTGTGCAATTGAACCAATGGTCTAGTCCATTTGGATGGGTGCAAAACCTAAATTCCCGTGAAATCTGCAGCTTACCATCAACCATAAATCTTAATTTAAGGACTGAGATTCCAATTCATCTATCCATATTGAAACATTAGAAGAAGAAGATTACCTGGTAAACTATCTCTGACTGAGTAGTTTGGATTAGAATTTGCATCCACAGCAGTGCTAAGCCCCGAAAGATGAGCCATCGATCAGTTGAAAATCCTACACATAGCAAACACCACATCAGATTAAAGGTGCTCTAGGGAAACATTGGTTAGTGGGCCACATGTGTCAGATCAAGGGTTTGATGAGTGGACTGGACCCTTCTTCTTTTTTTTCTTTTTTTTTAATCAGGCACGTTCATTGGTGGGGCCCACCAAGTGAACGGACTGGATCACTTCGACCAGTTGACATGATCAATGATGGGATCCGATCCCCTCATTCCTTATACCTCAAAATGGTTGGGTATGGAAGCCATACATGCAGAAATACAAGGACAACATGCGTATTGAATTAATCTGCATACCTTGATTTAGCCTTTGACTTAGTTTGAGAAGATGAATTTTGACAACAAAGAATTGACGAGAACCCTCTTTCTTTGCTGTAACTTTTAGTTGGTGTTGGTGTGAGTAGTGTGGATCCCTTTATAAGCACTTGGTAAAAGTCTCCAATTACTACTGCAAGTCTTAATTCCAAATTGGAAGCTTTCCTAAAATCCTGGTTTAGCTTCCCATCTTTCCAAAATAAAATTTAGGAAAGTTACTACTTTTTTTTTAATCCAACTCCCAATGTAAAATAAAATTTAGGAAAGTTACTACTTTTTTTAATCCAACTCCCAATGCACTTTCCATGTTCTGTCTTACTAAACCTACACTTGGAATTGCTATACTAACTTCTAATAATAACTAATACTCGTGTTAAGCTTGCAATCCCATAGTAGGTCCCACAAAAGAGCCCATATAATATTTTTTTTTTTTTGTGTGTATGCATATATTAAATTATGCTATCAGCTCGTGGGACCCAATAGTCAATACTATTGTGATCTTATTTTATGGCGTATAAATTAACTAGCAATGCAGGCCAACAAACAGTAAGCACAAAATAAGATTATCTCCATTTAAAGATCATAAAAAATGTGCAAAACTAAATTTGAAGTTTGAATGTATAAACATAGAAATATTTAGAGAAAACTATCAAAAAAATGACCAAGATGACCACTAACCGAAAAACACGCCTCTAGTCAATATGGGACGGAAGTGGTTCCCTGTGACCGCTTCCGTTTTTTATTTTATTTTATTTTTAATTAAAGAGTTAAACGTGTGACGACGTCGTCGCATTTAAACCCATACAAATCGCCCAAAACCACATTAATTTTTTCCATTTCCCCCTTCTTCCTCCCATCGTTTCCCCCCTTTTTATGGCGGTTTCCTTTCCTCCTGCTTCAAAAGGTTCTTATCTTGATGATTTAGACACCTAAAAATAATAATACAACAAAAATAATGACATGAATAAACTATATATCAAAACTCTAATGAACTTTTTTCGAAAAGTAAAGATGAAACTCATGCTCTATGGTAGATAACGCATGAAAGAAGATCAAACTGTGCTGTGCCTATCTCGTTAATGAAGATCAATAACCTCCACAAGGAATATTCAATGTTGGGGGAGAGTTATATTCTAGTTCATTTTGGTACAAAAAACCAGTAATCATAGATGATAAATGTCGGAGAAGATGTAGATTTGATGAATTAGCGACGACGTCGTCGCTTGTTAAAAAAAGGCAAAAAAAAAAGAAAAGAATATTCTGGCTAGAATATCGATTTTGTTGTATCAAAACTATGGGTACTTCTTTTAGTTAGTGGACCTCTAAGGTGCTTTTTTGGGAAAAATTCTCAAATATATATATGCAGACGTTATCACCTACACCCGTGGACGGGGGTGAGGGGGAATCGATACATATGGGTGGGACTGGTGTATGGTCAGGGGTGTTCATGTGATCATCCTAACTCCATGTGATCATCCTAACTCTTTCATTAAGGATCATAAGGTTCGGCCCTCCAAAATGGTTGCAAGGTTGATTCGATGGTCCAGCTCAATTATAAGGGTGCCAATATGGACCTTCATGTGGGCCCCCCAATGAGGTGCACGAGCACATGCATTGAAAAGAGAGAAAATATCGAATGGGGAGAAATATTTTAGGGGAAAGGATAGGGGTTCTCATCTCTAATCACATTGAGGAATGGTTGGTTGACATGTGAAGCCCCTCATAATATATACACTAGAAAAACACGCCCGTGCCAATATAATTATAATATTAAAATTTATAAAAAAAAATTATGATCAATTTCTTTAAAATTAAATGCAAAAGGTTTTAGTCTAAGAGAGAGGGAAAAGAAAAAAAAAAGAAGTCTATAAGAATTCAATACCAAATACCATATAATTAAAAAAAAAAAAACACAAGCCCATGAAAATTGAAGATTAATGATAAAGAAAACTAAAAAACAAAATAAAAACAAACAAATAATATAAACTATAAATCAAATCCAATGAAATTTGAAAGACACATAGAAATTAAACATAGAAATGAAAATCCATAATCAACTCAATAATATAAGCAATTTAAAAGAATCAAACACTCATGAGAAAAAAAAAAACTAAAAAATAGAGCACAGAAGGGCAAAGACAAAAGAACCCACAAATTCATGAAAAACCATCATAAAAAAAACTAAAATCCCATCACAAGTGTGAAATTACAATATAAGAAATACAAAATAAAATGAAATAAATTTAATTAAAAAGGCTATAAAAATATATATAAACAAGGATTCATAGATAATACAATAATAAAAGAAATTTAGAAGAATCAAACCAACTTATGATAATCTAATACTTAAAAATGGAAATCTGAAACCACAAAAGAAATAAGAAAAATCCATAAAAAGATTTCACAAAGAGAACTTAAGGAACTCAATGGAAGTAACATAAATAATTAACTCATAACGATAAGCATTAAAAAGATTTAAAAAATAGAACAAACAAATGAGAATTCACAAAAAATCTCATGATAAAAAGTTATTCAAAAGAAAAAAAAAAAACCAAGAAGAACCCAATACTCAAAAGTTGAAACAAAAAAGGGAAAAAAACTCACAATTTATGAAAACCATACAAATACAAACCATAAAAACATTGCAAGTTTATAGAAAATTTAAAATGATGATTCTTTTGTATAAATCATATTAAAATGACATAACTAAAATTGCTCAAATAAAATATGATGAACTCAAAAGTAAATGAATTAAAAAAGGTTTACTTCTCAAATTGAAATGTTTAATAATTGCACCAATTGTCTTAAGGTGCTCACATTTTAAAATGAGTTGAGCACTAATCTAAAAGAAGAATGCAAATGAGACATGAGACGGTACTAAAAAGAGACACAAAGAAAACAAAAAAATTATTGAAGTTGCTCTAAACAAATACAATGAACTTAAAAGTAAATGAATGAAAAAAATGAAAGTTCTCTTGTTGACATAGAGAAATAGAATTATATTGGAGAAAGTAGAAAATGATGATGATGAGAATGAGCTTAATTCTTTACTTAGATGGACCAATATTATTGGAGATTCATTTTACCATTAGTTTCGCATTCTTAAAAAAAAGTGTACAATCAAAATCAATTGATAAAAAGGAAAGTAAACAACCCAGAACTGAGAGTGAATTAAATAAAAAAGGCTAAGGATTAAATAAACCAGATAACCCAGAAATCGGCATTTCACATTCTAAAAAAAAAAGAAAAAAAATCATATAATCAGAAGAAACAAAAATAATTGAAATTCCTTAGATTAGTTGCACTTATAGACACTTGGACACATTAACACTCAAATGCTATTGTTTGATAGAAATATGATGACATTGAAAGTTTCTTAATAGACAAAAGGCAGGATGGAGAGTCCGAATAAAAAAAAACTTTATTTAGAAAACTCCGGTATTTTGTTTTGTGTTTTTTTTATCAGAGAATGAATTTGACCGTGGAAATAACCCAGAATGAGGTGAGAATTTGAAGTATCCCATAAATATATAGCAGGGATGTTCGCCTTAATGATTGTGATTTTTAATAGATGGGGTCTATCATAATGTTCCACTCCATTTACATCACGATTTATAAAATTTAAAGCCACACACACACAAAAAGAAAAAAAAAAACAGACTCACCCTTTCTCCCTCGGCAAGCGTGCATTGTAGCACATCAGTTACATGGAAAGTTTCTCGCCTCCTCTTTAGCTCCATGCTGTTGTCGCAAGTTTTTCTTTTTTCAATAATATTGTCATTTTCTTATTAAACATGAAACTTATTATTTTTGTTAATTAATTCATTATATTATATATTCATTTGAGTTTAGTTTTATTGTAAAATGGTTGTCATAGAAAATTAATAACTATATAGAAAATCATATAAAATAGTTATTTCAAAAGTTCGATCATCTATGTTTAAAGTACAATGCATAAGTATAAAAATAATAACAACAGTATTTATAGGGGTCAATACTCTAAAAATATAGTTATTTTTATAAATACATCGTAGATAAATTCCAACTCACGGTCAATATTTCAAAGTGGGGGAGCTAGGTCCATTTCTCGTTAACTAATTTTAAGTTTTTGTTGATAACTATTAGCAAAGGGATGCTTTGTGGTGTAATGGTAGGGTTGTTCCTTTGAAATCCATATTATCTTGAGTTCGAGCCAGATTAATTTTTACCATGTCATTAAAAATACACGGGTCAGGTTCGGTTTAGAAAGTGTGCTTCATTTTTCACCCGACCTAAATTACCCCGATCCGACACGTTTGCTAGGGTTAAACTAAACTAAATTAGTCAAAATCAATTGGAAGTGATTTCAATTTATAATCACTTCGCTTCATATATATATAAATGGGTTTTGTTCAGGTGAGAACTGTGAGGACTTTTTGTAGGGTCCAACTATGGATTCCATTAGGGGATGAGATCGGGGGAGGGAAGATCTATGTGGGACAGCACCAAGTTTTAAATTTGACTCCAATTCCATGCCACTAACTCCTTCATCTAAGACCCAAAAGTTTAACGGCTTTATACTAAAAAAAATCCAACCCTCCATCCAAGTGTCCAAGTCCATTCGGATGTGTGTCATGATTTTGTCGAATAGCTAGGTGGGCCCCACCAATAGTTTCTCACCTAAATATTTCCGAATGTATTTGGGACTTTACTAGTAAACTTAAAGTAAAGCAAAGCCTCAATTATCTAGGTAAGAAAAAAATATTCATATTAAAAGTAAAAAAAATAAAAAACCTCATTTCCCCACACAAAAAAAATCATCTTTCTACGCATATAGTAAAAAAAATTAAAAATAAATAAAAAAATAAAAGCGCATTTTAACTCTCTTATATTTAATTCTCTCGACTTGATGCGTACCTCACTGAATGCACTAAATGCATTCACGTTTCATCCCCAAAAGACGCAAGTTTCTAACCCTACCGTCAATGCCATTGCTGTTGTGTGGTTGTGTTTTTTTTTTGTTTTTTGCAGTTGCTTGTGCCAGTTGACTGCTCATTTCCTCTGTAAATCTCCACCAGTCCACCTGCTTGCAATTCCACTAAAACCCACCCAGCAGATGGAAGGTCTAGTCCGCTGTTCTGCCAATTACGTCCCCCTGTCGCCCATAAGCTTCTTGGAGCGGTCTGCATGCGTCTTCAGAGACCAGATTTCAATTGTCTATGGGTCTTCTGTGAAGTTTACATGGAGAGAGACGCTGCAGCGGTGTAGACGCCTCGCTTCTGCTCTGACCCAGATGGGGATTTCTCGCGGGGATGTGGTATAGTAAACTTCTTCTCAATTCATGGGGTTGCTCTGTTTTTTCCGTCTTTTTTTGTTATAAGCTTACTCCATTTGATTGCTGTGCTTATTGTTATGTGCAATGTAAAAATGGGGGACCCATAGTTTTGTGACCCAGGCCGTTGAAATGATGGCCCCTGACATGGATAGAGAACCCTTTGATCAATAAGCTGCTTGACTGTTGGGGAAGTAGTATAGGACTTGCTTATCTTCAGTCAAGAGAAGGTTGATATGTGGAAGAGTAGGATGCCACCATTTGATTTTTGTTTAGGCTGGTCTATCTGTGGTTGAACTCATCAGCATATTGGTCTGTGATGGAGAATATAAGATTGGAAGGTTCTGGCTGTTAACTATGTTGAGGAACTTTACTTTTTGATGTTTTAGGTCAGCAAAGAGAGGATAATCTCATTAATATTTTGATCAGGTTGATTATATTTGACTGAGAGATAATCATTCCATATTATGATAAGGTTTAATTGATCCTGTTACTATGATGTGATTAAGATTCCCCAATTTATTTTACCATTTAAAAAGGAAAAAAGATTCCTCATTTATCTTAGTGTACTCTTTAGAAAAGGTTCTTTGACTCACAGTAAACACAAGATGATTCAGATTTCAGATGTAATCTTTAAAGTTTTTCAGTCTGGATTAAAGATCCATGAACTCCCACATTTGCATAATGAAGGAATGATCAGACTTAGTTACTTATTTGATCTCAGGTCAGGTTTGGTTTATTTCAGAGGTATAAGAGGTTAATGGTTTGTGTCTGCTGAATCATTTGGTATATTTTCTGATATTTGCTTGGAGTGAAGTAGGATGGTGTTTGTGCTGGAAATCAAGAGTTCGATCTTCATTTTATCTGTGTTTCTTCTCCAACTTGCAAATGTGATGATTTTAGGCTGAACTATTATTTTTTTCCTCCTGTTGGGTTACTTTGATGGGGATATTTGTGAGTTGTGGTCCAAGCTTGTCCTTTGTCTCTTTAGTTTGAAACTGCCCACCTAGTTGCGAGTATGTCTAATGGACCCTAGATCAAAAACTCTGTTGGTGAGGGAAGTTGAGGAGTGGGCTCCACCCAAGGGGGAGTATTGAAAAGTATTTATGCAGTCTCTACTAACACCTCGAGGCTTTGGTAGGAACGGTTAGTTGAAGAAATTTAATATGGTATTAGAGCTAACTTGGCGCGAGTTCGAGTCCAAGGAGGAATGACTCAGCAAAAAAAAAAAAAAAGAGCGCGTCGCCAAAAGTGCGTAGACCGGGTTCCACATGAGGGTTTCTTGGTTGCAAGTAGATGATCATTAAACAGGTCATTTCTGTTCTGTTGATCTGTTTGGAGGCAATTGATTGGAATGCTTGGAGTTTCATATAGCTTTCTTTTTAATTAGATGATCACTTGGGCGAGTCTTATGCAACCCAAACCAAGCCTAGGCATGTAGGATTTGGACAAGTCATGTAAGACTCATCCGATTTCTATGCATCCTTCCATAAGGCCCGTATTTGGTATTTTACTCAACTTGGTAGCAGTTGTACAATACCAACCAAATTGTTGCACGCCATTTATATGATGTTTACACAAGAAAGCTACCTGAACCTTACAGAGATGGTTGGCTTGCCAGAGCAAATAAAATTCCGATGAGTCAAAATGTCTGCCTATAGTCTGAAATTTGCATCTTCTTTTGAGCAAACATTTGTACTTCCTAAGTGCAGGTGATCAATATTAGCTACCGATCATTATGCTTGGGTAGATAACAAGCCAAAGGGTAGGTCCTTGCAGTTCCTTTGTTGAACCTTGCTGATATGAAGGGGTAAAATATTTTAAAACTCTTTTCTTAACCAAGCAACATGTGAAGTACCTTTCCTTGTTCTCATTTGTGGCTTGTTGCAATTCAATGCACGCATAATTTTATTTATGAACCGTCGCAACTTCTCTCTTGCTAAATGTTCTCATTCAAGCAGGTTGCTGCACTGGCGCCCAACATCCCAGCAATGTATGAACTGCATTTTGGCGTCCCAATGGCTGGAGCTGTCCTTTGTACACTTAACATACGCCATGATTCAGCCATGGTTTCAGTTCTATTAAAGCACTCAGAAGCCAAGGTCATCTTTGTTGACTACCAGCTTCTTGAAGTTGCCCGTGGAGCACTCAATGTTCTCACCCAGTCAAGATCCAAGATGCCTCTTTTGATCCTAATCTCAGAATTGGATAATTCAATTGCCCCCAGGAGCAGCTATTCAACATCCAACAACCTGGAATATGAGAGTCTCCTGAGGACTGGTCAAGATGAATTTCAGATAAGATGGCCGGAGGATGAACACGAACCAATCGCAGTAAATTACACGTCCGGCACCACATCCAGTCCCAAAGGAGTCATTTACAGCCACAGAGGCTCTTATCTAAATTCCCTTGCAGGAGCTTTTGTCAACGAAATGCGCTCAATGCCAGTGTATCTATGGACCGTGCCAATGTTCCACTGTAATGGTTGGTGCCTCATCTGGGGGGTGGCAGCTCAAGGCGGCACCAATGTATGCCTACGAAATGTTACTCCAAAGGCTATATTTGATTGCATTGCATCACATGGGGTGACGAACATGAGTGGTGCACCCACAGTCTTGAACATGATTGTGAATGCACCAGTTAGTGATCAGAAGCCACTTCCAGGCAAGGTAACAGTAATGACTGGTGGTGCGCCACCACCCCCTCGGATCCTATTCAAGATGGAGGAGCTGGGTTTCAACGTAATGCATTCATATGGACTTACAGAAACGTATGGTCCTGCAACAGTTTGTACTTGGAAGCCTGAGTGGAATTCCTTACCTCCTGAGGAGCAGGCGAAGATCAAGGCACGCCAAGGGATGCTCCATGTTGGGCTGGCGGAGGTCGACATAAAGAATCCCACTACCATGGAGAGTGTTCCGGCTGATGGAAAAACAATGGGTGAGGTGATGATTAGAGGAAACACCGTGATGAATGGGTACTTAAAAAATTTGAAAGCAACAGAGGAAGCTTTTAAAGGTGGGTGGTATAGATCTGGGGACCTCGCTGTCAAGCATGGAGATGGTTATATAGAGTTGAAAGACCGCTTGAAGGACATTATAATTTCTGGGGGAGAGAATATCAGCACAATCGAGGTGGAATCGGTGTTGTTTAGCCATCCAGCTGTGCTGGAAGCAGCTGTTGTTGGGCGGCCAGATGAGCATTGGGGAGAGACACCTTGTGCATTTGTGAAGTTGAAGGATGGATGTGAAGCAAATGCTGAAGAGATCATAAAGTTCTGTCGTGTTCGATTGCCACATTATATGGCTCCTCGGACTGTTGTTTTTGAGGATTTGCCAAAGACTATCACTGGAAAGACGCAGAAGTTTGTTCTTAGGGAGAAGGCAAAGGCCATGGGCAGTCTTTCTAAAAGGACTGTCAGCAAACTTTAAAGCATATATCCTTAAGAATTTAATGATGTTTCATAAAATCTCTTCTTCCCTCATCTGCTGTTCTGTCGCATGTGCTGGGCCCAAGCCAGAAAGAGGAGGTTTGCATCATATCACAGTCTGCCAAAGAAAAATCACCATACTTCCAGATTGTTAGGATAAGGCTTTGTTGATGATGCTGTAATATTTATTGATAATCTGTTAGCACTGCTACTTTATGACTCTGTATTATTCATTAAAATTGCAATCTTTGTTTAGTTCTAATGTCAGCTGTGGATGAAATATTATATATAATAATGTCAGTTTTGTCTTTTAATATTATTGCCATCTTTTGGAGTGTTGTGGGGGGAAACTGCCTGGACTCTGGGATATTAATACTTTCCAACAGTTTTACAACCTTGTTTATAATGTATTAATTAGTAACTCTCTCTCTCTCTCTCTCTCTCTCTCTCTCTCTCTCTCTCTCTCGTGTGTGACTACAATAAACATTTGATTCATTGTAGTTTTTTCTACTGCTGGAATCCGGTTTTGCTGCTCTTTTACCTTACTGAACCTGGACAGGTTTGTCAAATCAAAGAATAGAAATTTGTTAAACTCAAGGTGAACGTGATAATGCATTCTGATACAAATCAGTAATGGACAGTGGGTGATATATGCATAGCCTTGCATACATGCAGCAAGCTGCACAATGTGAACTAATAATCAGGTAGATTAATGATTATAATGGATAAAGTTACAAAACTTCAGTTCTATATCCATGAGATTTAAAAGAGGAGTAGCAATCTTAGATTTTAAGACAGAAAAGTAAAGAAAAGCATTGCAGCCTTAGTAGGAAAGCAAATAATCATGAAGGTAGAATGACTAAATGGACCCAAGGAATGGCTTTCTATCCGAGGCCCAGAAGAAACATTTGTTGTCATTTTTTTTTTCTTTTCTATCTGAGACCCAGAAGAAACCATTGCATAAATTGATAATTATCTTGTTAGGTGCAATGGCATTTTCAAGAACTTAGGTTAGAAGGTCAACTTCATTTGTATACCCATTGAAATTGAACTAGAAAACTTCCCTAATGTGATTATGTGGACGACCAGGTGGCTTTATCTTAGCTCCTCTGTAAGGGTGGCAACAGTGGGGAAAACTGTTAGTAGATGGTTGATGAATGTTTTAAAGATAGTAGCATGATTGAACTGAAGCCTGATCATGTTATTGATGAGCATTTGCTTTTCCTTACCCAACTCTTTTGCTGTATGTGTCACGACCCAGGCCCGAGATCAGAGTCATTAGGGTTAAACCTCGGGTCGCGATGATCATACTTACTCCCGTAAACCCCGAATTAACCGAAGTTAAACGAAGTCCACAAGAGATCTTGCATATGTACCTGTCAATGTACAGTTGTGCGGAAATATACAATAATATACATTGACAACCATTCAACAAAATGAATCAGATCATTTACTTTGAAATTGTGTGGGGTCGTTCTGTGCTCACGGGTTTAGGTGGGGTCATCCTCCGGTCTCGGTTACCATTGGTCTCGGTACCACCCAAGGTCGGCCGCAACGCCGTCTCGGAAGAATCATAGGGTGAGTCTCGGTGGCTACGTCGCGAGTCCCGACCTCGGTCTCAGCCTCTGCCCGATCTCGGCCCCTGTCACTCAGCCATTAATGCAGCCATAAATGCGCTGCCGTGACAGAAACGGCGAACTGACAGGCATAGTGGGCGCCGGACCTAGATAAGGGGCACGCCTTTTCTCAGGGTCATGTCTATAGGCGTGGAATGATGGTCCGATGGGACACTCCCTTTTCACCTACCCCCACTCAGGAGATAAGAGTACACTCTGATAGGACTCCCGTCCCCTCAAGGGGTCAATCCAATGATGACTATCACATCTATATATAGCATGAAGGAAAATCATGTAAGGTACGCAACCCGTCTCCCTCCCAGACCTCTTCTTCTCCATTCTCTTTCAGTTCCTACACTGACTTGAGCGTCGGAGGGCCTTCAGTTGCCTATAGCCAGGGGCTCTGACTTACTATTTCTCTCTTTCAGGTCATCGGAGGCTCGATCATTTCCCCTCATCTTCCCAAAGATCTCCAAACCAAGAGCTTAATCTTCTAATAATCAAGTCCGTAATTTTTAGGCACTTACAGTTGGCGCCGTCTGTGGGGACAGGATCCGTGCCAAAGCCTCTACAAAAGCAATGCCTCCAAAGACCAGATACGGTGGCGGAGGACCATCGAAGCCCCGAAAAGCATCGTCCTTCCCGCTACCGGAGCAACCTGCATTTCCACCATTCTTGCAGTCGCAACCGTCCCAGCCGGTGTTTCCGGAACCACCCCCTGGCCTCCGTTCTGCTCTTCTTCCCCCTCCGGGACCGACCGGGGTTCCTCCCATCAGGCAGGAGCCATCAGGGACCCCGCGTCAGAGGAGGTCAGGGAGAAAGTCGAGTGCCGCATACGTGGAGGGCATCGTCCAATCGGCCTCTTCGTCTAGGCCCATAACCACGCGCCTCCACCAAGATAGCCGTCGTGAGACTCCTCACCACACTGGTGAGCGGCCACACAGGGGTCCGCAGCAGAACGCCTCCACGACGGATCTTTGACAACGAGGCAAGACCCCCGTGAGGGCGAGGTCCCGTCAGTCCCACCAGCGCGTCCACGACGACGGCCAGTCCTTTCATCAAACCCATGGAGCCAGAAATGACAACCCCCTGCTCAAAGAGCTCGATGCCCAGCACCAGGCCCTCCAAGATAAAGATGAGGTGATTCGTCGCCTCGATGAACGGCTCGAAATGAATGAGAGGAAGTCTCGTGGTCCACATCCCCGGCGACAGCAGGCCCACCCGGGCAACCGAGACCTGAGGCAGGTCCTCAACAGCAGAAGGAGATATCGCTGTGAGGAGGAAGGCTCGAGCAGCAATCATCTGCCTAGTGGCCTCGGGGGATCGCGGCGCGAGCCAGAATCACCGAGACCAGATGACCAGGCGGACCTCAAGGAGTTGCTGGACCATTACGTCAAACAGGAGGTCCAGGCCCGCTTGGCCGAGATCGGGTTTGCCCGAGACCAAACCGATGAACGTGAAGAAGACGACCAGGGCATGTCCCCTTCTCGCAGGAGATTAAAGATTTCTCTCTCCCCGAGAGATTCAGGGTCCCGAGGTTCGTCCTCTATGACGGGGCCTCGGACCCAGAATCACACCTACGACATTTCACTCAGCGAATGTCGGTCTGGGGGGACGTCGGTCTCCTGAACTGCAGGGTCTTCTCGTCAAGTCTGGGCGACCTCCCACTCCAATGGTTCTGTGCTCTCCCCCCTGGGTCGGTCTCAAGCTGGCGACAGCTCCGGAGCTCCTTTATTGGAAAGTTCCAAGCACACCGCGTCATCCCGAAGACGGGCGGCAACCTGATGGCCATCCGGATGAAGGACAGCGAGAGTATCACCGCTTTCGCCAGGAGATTCTGGACGGTATATAGCCAGATCACCGACGCCAACGATGAAATCGCCATCATTTGTTTCCGACAAGGCTTATGCCCAGGGAACGAACTTCGTAGGGACCTAGTCCGGAGCCCCGTCACCACGATGAAGGCGCTAATGGCGAGGGTAAACCAGTACATCGAGCAGGAAGAAGATGAAGCACATGGCAAAGAACGGTTCGGGCTCCCACAGAAGGACCAGGCCTCCAAAAAAAAAGGGATGTTCACCGGACCAAGGTTGGATAAGAGGAGGCCCGCCCGTTCCTTCTCAATCTCCTCGAACGGCAGCAAGAGACCGAAGTTCCAGCCCCCCTGAGCCTGCTGGGGACCCTTACAGAGCCATCATCGTTGTCTTCAAGGAGCCTATTTACAGAATCCTGAACAAGATCAAGGCAGAACCTTACTTCCAATGGCCACAGCCGATGCAGAGTGACCCATCCACCTGAGAACGAAGCAAGAACTGCTCCTATCACAAGCAGCATGGGCACATGACCGAGGACTGCTTTGCACTAAAATCCCACCTAGAGAAGCTCGTCAAGGATGGGCACCTCCGGGAATACATCAAGGAGGGAGAAAGGGTCAACCAAGCTCAACGGCGTGCTCCACCCAGTGATGACCAGGACAGTGACGAACCCGCAGGTATCATCAACATCATCCACCTGGCTCCCGCCCCGGGTAAGGAAAGTGCCCAAGCTCGGTCAGAGGCCAGGAGGGCCGCCCATGGCAAGCAGGTGATGTCGGCAGAGTTGGAAGGCGCTCCAAAGAGGGCTAGGAGGGAAAAGCCCAAGATCTGGTTCTCGGACGAGGACCTGAGAGGGGTCCTGCTCCCCCACAATGACGCCCTCATCCTCACCCTACGGCTTAACAACTATACTACGAAGCTTGTCCTCGTAGATCCGGGAAGCTCATCCGAGATCATCTACTACAGCTGCTTCAAGCAGCTCGGCTTGACCGAGGCCGATCTACAGGAAGCTCGCGTCCCTCTGGTAGGATTCAGCGCCAAGCCAGTATACCCTAAGGGGAGAATTACGCTGGAAGTCCGGATAGGAGGAGCCACGAAGATGGCAGACTTCATGGTAGTGGATGCGCCGTCTCCCTACAATGTGATAATGGGGCGAAGTTGGCTACATGCCATGGAGGCAGTGCCCACCACCCTTCATCAAAACCTCAAGTTTCCGCTAGAGAAGCCTGGTGGGGGGATCGAGATAGTGACCGTGTGGGGAAATCAGCAGATGGCCAGAGAGTGCCTTGTAGCCGTAACACCTGGAGAGGTGGAGCCGGAACAAGTGCATATGGCCGAACTCGAGGCTGAGATTGAGGATGTCGGGCGGGCAGCGGGGCAGAAAAGTATAGAAGAACTCACCGAGGTTAGAGTCAGTCCCGAGGACCCCTAGCGCTACTTCCTGCTGGGTAGCCAGCTCCCCGACACGGAGAAGACCGAACTGCTAGACTTCCTGCTTCTGAATAAGGATGTCTTCGCCTGGACTCCATATGAGATGCCCGGGGTCGACCCCGAGGTCATGTGTCACAAGCTTAACGCGGATCCCGATCATAAGCCCGTCATGCAGAAAGCTCGCAGAACAGGGGTCATGCAAATAGAAGCAGTGATCGAAGAGGTGGAGAAACTCCTCGAGGCTGGGGCAATCCGCGAAGTACACTATCCCAAGTGGCTAGCCAACACGGTGGTAGTGAAAAAGAAGAGTGGCAAATGGAGGGTCTGCGTGGACTTCACCGACCTCAATAAAGCATGCCCCAAGGACAGTTTCCCCCTGCCCAAAATTGACCAGATGATCGACGCCACCTCGGGGCATGACAGAATGAGCTTCCTGGACACCTACCGAGGATACCACCAGATCCCACTGTATAGGCCCGATGAGGAGAAAACTGCTTTCATAACGCCTCAAGGCATCTACTGTTATAAGGTGATGCCCTTTGGGTTGAAAAACGCCAGGGCAACATATCAGATGCTGGTCACGAAGATGTTTCAGAGCCAGCTCGGGAAGACGATGGAAGTCTACATTGATGATATGGTGGTCAAATCTAAAAAGTCCCAGGACCATCTGACAGACCTGCGCCAGACATTCGCCGTCCTTAGAAAGTTTCAGCTCAAACTGAATGCTTCCAAGTGCGCATTTGGTGTCGGGTCTGGCAAGTTCCTGGAAGCCTGGTGACCAGAAGAGGGATTGAGGCCAATCCAGACCAGATCACAGCTATACAGGCTGTCCAGAGCCCCACCTCGGCCAAACAAGTCCAGCGACTCACAGGGATGGCAGCTGCGCTCAACCGTTTCATCAGTCGAGCATCGGACAAATGTCGTCCCTTCTTTCAGCTCCTGAAGAAGAGTTCCAAGTTCCAATGGACCCCTGAATGTGATTTGGCACTGGAGAAACTCAAGGAGTACCTCTCTTCACCACCGTTATTATCCACCCCGGCACAAGGGGATCTCCTCTATCTCTACCTCGCAGTCTCGGACCATGCAGTGAGCTCGGTGTTAGTCCGAGAGGACGATAAGCAACAACGCCCCATCTATTACACCAGCAAAACCCTGCTCGACGCCGAGACCAGGTACCTGCCACTCGAAAAATTGGCATTAGCACTCATCAGCGCCTCTCGCAAGCTCTCCCATTACTTCTAGACATATACAGTGGTGGTCGTCACGGAGTTCCCACTCAAATCCCTTTTCAGAAAGGCGGACTTTTCTGGCCGAATCTCCAAGTGGGCCGTCGAACTGGGGCAATTCGATATTCAATATCAACCCAGAACAGCAATCAAAGCACAGGTCCTAGCAGATTTCATCGTCGAATTCGCCTCTCCTAGTTCGGCACCGACCTCGCTCGATACCGAACTGGGGGACTCCAAGGGCAATGACAGAGCTGAAACCGAGGTCGTGGAAGGCCAGCCCTAGATAAAATTCCTCGAGTCAGCTTGGAAAGTCTTCGTCGATGGATTGTCAACTTCCAGAAGAGCTGGCGCCGACCTAGTCCTCCAATCCCCAGAAGGACTAGTCATAGAACAGGCACTGACCCTCGACTTCAAAGCATCAAACAATGAAGCGGAGTACGAGGCACTGATTGCGGGTCTCGGTAGCGCAAGGATACTGGGGGCACGTCGGCTTGTAGTCTTCAGCGACTCCCAGTTGGTGACGAACCAGCTGAGCGGAGATTATCAAGCCCGAGACGAGAGGATGGCGGCCTACCTAGCCCACACCAGACAGCTCCTCTCTCAGTTCGAAAAAGCTGAAGTCAGGTAGATCGGTAGGGAATCCAATTGCCACGCAGACGCCCTAGCCAACTTGGCATTAGCCGTAGAAGCAGGGAAAAGAAGAACGGCCGATGTGGGGACATTAACCAAACCGAGCATAGAGCTCCTTCTAGCTCGGCAAATCTTGTGTACTGATCTCGGCCCGAGCTGGATGGACCCGATCATAACATTCCTAAAAGAAGATAAGCTCCCCGAAGACAGGAATGAAGCTCACAAGGTCAGGATGAAAGCGTCTCACTTTTGGCTATCCCCATTTGAAAAACTCTACAGAAAATCCTACTCAAGACCATATCTTCAATGCGTTCACCCAAGCAAGGTGGAAGATTTCCTCTTTGAAATTCACGAAGGAATGTGTGGAAGCCACATCGGAGGAAGATCACTGGCGTACAGAGCTATTAGCCAGGGCTATTGGTGGCCCTACATGCAGAAAGATGCCCAGCTCTACGCCAGAAAGTGTGAAAAATGCCAGAAGTTCTCCCATTCCCTGCATCAGCCAGCTCGGGACCTGAGTCCCCTCTCCAGTCCGTGGCCCTTCGCTCAGTGGGGGCTGGACATCGTGGGTCCTCTTCACCGCACTCCAGGGAACAAAAGGTGGTTGATGGTGGGCACTGATTACTTCACAAAATGGATAGAGGCAGAGGCCTTGTCCTCCATCACCGAGCACGACACGAAGAATTTTGTGTGGAAAAACATCGTCACAAGGTTCGGGATCCCCAGAGCTCTGGTCTCGGATAACGGGACCCAGTTCGATTCAAAACTCTTCAGAAACTTCTGTCAGGAGCACGGTATCAGGAACCTTTATGCAACTCCTGCCTACCCACAGAGCAACGGGCAAGCAGAGATCTCAAACAAGGTGGTGCTGGACGGACTCAAAAAGAGGCTTGATAAAGCCAAGGGCAGATGGGTGGAAGAATTGCCGAGTGTCCTTTGGGCATACAGGACCACCCCGAGGTGATCCACTTCAGCAACCCCTTTTTCATTGGCCTATGGGATGGAAGTTGTAATCCCTCTCGAGGTCGGTCTCCCGACCTTGAGGACAAACCTCTTCGATCAAGGGCAGAACGAGATAAACCTCGCCAGAGAGCTCGACCTGGCCGAGGAATGAAGGGAAGCGGCATCCGTGCGCCTGGCCGCTTATCAACAGCAGCTGTCCCAAGGGTACAATCAAAGGGTCAAAGAAAGAAGATTCTCAGTTGGAGAATTGGTCTTAAAAAGAGCGCTTCCAGCAGATAAAGATCCAAACGAAGGCAAACTCGCACCAAACTGGCTTGGGCCTTTCAAGGTAGTCTCGGTCTCAGGAAGGTCGGCCTATAGACTTGAGGGGATGGATGGCAAAGAGTTGCCACGACCATGGAATGCTACACACCTCAAAAAGTTTTACTTCTAGTTGTATTCGAAATGATGAATCAATAACAAAGGATCTTTTGGGATAAAAACCTGCCTTATATCTTTGAAGTTATGTGCAAGGCTCCGGCCCTTGCGCCAGCCTCTTTGAGTTCGGTCACAGGGCCAACTCCCCAAGGCTCCGGCCCTCGCGCCGGCCTCTTTGAGTTCGGTCAAAGGGCCAACTCCCCAAGGCTCCGGCCCTCGCACCAGCCTCTTTGAGTTCGGTCACAGGGCCAACTCCCCAAGGCTCCAGCCCTCGCGCCAGCCTCTTTGAGTTCGGTCAAAGGGCCAACTCCCCAAGGCTCCGGCCCTCGCGCCAGCCTCTTTGAGTTCGGTCACAGGGCCAACTCCCCAAGGCTCCGGCCCTCGCGCCAGCCTCTTTGAGTTCGGTCACAGGGCCAACTCCCCAAGGCTCCGGCCCTCGCGCCAGCCTCTTTGAGTTCCGTCACAGGACCAACTCCCCAAGGCTTCGGCCCTTGCACTAGCCTCCTTGAAGCCGGTCACAGGGCCGAGATCCTGCTCCTTGCAGCAATTTCTGACGACCGGCCATCACTCCCGGATGCGGACAGGGCCAACTACCTAGGAGGCATGGAGCTCGGCCTAACCTTGAGTCACCAAAAGTGGTCACCAGAGATAAAGATACGACCCCGGCTCTCCAGCGAATGGGCCGCATCTCAGGGTATGAGCCCAAATTAATTGTAAATTCCTTCCTAAGGTATTTCTCCCGGAAGCATGTCATTAAAGCCTAGCCATTGGTCTAGGGGCAGCCTAGTGGACTCACCAAAGGGGGCTCGTCATCCTAAGGCAGAAAAGTGAGTTAAAGTCTGAATGCTTTACCGACCTCAAGGACTTGCTAGTTTTGGCACCAGAACATCCACATCACGTAGCAGAAAGAAATAAGAAAACAACTGGAGAATTGGAAAAGAAGATTCGTTTTTCATTAATAGAAGAATGGGTACAGAGCTTTTGAACATTTTTTACATCAAAAAAAAAAAGAAGAGGAAAATACACTAAGGATTCTGTTTAGGCTCTGGAGGGGCAGAAGAGGCTGGGGCATCAGGAGCCTCTGATGGAGGAGCAGTTGGCAGAGCCTGGGCTGCTTCAGCGTCGACGGGGATCGGAGCAGGAGAAGGCGCGCCTGGGACTTCGGAGGGGGCCTCAGGAGGGTTGGAGTCAGGCTCTGACTCCGAACTCGGTACCGCAGGCTGGAACTGAGGAAGGTCCGCGAATATGGGGTCGTCTTCCAAAAC
The DNA here is from genome assembly GCA_038049695.1 of Cinnamomum chago. Taxonomy (NCBI): domain Eukaryota; kingdom Viridiplantae; phylum Streptophyta; class Magnoliopsida; order Laurales; family Lauraceae; genus Cinnamomum; species Cinnamomum chago. The sequence continues at coordinate 70,461,056 of CP142459.1, forward strand.
CCCGTACTTACGGAGGGCCTCCTTGCATCCTATCTCAAACAGCACCGAGCTTAGATCCATAATTTGAGCCGTGTACTCCTCCGACGCCCAGTCCACCCCATCTTGGTAAGCTTTGGCTACTTGATCTCGAAGGGTGGACTAGGCATCGACCCTCTCTTTCCTGGAGGCCTCGAGCTCGACCTCCTTCCTGGCCAGTTCATTCTGCTTCTGGGCAAGCTCAGCCTCCCTCTTGGCGAGCTCGGCCCCCTTCTCGGCGAGCTCGGTCTCCAGTTGGCTCGCCCTCTTGGCTTTGTCATCAACAGCGCCCCTCAGATTTTTATTCTCGCCCCGCAACTTAATTATCTCGGTCTTCGCTGCCTGTTGTTCCGTTGCGTAATGGGCGAGCCTCTCCTCCGATTTCTTTATCTCAGCCGAGCTGGCCTCCAGTGCACCCCCCATCTTCTTCTTCTCCTTCTCCAGCTCGGCGATGTAGGCAGTTCTTTCCGCCAGCCTCTCAATTAGCACTTGAGTCCTCTGTACATTCTGCAATAGGATAAAAATAGTAAGGGAATCGATTCAGGCAACCGAGAGGCAGAAATTCGAAAGCAGGGGAAGGAAAGCTACCTCAAGCGACGCCCTCATCGACTGATGGAGCAGGCCCATCGACCCAGCCTTCCTATGCTTCTCCATGTCCAGGGGGAGGGCACATCCCCGAGCAAGGGCCACGACCGACTCCCAGCTGGCCCCCAGCCGCTCCCCCATGGTCATGGGCTCGTTAGGGTTGAGGTCGAAGTTGGGCCTCCAGGGTGCCGGCACGGAAGGTTGGGCCTGCGGCTCCGCTCCCTGGAGCCTCCCCTCCACGCCCGCTAGGCGAGGCCTCTTCTCGGGAGGGGGCCCCCCACCCTCCTTTCCGGCCTCCGCGGCTCGAGGCCGGGTCTCCTTTTGCGGCGGAGGCGGCAGAGCCTCCTTCTCGGCCTCGACAACCCGCGGCCTGCTGTCCTTAAGCGGACGAGGTTCCTTAGGCTGCGGGACGTCCTTGGAGGGTTCCACCGACCTCCCCTTAGCTTTGACGGAGGTGGCCCCAGCCGCTCCCGAAGCTGCTCCCGATGAGCCGGAGGAGGCGCTAGCTGCGGAGCCCGAGGCGGCGCTTGACCCACTGGGGGCACGCTTGGAGGCGGGGGGAGCTCAGCCCCCGAAGATCGTGGCCCCCAGACTCTTCAAGGGAGGGCGTTGTCCGTCCATCTCTTCTTCTACTTGACCTCGTGAGTGAGGGGGGTTGTCGGTGATAATAATCGGGTCTTGGGGCTCCGTGGCTTGGCCGCTGATCTCGGCAAGCGCGAGTACGATCTCCCCTACCGGCTCAAGGGGGACCTCGGCAGTCTTACTGGTATAAGACCGGTACCGCGGCTTGTACCCAAGTAGAGAGAAGGCAGCTCGGTCGTGGTGACCGTGGTAACTGCAGATCTTCTCCAACCACGCGTCGTTCCTCTTCCACTTGTTGAAGTTGGCCTCTCTCCTCCTTTTCTGAATACCTGCGTAAGAGAACAGCAAGGGCGTCGGCTCGGCATAAACAACGAACAAAAACGGCACGAAGGATAGGTATTTACTGGGAGGGGTCCCAGGTTTCCGTGGGACCTGGATTCTCCTCTCCACTTCGGTCTCGGTACCCTTGAACTCCCAGTTCCCCGAGACCACGATCCGTTCATACCTGGCGTATTTGTTCGAATCCTCTAGGGCATTCACCAAGGGCCGACGCCTGGCTTTCACCCGGAGATAGTAAAGATCCTCACCCCCTGCAGCTTTACAGATGTCATAGACATCTTCTATGTCATGTACCCCGAGATCGATGTCGATGATCCAGTTTAGCTCCGCAACGCCCATTATAATCTTGAAACCATTTGGCATCAATTGGAAGGGGCAGATGTGCCACGCATTGAGGCAGGACCGGAGGAGTTGATGGATAGGGAACCTGACCCCGCCTTCACACATCGACAGCAGGGGGAAAGGCATCCAGTCCTTGTACCGGGAAAGGCCACCAGGAAGGTCCCCGAGGTCGTCAGGTTTAACCAAGACGTCGGCCAGGATCTTAAACGACGACCTAAAGGCCTCCAAGGCTGCAAGACCCTCTAACTAGTGGCTATAAATCTCCATTTCTTAGAAGGATAAGAGGCAGGTGACTAGGAATGAAAACTGGAAAAACCCTAAAGGACCTAAACCTTCTGAAAGTGAAGAGAAGAAAGGAGGCACAAAGAAATAGCAGAGAGAGAAGATGAAACTCACAGAATGGATGCTGAAGATTACTGAGGACGAAGAAGCAGAAGGCTAGAAAGAAAAGTTCCTGAGATCGGTTGGTTCGTTTTTCAGCAAAATTTGTGGTAGAACTTCGTCTTCAACAGAGCTCTCCTTCTCAGACAAACAGCCAGGGTAAAAGAGAAAGGGAAGGGGGCGCTTTCATTTTTATAGAGGGACGCCCCTCTTCATTATCCTGCCATGCGTCGTTTCGATCCTGGCGACCGACCAGACAGGAGACTCCACGTGGCGGCAACGGTTCGCCTCCCACCATGCCTCTGGTATGACATTTATCACCTCGGGCATACGGAACGGCGTCCCACGTGCTTGACAGGGCGAAGCAATTATGGTGCCTTATTTATTGCCTAGGGCAGACGAAGGGGCATCATGATGAGAATCTCATAAAAGCAAGATACGAAAAGACGGCCCCATCACTTCCGAATCTTATCTCCCGACCTCGGACTAGGTCCAAGAGGTCGAGAGCTAGGGGGCAATTGTGTGGGGTCGTTCTGTGCTCACGGGTTTAGGTGGGGTCATCCTCCGGTCTCGGTTACCATTGGTCTCGGTACCACCCAAGGTCGGCCGCAACGCCGTCTCGGAAGAATCATAGGGCGAGTCTCGGTGGCTACGTCGCGAGTCCCGACCTCGGTCTCAGCCTCTGCCAGATCTCGGCCCCTGTCACTCAGCCATTAATGCAGCCATAAATGCGCTGTCGTGACGGAAACGGCGAACTGACAGGCAGAGTGGGCGCCGGACCTAGATAAGGGGCACGCCTTATCTCAGGGTCATGTCTATAGGCGTGGAATGATGGTCCGATGGGACACTCCCTTTTCACTTACCCCACTCAGGAGATAAGAGTACACTCTGATAGGACTCCCGTCCCCTCAAGGGGTCAATCCAATGATGACTATCACATCTATATATAGCATGAAGGAAAACCATGTAAGGTACGCAACCCGTCTCCCTCCCAGACCTCTTCTTCTCCATTCTCTTTCAGTTCCTACACTGACTTGAGCGTCGGAGGGCCTTCGGCTGCCTATAGCTAGGGGCTCTGACTTACTGTTTCTCTCTTTCAGGTCATCGGAGGCTCGATCATTTCCCCTCATCTTCCCAAAGATCTCCAAACCAAGAGCTTAATCCTCTAATAATCAAGTCCGTAATTTTTAGGCACTTACAGAAATGTAAAGTTCACTTTACATGATTTCATTTCTCCTACTATCAACCACTGCATATTCAAAATACAATGCATGGGACATTACTTATAATACCCAAATACTTATACAAAAGATTTCTAATAAAAAGTCTCCAAAAGATTTCCGTGTATGCCCTATCAGATCATGTCCATTCGATTAGACCTCCTGGAGGTATCGAATGGGCCTCCTCCCTGTAATATCATTAGTAATACCATGAACACGACGGTTCAACAAGATATACTTATATGTATGACATGTTACAATTCCTGATAATTCATTGATTTCCAGTTCTAGATAATCAATGGTAAACACAAGCAATAATGACAATAATATTGGCAACTACACTAGTATTGGTTTCAGCTCGATTCAGTTCTTCCAAAAGGAAGCATTGCATATTCATTCATTCATTATATTCAACCTTTATTAATGACTTATCAATAGGACTCGTCAGTCCAATATATGACTTTTCAGTCAATGACCTTTCGGTCCAATAAGGTGGGATCTCCCAGTGTCTTGATCAGAGATCACTGGTGTCACCACGGAGCTCCGGAACGCCTCCAATTCCATCTACTGCAGTAGGATTAGTCAATTCATTGTTACTCTTCGTAACTGTTCATTCCTTAATTCATTCAGTTCAATTCCATATTGAGTTTCGGAAACCACTAGGTAGTGTCAGACCTATCAGAAATCACATCAACCCTATTTTAATTCGAAACTACTCCTCTGACCACTAACCAACCACTGAGTGAAACGATGGTTCTTAATGCAAGTATTACTGTTGATGACATTACTTAGGAAAATTTATGCATTAGGATAACCCTCGTAACACTTAGGGAGGTTTAAACACGATTAACATTAGTTTAAATGCTTAGACTTTTAATTCCGGAACTTCGGAAGTAATCAGAACTTTTCCAACATTTCTCAGTGGGCCAGGTCGACCTGGCTCAGGCTCGGTCGACCTGCAGTTGTAAGCGATAAAAGGGAGGAACAGTAAATTGGTCAGGTTCCAGTGAACCTGACCCAGTGTGGCCGGTCGACCGGCCACACTGCAGAAACAGAACATCAGTTCTGTAACTGCAGTGCAGGGAATGGGTTTTTCAATCCATTCCTTTCCTGCTTTCTTGCACCTCTGATGAACCTAATAGACAATTAGTGTATGGAAACAACAAGAACACACTAATTTTAATCATTTACCTAATCTAACTATCATGAGCATAATCTAACAATTAGGGTTTCAAATCCCTAAACTACTTTAACATTTAATTTATCATCTATTTCCATCAAAATCATGACAACACCTTAACAAGCATAAATACATGGATATACTTGCCCTATTTGAAGCTTGAGAGACACAAAACCCCTTGTTTATCTTAGATTTGAGATGGAATTCCTCAAATTGAAGCTTTAATTCCAAGAACCTCGAATAATATGATGAAGAAGATGAAGTATCTAGACTCCTCTTCACTTCAATTCACTTCAAGTCACTCTTGATGAAGAAGAACGGAAGAAAGAAGAGAAAAATGATGAAAGCAAGAGTTGCCTAGGGTTTTGATGAGATGAATGAAGTTCATTTGCTTATATAAGCTCCCAATTTGCATTTAAGCCCCTTAATCTCTTTTAATTACAATTCAAGTCAAATGAAAGATCATTTGATCCGTTTCTCATCGAACAATGTCGAGTTTTTAATGAAAGTTCTCGTACTCGTCAAGATACACATGTTGGTATCAAGAGTTTCCGTATCCGACAAAATACGTAAAGATCCGTATTTATACTGAAGTCCTTCGTTTGCTTGTTTAGGCTTCATTCATACTTAATCCATTCCATAACCTTACTTCCTATTTCATTAAGCCTAACTTATTCAGTTTAGGCTAATTCCATTCCTTTAGGCCATAATTCATCATTAGTTCAATTAAACACACTTAATTAATTTTAATTTCAATTAATCAGAGTTAATCTAAATTAACTCGGACGGAGCCTAACAGTATGTGAAAGCAGTGGTGTCATAAAGAAAACGGTATTGTTTATACTGAAATCAGATAATGCTATAATGAAAAATACTGGACACTTACATTTTGGGTTTGAAAAACTCTCTCTCTCTGTGTGTGTGTGTGTTGGGTAAAATATGCTAGAATCAATCAACAACACACACTCTCTCTCTATGTTGGGTAAAATATGTTAGAATCAATCAACAACGTACTCAACACAACTACGAAGAGAGTCAACCATAGGACATACAGTTATTCCAATGATACCTAACTAAAAAGCTATGCAACCAGTCCCTAGAAGACTAGGGACCCAAGTACTGAATAGATGTGATTGATCAGGTTTGGTTGAATCAAACTTTGAACGTCATTGTTATGCAAAGCCATCATCATTCAACCCTTTTTTTTTTTCTTCTGGTAAATACTCAATCATGCATCCACGAGCACTAAACAAGTCCCTGAAAAGTGAGGCAACGACCAACAATCAGACTGTGAAGAGGATGTCTACCACCAACTCATCGGTCAGCTGGGATCATCCAACCAGGTTGAAATTGTCTTCACTGTGCACATTAGTCAGTGGGACCCTTTTTATCCAACAATTTTTCAATTGCCACAGATAAACATGAAGATGGTGATGAGTTGAGTTGGGCACAGGTCGAAATGAATCCATATCCACCTGACTCATATATGCCCCGTCCCAAGCTTCTTAGGTTTGGGTCTAATTGTGCTATCTCGGGCTGAGTCTTGTAAAAGCTTCGTTGTGAAGCACCAAGCATGCATTCACATGAATATGAAGGTTACTTTGGCTATAGCCCGGAGCCATTTCAATCATGGTTTCAGACTGGAAATAGGTTGGACTCTCATCCATTTAAAGGCCCCTGTCATGGAAAAAAAAAAAGGGTCTTCTCCGTAACCTTGTTTGATTTAGTGGGTCTTCTCCGCCCCCTCCCAAACTATTAAAGAGGGGAGGGGTGAAGCTTATGACATGGATGAGACCTTGACTTTCCCAACTTGAATTATCGGGATGAATGAAAGTTGGGTATTCATTCCATCCTCCCTTAATTCAATTTTCATTAAAACGGACAATTGGATTACTTAATCATAGATTTTTCATTTCTAATCACTTCTTGAAATATTAAGTCTCATCAACATTATAATTTAGAAATTTGTCATTGCATCGGCCGCGCATTGGTGATCCTTCCTTTTTGAAATCAAACCTTGATTATAGCACTCATGATTATGAACTTAAGTGTGGGTGTGGGTGGTGTGTGGGTATGAGAGAGAGAAAAAACTTAATTTTTATTTTTTGTGATATTTTCATGATAATTTCCCGAGAAGCTCCCATTTTGAAAATATCAGTACATTCTCCCGAGACGACACCGACATGGGAGGATCGATTGAATGAATCTCCTCTCTCTCTTCCATATTTTTCCATAACGTTAAACATCAAGGTGGAAAGCTATCTGCGTCTCTGTCCCATTTTTCCATGCTGTTGAAAACACAGCCTTGGTTTTTGATGGAGTAAATGCAAATCCAATGCCACTGTTTTGGGCAGCTAATAAAGAAAGAGAATAATCCATGGGCTATACTTCTCTTCCTTGGCTCTCTTTCTTCCTCCTCTCCTTCCTGCAACTTTCTTGGGTCGTTAATGGCAGAAATCTGTCCGGCTCTTCTTTCACGCTGATTAAACGCGATCTATACCATTCGAGGTACCCTTGAAAAAACCCATATCTTGAATTTTGTAGAATCTTTTCCATTTTGTTTCAGAGAGAACATGCTTGAAAATCAGGGTTTTTGCCTATTTCTTGTTGGTTACATGAATTCTGTTCGTGATTTAGAGGTTTTTTTTTTCCAGTATTGAATTGGGGTTGTTGTGTTCTGTTTCCTTTGATTTCTACTGAGAAATCACGAGAAAGGATGAGGACTTTTTTTTTTCTTTTCGGAATTTGGGTTTTCTGAATTGGGTCTTTAATTTTCAATCTCCCGAAATCTTATCTTGGTGATTTGTACCAGATTGAGCTTCTCATCCATGAATTTCGCAAATTTCCAATTGTTTCTTTCTCAGATTTTGTGAGCTAGACTAGTGGGATGGATTCATTTTTTTGGTTTATTGCACTGGAACAATATATCTTGGAGAAATCATGTGATTTTCCGAATTTATCAGTCATTTCTTGCTGGTTGTGAAATGTTGCAGCGATTCTTTGATAAAAGAAGTGAAGGCCTTGGTGGGTCGACATCCCGAAAGATTAACAGTGAGTGTAATTCTTTCAGTGGCTGTTAATTTGAGAATTCTGCTTGTTGATTTTGTGGATTTTGATTTATGTGATAGATGGAAACAGTCAGTGCTGAAAATAAGGGCTATGCTGCAGATATCTTAGTGGTTACCTATAATCATGTTAAGGAGATTGCCGATAACGTGAAGTTCCGGATCCTTCTTGTAAGCATTGAAATTGTCCCTTTATTTTGGGTTTCAAATTAGCATGAAAAACACCACATTTTAAGTTAGTATCATGATAATTGATAGAAAATTAGAATTCATCGAATCATTGCATTCTTTATTTGGACTTGGGCATAGTTGTAGGATCCTTTAAAATATGGAGCCTTTGTCCATCTATCAGAAGGAAGAAACAGAGATGCACTATTTGTCCTCAGAATAGTTGTAAGATGGTAACTTTAATGGCTGCAATAAATCTTGACCTATCATACATTAAATTTTTATCATGTTTCATATAATTGATGCTTGTTTTTGACAAAATAATAGTACTTGTCTTCCAGAGTTTTGGGCAGCATGGAAGGGAGCTTATTACTTCTGAAGTCGCGCTTCGGCTTCTGCGTATTTTAAGTGAAGAGTACACCATCCCAAATTTGGACCTTGTTTCCTTAAATAATATACTGGAGAAGCTTGTGATAAAGGTAAGTGGGTATAAACGAATTGATGCACCTGGAAAATAGTATTTCACAATGTTGCTCGTCCAATTTGTGTTGCCTACCACGAAAAGGAAGGGGAAAAGCGTGCATCTTCTTTACGAATGTATTTAGCTCATTTTTGCACTTTTCCTGGTCGGAGAAGAGGCCACACCAAATGTAGATTTTATTGTAGGCTGGAAAAGCATTTCTGTAACCCTTAGCCCTTAGTGAAAGTTTGAAAATTTTCCTCGTCATTTCATAACAATTTCTACAGTTTTATGATAAAAAGGAAAGCTTAAAGAGTTACATTATATTAGAGAATGATTTAGCAATATATAGGAATTTTCTGAATGCCCAAGTGGACATCATTAAATCATTCCCTCGTGCTTGAATTCAGAGATTCTCTATCTCTAGCTTCAACTCAACCTTGTTGGAAATTGATAACAACTTCACTCAATTGATAATGTGCCTCTTGATAGTCAATGCGTAGTGAAGGAACATAACAAGTTGGCACATAATTTGAGGCCGTCTCTTCCTGTTTGAATTATATGTTTTACCTTGTAGCACTAACGAAAATTACACTTAATAAAAAAAGAAAAGAAGAGAAGACTTCTACTAAATTCAAATATCCTTACAACGACAATAGTAAATAAAAATTGTATGGTATATTTTCTGTGGGTTTTGTGGTCTTCTTACTTGTTTGTGGTTCATTAGTGTAAGGTTAGTGCCTAAATCATACTTGCGAATCTCGGTTCATTTCGGATGAAATGGCCAAATAATTTCGGTTTAGACCGTTGTCTAAACCAAACAGCCCCTCTGAAAAAACTCGGTCCAGATTTCAGACCATTTTGAGATTTCGGCCGAAACTTTTTTAGCATAAAAAAAAGCACCAAATGCCTCGAGTCCTGAATTTTTTTCCTCTTTTACTTGTACCCTTTAATAGGTCCACTTGATGATTGTGGCATTTGTTTTTGTGGATATCTCACTCAACTTTTGAAGGAAATAATTTTCATAACTCGAATGCACTTTGAATGATACAGCTTTCAATTTGGTAGGTGGTGCCGATGGAGAATCTGAACGGTCGTAAGCTTGTTGAGTCTGGAGATCTCTGTGAAAGAAGAAATGGTCATACAGTTAATTTCATTTTGACCCTGACATAATAGATGATTGTTAATATGCCAGATTGCTGAAAATTTGTGTTGTTCAATAGGAAGGGGAGTTGATCTCAACCGAAATTGGAGTGTAGATTGGGGCAAAAAGGAAAAGGTTAGTTCTGTCCTCCTTTAGTTGGATGTCATCTTTTGTGAGGCAAAATAAAAATCACCGGCTGATTAGGTTTGTTAATTGGAAATACCCACCCTTTCTTCTTTTTTTTTGCATGCCATCTTAGGACTTTAGATCTGTTATCATTTTTTTATCACTAACAGTGAAATCTCATTAAAGAACGAAACCAGTACAGCCAAAGACCATATGATTTGATCTTAGGACTTTAGATCTGTTATCATGGTGAAGGATTTATTTATTTATTTTATCATTCAAAAGAAAAAAGGGTATTTTGCCATGTGATTTATTTTCTATATAGAAGTATCATTAATATAGAAAAATATACAACTGTAACAGGCTTGCCCAACAGCAAAAGACCATCCTTCAATCCTTGTTTTCGGCCAACTTATCATTTTCTAGCCCAACGCAAAACGTGACAGAATATTGCAAAAACATTAGATGAGTCCAAATGCTTATGAAGATACATGTTGATTACCACAATATAGCAATGTGATTTCTCATGATTTCAACTCTTCAGAAAGCATTCCAAGTTTCCAACCCCAACATGATTGCATTTTTCAATAAAATAGGTCTTGAAAATGTTAACTTCATTATTTCTGAAGTATCCAAATCCTCTATCTCCAGGAACGGATGACATTTGGTATTTGTAACTTGAACGTAGTCAATTCATAACTTGAATTGAATTGTTTAAGATTATTAATATCCAACAATAAGTAGAATTGTGGTTCTTGAAGTTGATTGTTTCATTTAAACTAAACGTCCTAGTGTAACGTGGGCTAGTTGAAATTACCACTTACATCATTCCAGCTGCCAATATATAATTTTTTTCATGTTATAATCTTGAACTTCACAGACTGAAAACACCTGGACATACTGCCAGAGTTGTCTTGTAGATCCATATTTCTTTTTTCTAAAGCCTTCCTCATTGTTTGCACCTTCCAATTTCAGGATTATGACCCATATGAAGAAAATCCCGGATCTGCTCCTTTTAGTGAGCCTGAGACTCAAATTATGCGGAAACTCACACAGTCATTTAGCCCACATATTTGGGTGAACGTACACTCTGGAATGGAGGTAATCCATACTGTAATAATTGATTCAACTGGACTCTTTGACTAGTTATTACTTCAAAGCTTCCTGTGATTTGTTAGAGTTACCAAGATAGAAGCAAGAACTCTAAAATTATTATACATGAAAAGGAAAACTGCTGATCTTCTTTATTGAATTAATATATAATCCTTGATCAAAAGGAATGGCATCTTTTTGTTTGGCTGGCAAGGTTAGGTACTGAAGGGGACGGGGGTGGTGCATTCAGTTAATATGAGCCATAGAAATGTTGGGTCTCTTCATGGAATGGACCCTGCCATTATCTTTCTTACTAGTTGAAACCTAGCCATCGGACCAAAAGTCCATACTCGATGGCCACATGGGATGGTTATGATGATCAAATTTGACAGATTGTTGAGGCACCTCCCAACCATCATGGGGACCACAAGTGTATGGGGTGGTTCACCAACAGGTGGGAGAACGTGTTCAGTTTGCATGCTATTACTGCTGTATCAAGCTTCCGAGTTCTATATAGTGTTTACAAGAGGTGTTTTATGGCTGCTCCTAGTGTAAAAAACTCCTCTTTTTTGGCAGTAGACCTTGCTTTTCCTTCTTTATTTTATTTTATTTTAATTTATTTGTTTGAATGAATGTTCTTGTTTTTATCCTTTGCAAGCTTTCTTATTTAATTGGCTTATTCAGGCTATGTTCATGCCATACGATCACAGAAATACAACACCTGATGGATTTGCATCAGATATAATGAGGGCAATGCTTGAAGATATGAACCATCGTCACTGCCAAAACAGATGCTTAGTTGGATCTGGCGGGGGCTCTGTTGGGTTTGTGCCATTATCACAGCCTCTCTTTTCTTATTCAATGAAAATCAGGGTCTATGATGCCCAGATAAGGCATTGATACATCAATGACATAATGGATACAACGAAGGCATGGATTTTACACAAAAATAAAGCATACCATTCCCTATTTTGAATAATCTGGGCACCATTTATCATCACATAAACTTGTCCAGAAGTTGAAGAAAAATAGCGCAAGTTGCATTATAGAATGATAGTTCTTATCATTTCAGGTATCTGGCGCATGGCACTTCAACAGATTATATGCATGACATTGCCAAGGTGCCAATGTCTTTTACCTTTGAGGTCAGTAATGTAGTTATATCACTGACTTATCTATCGAGGGATGAATGATAGGGTCCAGAGCTTCTGCAAATGTAATGTTTACTGAGTGCACAATTTCATACTTGTGGGGTCCATGGTTTCCTTATCTGAACTGCTGATCCGATGGGGCTGTCATAGGTGCAGAATGCCCCAAAAGCCACCCATTCTTATCTTTAAGTTTTTGGCCTACGACTAGCAAGATCTGCAAGCAAAAAGGTTAGTATCTCTAGGCCCCTAGAAGATTGTGGAGGCATTCCCATTGGGGTGGGGGTTGGGGTGGGTAGGGGGATCAAGAGCAGCTAAGTATGCACATTTATGAAAATAAAGCACCTAAGCAAGCTGTGCAATTTGCTGTAAGATCAAGACGGACTGTATAAAGTTTCCACATTGAGATGTGAAGCAGATGTCTTTAATGTGTTTTTTTTGCAGATTTTTGGGGACTCGGAGGCTTCATCGAAGGACTGCTTTAAAATGTTCAATCCCATTGACTTCGCCACATTTAATGTATGCGATTAATTACAGAAATGAAAACTTGTTTAGTGGTTTTTCTAACTTTTAGTTGGGAAAAAGAAACTATAATTTGGTGTCTTTTGTTGGCTTCCAGAGAGTTATCAACAACTGGTGTGCAGCATTCCTCACAATTTTTGAGACCGGGCCTCGATGGCTGGACAAGATCCGTTCGGAGGTTTTGTCCAATTCAGACAGGTGGGTTTCCATTGACAGTTATCCAGATGAAGACTTGGTTGGGGGAAACAAGAAAGGTAGGAAGATGGAAGTTATCGACTTCGGAATGCAAGAGTTGAGAACTTATTTCAGGCTTTTTCTGGTATCCTCAGTCCTGTTGTTGTTCATGTTTTGTACTAGAATTTCAAAGAGCAAGTCCAGATTGCTGCTATCGAGTGCATCTCTTTGAGTTTTGATTCTGAGGGTTTTATTCATGTAATTCTAATTGGGAAGGAAAAGAAGAGAAGGATGATTTCAGATTCATTGCACCAGTCCACAGATGTGCAGTAGCTCAACATGGATAATGCATCATCTTTGCTTGGGCTAACACTACTTGTGGGTTCAACTGTATGTGTGTCTGTAATCTCATGGCAAAGGGCCTTAAATGTGAGATTTGTTATTGAGTCGAAACTCTCATTTTTGTGTGTAGTCTCATGGGAAAGGCCTTAAAATGTGAGACCTATTATTGAGTTGAACTCCCTTTTTTTTTTTAAATGTAGCAAGTAATCCAACATTCGTGTATTACTGCAAATTGGTGTGAAATTTGAGGGAGTGGATGGTGAAGTGCACGTGGTTCCCAGCATAGGTACATTTATCCTTTTACTAAAGGTTATACAAGATGCCACTCTATATCATAACTTGTTACAAAACCATAGATTCCATGATTGTGCTTGTGGAAGGCTGCTGAATTTCATTTGGAATTCTTGCCATAGTTGGGGGATTTTTTAAAAAAAAATAAAAAATAGAATTTCTGATAGGAATTTATCAAGTTGAAATTTTTTTTTGACATGATGTGACATTTTATCTTTGATGCTTGTAAATGTCATGTTTATTTCTTCACAAGCATTTCAAAATTTCACACTTAAAAGGTCTCAAATGCCCTATGAGATTCTAGAGATTCCGGCTTCTTTGCTCTTTGGTGAAAATTTTGAATGCTCAAGTACAACGGAGCAATCAGAAATCCCACAATGCCCATGAAATTAAAAATTACGCAAATAGGAATTCTATGGATTTCAACAACAAAACAGGCACAAACCCCTCCAGCCACCCAATTATCCTACCGGAAGAGTCATACCAACCAGAATTGGAACCTAGCTACACTGCCTCGCTCAAGACTATTATTACAAGAAATACATAGGTGGAAACTCATTTTAGATTCTGATATCTGGTGCAGTCCTTTTAGAAAATAACTTGTGTTGATCTACACATGATGTGAAAGAGCCTTTACAATTTAAAACTTGGAGTGCCATCATGTGAAGCCAGTTTTAATTATTGCAATCAATGGTTACGTTCGAACCTCAAAAATCTTTGCACACAATATTTAACCTGCAACTAGGAAAGCTTAAAAAAGAAAGCATGCTTTTTCCCCATCAGATCTGAACTGTCATCCAAAGTGGTTCTAATGGGTTGCCATGATCAGACACAGGATAATGAAGTTCTCAACGATGAGATAGTTAAGCCATGTCTGCCATCCACAGTCCATCAACATACATAAATGAAATAAGATAATGCCTGCACTTCTACTGACATTCTCCAATGTGTGATATACTCATATACAACAGATAATGGATATAGTTTATAAAGGGCGACAAATACTGCACTTTACTGACATTCCCGAATGTCTGATATACTCATATACAACAGATAATGGATATAATTTATGAAGGGCGACAAATACATAAAATGTGAGTACAACAGATATTTTTGAATGAAAAAGATAATACATACAAGAAACTGTGAGTGAAGGGGGAGTAATACAACATGTTATCCAGGTCCTTAATTGTGTCAAAGACTTCTGGGTAGCACAAAGGTCTGTAAAAATCGAACTTGTTCAACCATAAAGCGCAGTTCTTCCTGCCACCCTTATGAACAAATGATGTCTGTGGCCCAATCTTTTATTTCTACAGTAAAGCTGTATCTCCTTGCAAGTAATTCTCCCTCCATAAATTAGCTCCTATCTGTTCAAAGCACCAACCAAAAAAGGAGAAAAAATAACCAAAATGTCCATCAGCTTTCCTCATAAAGATATAAACTGGCATGTCTAATGAAATGGAAAATATTATCCTATGAACACTTCCAGGTGCAGTCCAGCACTGTCCCACATTTCATCAATGCAGTCTCTTTGATAATCTTTTCATCCCACAATACGGCATCATGCACAATTTTACACTCCCTAGACCTTCACTCTCCATTGGATAAAATCTAAAAAAAAATAAATCAACGGTTAAGATGCCATTAAACTTTAAGATGTTAAATCAAGGGCTAGGCTAATCTGGTGGGCCTGAATTTTTGCATCCCCGTTGTCCATGAGGAGACATTTTCATCTACTCTCCTCCCCTTAAATAAACTTACATTTGAATGGACCCCACGAGCTGGACTGCATATAACTTATATGTAGTCTGCTCATAGGAGAACAATGCCCCTAATGAAATTATAAAGTGTAGCTTATTTTTATTACAACCTATGATGCCCAAATACGCATGGACACGCCAGGGACACAATAGGGACAAATTTTACACATAAAAAGTGAAGTATTAGATATGATACGGCACGATACATTGCCCATTTTGAAGTATCAGTGCATCATAGATTACAACTACTATGGCTATTTCTTCTTCTTTTCTTGAAAACAGAAAATTTGAATTCAAGGTGTACAATCTTAGGAATGAAAGGGGATGGCTACAAACTAGCTTATTACAGGGTCAGGGTTAGAGATGTTATTAGCATGTGACGTGTAACAAAATAAAGAAATGGCAGCAACTGTCTCTTTTCTCCCTTTTACACAATTGAAATTGGAAAAAAATAAAAAAATAAAATAGCTACATGCAAAGCTTATTTACTGGGTGTCATTTAGAGATTAGCCAGTAACACAATTTTCAATAAATATTATAAAAAAACAACACCGTGCAGATTTACAGTCTTTTTATATATATATATATATATATATATATATATATTTTCAGATCAAATATTTACAATAAGGTTTATATGCATCACTAGGATTGATGATAATACAATGTTATGGACAATCAACAAAAAGCTGGCACTTTTCAAGACATGAACATTTTAAAATGAGTGAACAGTAATTTATCCAAGTTACATAATTCATCATTTTTACTGTTAAAGCACCAAAGTCATATCATATTCATTCCATAAATGGTGTCAGCTTTCCGAGTGTAAGTACTGGATCATAGGGTGATGATTTACAAAATCATGAACTACGAATCTGCCAATAAAGAAAAGGGGTAGAAAAGCCAACCTCATCATGTGTTTAGTAATTCAGCATAGTAGCGAAATCACACAATATATGTCTGCTGATCAATTATGAACCCAATGCTTGCTTCATGTATCTCAATGCTGAACGCAGCATCGCCCTAGCCTTCCTGTCCGGAGTGCACCCAGATGAAATCATTTCCTCATAGACAGCTGGAACCTAATAAATTGCATCATTTCACATTCACTTTAGCATCATGCCATTAGGGGATAAAGTACCGTAGGCAATGAATAATGAGCAGCACACAACAGCAAATGTTTCCTCTCAGCGTATATGGTTGGCAAAGTAGAGGGATACGGATTGTATAGACACAGTAGTTTACACCAAACGTCTGCAATATTGAAATGCGCACACACGAGTCTAGAGAGAGAGAGAGAGAGAGAGAGAGAGAGAGAGAGAGAGAGAGAGAGAGAGCACCAAGTAATAAAGTAGCATGAACATTTAATGACCATGGAGTTGCCAAAGGAAATCAAAGTGGCAGCTTGAATCAGGAGTGTACTCTGGAATAATCGTGGATTGATTAGGATGCGTTCTCCAGATGGGTGGTGATAAAGAAACATAGCTAAATTGAGGTGTAAGCAACCAAACAAGTATTGGATATCTTCTGGGACTTTCTCCCAGCAGATTAATGATGATGAAGATTCTGAAAATGAAGAACCCGGGAGAGAGGACTGGAATTTGCTGTTTCAATGAAAGAATTAGCGTTTTGTTTTCAGGAATGCATGTTTCTTTTCCATGCATTGTGCAGCGAGTCGACAGAATTGCAATGGATTCAGATAGGAAAGGACAGGAAAAACAGAGACATATACACGAGCTAGATTACAGACCGTTCACAATGTCTTTGTATTTTTCTTGGTGGTCTCTCTCTCTCTCTCTCTCTCTCTCTCTCTCTCTCTCTGTTTATTTTTTTTTTCCGTCTTTGTTGGCCTTGTATTCCTTCTATTCAATGATACTAATCGCTACTATTTCAAAGGAAAAAAGGAGAACAAGCTAGGAAATGCTACCTTATCAAACTGCTCTACACGGATTAGAGCTTTCATTAGAGTAGTATATGTTACAACATCTGGCTTGAAGCCCTGCAATTACATGATAATTGATCTCAAATTAGTTGTGTTAGAATATTCTAAAGAGAACTATCACATGATAATATAAATTTAGGATGCACCTAGCTTCTTGACATCTTGGGAGTCAGGAAAATCCTCTCATCTGTCCACTTTCTCAAATATCCAAGAATCAAGAGAATTTTCTCAACAACCAAAATATGGATGAAGCCAAATGCAGCCTTAAGAAGAAAAATTTGTCAATAGTTTACATTTTCCTTCATGTATTGCAATACACCAAAGGCTTCAGCATCCCTTCGATCCTCACCAAATGCATTGATTAATGAATTGAGGACCAAAACACTAGGCTTTATACCATCAGCTCTCATGACCCTGAACGCATTTACAGCTTGATCAGACAAACCCTGCAAGCATATAGCAAGAAACATCATTCCTCCGCATACACTAACAAAATGGCTCATACATGAAAGTGTCCAGAACTCCAGGTCCGTTGTCAAAAGTGCATTTAGCGGTCTAGATGAGCACACAAACTCACGTCAAATGGTGTGAACATAATCAAGCAAATGCTTGGATACTATGTATTTTTAAGTTGAGACTTGAGAGTGTTAACAATAACCAGAAAGGTAGTAACAGATTTTTTGGAACTTTTATGCATTCATAATCATGTTCAAGAGCATATTGCAACAAATGACATATAATTCTATATTAAAAGCAATATGACAAGGCAAATATAGATGGCATTCTGATGGCAATTTGTAGTGTGGCCTACTGCCTCCTGCCATGTACTGTGTGAACTACCAAAAAAAGAAACTAAATTTAGCAGGTTTTCATGTTTCCAACTTCCACCAAAAACCAGTAGCCCACAAATTCAATGAACCATATACCTGAAATGAACACAATCCCCAGATGTACTTATGAGAAAGAGCTAACAAATAGTCCAAAAAGACATGGAACACTCATCATTTTAATGAGTTCAATTCAGAAGCATATCATCCATCATTTTAATATGAATTCAAATCAATAGCATATACAGTCACAAGAATAAAGTGTCCATAATAAATGCAAGAAATTGAACTAGATACAATTCCTGAAAATATATTTTCCTTTATGTGTCAATCAGTACATAAAATGAAAAGAAAAGGGAAAGAAGAAAGGAAAAAGAGATTATACTCTTTGAGCATATGCATTGACCAAGGCGTGGTACATAGTCTGTGAAGGCTTGAACCCTGATGCCTTCATGACCTCTAAGCACTCAATCGCATCGTTAAACCTCCCCGACTGACCGTAGATATCCACTAGTGTGGTATAGGTAATGGCATTCGGCAACAGTCCCTCGCTGCGCATCTTCCCCAACAAGCTCTTCACCTCGTCACACTTCCCTTGCTCCCCTAGTGAATTAATCATGATGTTATAAGTCGTTGCACAGGGCAAGCACCCACTCTCCCGCATTTCCTCAAACATCTCCCAGGCCCTCTCGTGCCGCCCCGCCTTGCAGTGGCAATCAATCAATGTGTTCCATGTCACAACATCAGGTTGTATCCCATCCGAAACCATCCGTTGGAATGTCTCAACTGCGTGTTCAAGGCATTTGCACCTCCCAAATGTGTCGATCATCACATTGTAGAAATGCCTATCGGGGCGAACCCCATTGCTGCGCATCTCCTTGAGCACCAAAAACGACTTCTGCCAGTCCCCCTTATCGCGATAGCCTGCAAGGATGCGACTGAAGACATATGAATTGGGGCGAACATTGCTGTCCTCCATTTCCTTGAGCAGAATTCTTGCGCTCTCCCACCGCCCAGCATTCGAATACGCGTCCATGAGCAGGCTGTAGGTGTGCTCATCCGGAGCGACACCCATACCCTCCATGGCGGAGACGAGGGACTCAGCGGCCTTCAAAGCACCAGTCTTTACATACCCCTTGAGCAGGGCATTGAATGCGCGGGTTCTTGGGGTGAGTCCTCCTTCACGCATTTCCTCAAACACCACCTCTGCTTCAGAAGTGCGGCCGAGATTGGCAAGGGAGGAGATGACAGCAACAAAAGTGGAGGACTTGGGGGAGAGGCCATGGCTCTGGAGGACGGAGACGAAGTGGAGGGAGCGGGAGGGGTCGCCGGCTTTTGCAAAGGCGACGGAGAGGTCATTGAGGAGCTGGCAGTCGGGTTCAAGCCGGTCATCGGAGAGGTCTTGGCAGAGGTTGAGGAGGAGGGAGGGGTCGACGGGGCGGCTGGTGCGGAGGAGGCATTGGACAATTAGAGAGTAATTGGGGAGGTCAGGGTGGAGGCCGAGGCGGCGCATCCGGGAGAGGACATGGAGGGCCTTTTCTGGGTCGTCGTTGCGGGCACAGGCGGAGATTAAGGCGTTGAAAGTGAGTGGGGAGGGGGAAGGGGACTGGTGGGAGAGGAGGAAGGCCTCGTAGAGCTTCTGGGAGCGGCCGAGGGCGTGGATGAGGATGGAGTAGAGGAGCTCATAGGAGAAGCAGAGGTTGTGGCGCTGGAGCCAGGAGACGAGGGCGGTGGCGGAGTTGAGGGTGGAGGGGGAGGAGGAGAGGGATTTGAGGAGGGAGTGCCATAGTGGGGCCGGGACCGCCCGGTAGGATTCTGCGAGGCGGAGCTCGGTTGGGTGGAGGGAGGTTGGGGTTTGGGATTGGGAATGGGGGGTGGAGGAGGAGGAGGAGGAGAGGAATTGGAGGAGTGGGGAGAAGTCGTAGTGGCGGTTTTCGAGGGAGGAGAGGGGGGAGGAGGTGGTTGTGGACAGGAGGAGGTGGCGGTTGTGGTGGTGGCGGCTGCGGAGGAAGAGATAAGAAGAGGAGGAGGAGGAGAGAGGTGATGGAGAGGAGAGGAGGGTGGAAGGTGGAGGGAGAAGAAGCATTCTCTTTCTCTACCCCAATATCTGGTTTTCAGATATTTCTCTTTTCATTGTTTGGTTTTACTTTGGATTTTAAAGGGAATAACAAAACCGCCGGGAGATTACATTTTACATGGATGCAGTAATTCGAGTATTTTAACGGTCATCTTTCTTTTCTCTACTCTCTAACTTCTCTAGTAAAAGTTGGTCTCACTTCACCATGATTGAAGATGTGATTAGTCTCATTGATATTATTAATTGTCTTTTATTGATAAGTTTTCCCATGGGATTGACTTATATAGAG
Organism: Cinnamomum chago; assembly: GCA_038049695.1. Classification (NCBI taxonomy): domain Eukaryota; kingdom Viridiplantae; phylum Streptophyta; class Magnoliopsida; order Laurales; family Lauraceae; genus Cinnamomum; species Cinnamomum chago. Next base: position 70,481,127 of record CP142459.1, read on the forward strand.
GTCAATTTTGAGGATACAATAAATAAATAAATAAATATATATATATAAGATACTCATACGGGAGACGTTCTTGGCCTTCACATTTAAGTTATTGGCATTGGAGATATATATTTAAGGCAACTCAGATTTTTAATATATAGGCTCTATGGTGAAGCTCCACTATTTTCAAGTTGATATCATTTTAAATTCTTTCTTTCATTCCCACGTTCCTATCTAAGAATTTTATGCATCTTGAGTTCCAAAAACTCTATTAGTGGCCTATTTTTTTCTTAGATTTTCTGACAGAAATTTGTCATATTGGGGTTATTTTTATTTCAGACCTCATGTGGCATCTTGTCTCCAACTATTTGTAAATGTCACAGTTCTTCATAAGTGTAAGACCTCGTCCCAAATGACCTCGATTAGTATTAATTAAGTGGCGTTTTAGTTCTAAGCGTGTTTAGTGTGTTTTGGGTAAGTTAGGATTAGAATAACTTTTGATATAGCTTTGGGGAATTTTAAGTGCCTTTGTGACTAGTGGGGCCCTTTGGGGGTTCCTTTTATGACCTTGCGTTTACTTGGAGATTTATCTGAGATTCTTGTATTTATTGTTTTAATCTCGTTTTATTTATTTCATTAGTCCCTATAACTTTTATGTTGATCCCGTACCCGTTCGACACCCGAAAACCCGACTTTCCTAACATGGAGGGCAAAACAGTCATTGTGCATTAAATCTGTACTCAAAATCTGATATTCCTGAAACCCTCGAAACATATATTTTTTGGAAACTAGATATTTTGACGATCACTTTTCTCTTCTTCGTCGAATTCATCCGAAGTCCTGAAAACCATGATTTCAGCCCACAAAGGATTCTAGTGGTGGGACCCAACTCTATCTTCTATAAAAAGAGAACTCTTTTCTCCCTTTTCCTTTTCTAGCTCGACTCCAATCTTCACCTAGGGTTTCCTTTTCTTCCTTCTTCTCTTGCTTTCTATCACCAAATCCACCACTAACCTTGTATAAATTGAGAAATAGATATCCTCATCTTCTTCCTCACCACCATAGCTCTCTATTGATACCATTTTTGGAGAAGACCTCCCATTCCAAGACTCTCTTTGAGCTCATCTTGCCCATTTGGAGAACCTACAAGTAAGCAACCCTCCCCATCTCTTAGATTTGTGCTCATTTAATCTTGAAGATGTTTCATTTTCATTATAGAAAGGCTTCTATTTCCATTTCTTGTTTTGACCCATTTAAGGTTTGTTTTTAAGGTTTTTGTTCATAACTTGGATTCTTGGCTTGGAGGAGTGTTAGAGCTTATTATTGATTAGCTTGGACCTAAGGTAAGTGGATGAATTGATTTTTATGAGCTTTCAATGATTTTATAAGAAATGTGTTTGATTGTGTTGTTTTCCACTTATGTCTATTTAATGCATTGACTTGAAATAAATGTTCATGAAAGAGCCTTGATAGTGCATTTATTGTCATAGAAATGTTTTGGTTTATAGCATTCAATTTTCTCTTGTTTTATCTCAAATGTGCTCTTGTGTGTAGTGGTTTCCTTCCCTTCTTTCTTTGTATTTGGATGTGATATTATTGGAGGAAAATGGAATGGATGTTGTAGGAGATTTGATGTTGATTTGGATGGAGTTTTGGAACTCCTCATTTGGTGTTTAAAGGAGGTAGTAGAAGGAAAAGAAAGAGAGGAGAAGAACTGTCCCGGAACTAGTTTCTGGACAATTCGCTCGAGCGAACTTGACAGGTCGCTAGAGCGAAGTGTCTAGAAAAGGGTTCGTGTCATTCCAGTAGACAGTTCGCTCGAGCGGACCCCTTTGTTGCTCGAACGAACCCTCCCAGAACTCGTTCCAGAGAGTGGTTAGTCTGAGCGAATTGAACTTTCGCTCGAGCCAACCTGATACTGGATGAGTTCGCTCGAGTGACCTCAATTTCTCCTGAGGGAACCCTCTCAGAAGACCATTCCAGAGATCACCTCGCTCGAGTGAACTGGAGAGTTCGCTCGAGCGATGTGCTTTGTCGGTCAAGGGTTATGTTTGGGACAATGATGAATTGTTTAAACGTTTTGGGACTATTCATTGAAAACCCCTCTATGTCAGAAAGATTTACTAGGCAATGTATGAGACCATTTGAGAAAGAAACCACATCACGAAGATTTCATTTGAAGTTTTGAAAATTCAAAGTGTATAAGGACCCCGGAATGTCCCCAAACTCAAGGAGTTACCAAGTCTTTATCGATTTAGACATACGTGATCCCTATTCACTTTAAACAAATCTTGAACCCGAAACTTCAATGGCTTATTGTATTTCACTGTTCCCGAGATTTATACTACATGACTTGTTATTCTTGAAAGCATTGAAATTGTTCTTGACATAGTTATTAGTCAAGAAGTGCATTGCCCGACATGAAATGACAGTTGTGCCTTGAGCACCACCGTCCCACTTGTTTATGTACTTGTACTTGATATATTTTATACCTGTTTTAATCTTGTCATTGACATATGAGTCGGCATCATTAAGCTTGGATAACCTTGTTAGTCTGATCCACCGACTTGGAGATCCCTCTCTTGTCCCGCCAGCTGCAGTTTGGATCTCACTACCCGGTTATTACCTTGGTCTTGTCCCGATACCCCGGATTGCTACTGTGTTTCTCGATGCCCGGCTCGCTACCGTGGTCATGTCCCGTATATTATATGTATATGTATATATTTCGTTGTTTCTCCTCACCTCATGTGACTGAAATCAACGCCTTGATATTGCTCTGTCACTTCGGTGATAGAGGACTTAGCTTCATGTGGTTTCCATCTTACTCGTTTCCCGTTTCCTTGGTTACCTTTACATGTTTTACAACGCATACTTGTATTAGAGTAAATGATTTATCTCTTTTATGAAAATTATTATTTAAACAGGTTTAAATGCTTTTGAAGGTAAATTCATTTATTATTATATTGTTATGTCTCTTCACCCATTTGCCAAACCGTCGTATTTGACCCACTCTTTGGTACTCAGGTCCGGACATTGTCTATCCCGATGCGGAGTTTGAGGACGCGGTCGGTGAACCACAACGCCTAGTTGAGTGGCATGCTGATGATGTCGTTTAGACATTTGATTGCTTTGAGAAACGTAATATTTTGGGAACGTTTAACCATTCTTTTGGGGATTGATATTTTGTTTATATTGGTCTTTGTTGGCTTCTATTTTTTGGGATGTAACTAAATGATCTTTTGTTTAAACTTTAACTTTTCTTTTGGGAAGGCACTAATGATCATTGCTCATTCTGATACTTGGTTTATATATATATATATATGATTTTATCTTGTGACTAGAATTGAAATTATCAATTTGATTTGCTACACGCTTCTGCCCTTAATAAAAATGTACTATGTTGTTGTGATATCATCACCGCGGACACTTGTAGGAAATTAAGACACCATAATTAATCTCGATCATGGATTAGGACCTCGGTAACCCAGTCCGGGGTCGCGACAATAAGCATTTCAAAATTCCAGGTCTTAAATGACTATTGAGAATTTAGAAATCTCAGTTCTCCTATTTTTTTGGTGGATAATTTCTAAATGCTCAAGTACAATGGAGCATCCAGAAATCCCTCGGACATAAATTCTTTGAATTCTAGTAAAGAAATAGACCGTGTGTTTCATACCCCATAAGAATCTCTCAATGGAATTAGTAAAAAATGAAACCCAAAGAAGCAATACTTAAGTTACTGCATACAGTCAGTTCGGTTTAAGCTGTTAACCGTGGGCTCAAACCGATAACCAACCAATGTAAGCGGTTTTTATGATTTTCAAACTGTTAACCAAACCGATCTACTATAAACCGATCCGAACAACCCAATTCGGTATGTTCGGTTCGGTTTTGTGGTGATACTGGATTTTTTGTACAACCCTACTACAACACATGTTCCACAACCACCATCCCCCCTCTCAATTTAGGCTCGAGCCCATGTAACAATATATGGGCACTGGCTGGACCCAAACAACCCTAAAATAAGCCCATAACACAACCCTAGGACCTTAGGGTACATTTGGTAACTTAAGAGGTATCCTTTCTTCATAGGATTCCTTGGTGCTGCGAGAATCATGCTTTTCTGGGTAAGGATTCAATGGGAGAAGATTTATGCAATTCCATGTTTCGTATGCATAAGAAAATCCAAAAAAAAAAGACAAAAAAAAAAAAAAAACCTCTAAGATCTTAAGTTCAGATTTGGAGACGGTTCTGCTTGTGGCATTTTGGAGGTTTGGATCTCTTCTAGCATTTTGGGGAGGGAGTGGTTTTATTTGTAACATCTAATTTGATGAGATCCATGTCGTAAGGATTTTGAGATTTTAGGGTTTTCAAAGGGGATTTTGGGGTTTTTAAAATCACCTTGTTCGAGCATCATGGAGTGCTACCAATAGCATTTATAAGCAATAAATCTGAAGCAAAAAGGGTTTGCAAAGAGATCTTGTGAGCAGCATATCAGAAGTAGAGCGAGAGAGGGAAAATGAGGCGACCGGCGTCGAGGAAGATGATGGTGAGCATGGAGTGAGGAGGAAAATGACGGAATGGCGAGGAAGACGATGGTGAGCACGGAGCGAGGAGGAAGATGACGGAATAGCAAGACGATGGTGAGGAGGATGATCAATTGAGTGAATGGAGCGATTGAGAGATGAAACCGTGGATAGGTCGTTTCTTTGTGTAAGAAATGTCCTTTTATACCTACCCTTAAAAATCAAGGATTTAAGGGATCCAATGGGGGTAGGTCGGATGGGTGAAATCCGAGTCTTCCTGAATCTTTAGGGCACGTTTGGCACAAATCCTCGCCGCGGATTTCTGCTGGTTTTCCGCGATTCCGTGGAAAACCCACGTTTGATTCAGCGTGGAAAAGCCTTGAATGGATGCGAGGATTCCTCGTTTCCAATTATTTCAGGTGTCATACACCCCCCCCCTCGGATCCGTGGAATCCACGCAAATGAGGATTTGCGGAGCTACAGTGATTTCAGGCGTTAATTTAGATTAGATAGGTTTTTTGCATTTTTTGGTTTCTATGGGCCCCACAATCAAGATCTGAACCGATAAAAGTGTTAAGAAGGTTCAAAACGGCTATGCCACAAAATTTCAACCGTTGATTCATCATAGATCGTGAGATATTTACAAAATCGTCCAAACCGTTAAAATACCATATTCTGTGATGCAGTGGGCAAAAAACGGGATTAAATACAGTCCCTTGTTTTCAATTTTCTAGTTCCTGTGGGCCCCAAAATCAAGATCTGAACCGTTAATTGTGTTAAGAATGTCCATAACGGCTATGTCCCAAAATTTCAGCCGTTGATTCATCTTAGATCTTGAGATATTTTCAAAACCGTGAGGGACAGTGACAGTAAAGGTAAGTAGTAATGTGGCCCTAATAAGTTTTTGCTTTGGGAATGTACCTTTTAGATTTTCTAATCAAGATCCAAACCGTTAGTCATCTTTAAAAACTCCAAAACGGCCACTTCACCAAATATCAGCCGTTAATTCATCTTAAATTTCCAGATATGTGCCAAAATGTCTTACTGTGCAAACTATTATTGAAAACAGTCCGTTTTTTCTCATTTTTGGGTTTATGTGGGGTCCACGATCAAGATCAAAACCGGTCATTAGTTCTGGACAGTCAAACACGGCAAGGTGACCAAATTACAACCGTTGATCCTTACTTTATCTTGAGATATTTGTATAAACATCAATTAGATCATACATTCTACAACTTATAAGAATCCTCCCTCCATCCAAACATGGAACTTTCATTAGGAATTCTACTTGAGGATTGTGGCTTTCTTTGGAGATGGAGAGAATCCTCAAAATATAGGATTCTTCACCGTTTACCGAACGTGTCCTTAGAGTCCGCAATGAGAAAACCATGACATTACCAAACATGGTTTTCCTCTATAGTAAGGACAACGGGAGCTCTATCCTTACCAAACGTTGCCCTTTTAGTTGTTGCTGTGCATTCTCTTCCTATGGTGCGAGAGTTCATTACACAGTGAACAACTAGCCGTAGCTCGGGAAAAGTTAGGGTGTTTCTCTACAACTCGAAGATCCTTGAGAGCTGCGTACCCATGGGCCATGGCGTGATCTCGAGTCCAAATCAACAGGCTCACAATTCGCTTCCGAGGGCTCTCGTCAAATCCACAGAACTTCTCAAAGGTAAAACCGTAAACATCTTCCTCTCGTTGCAGCAGATGTTTCGTTTTAATGTCATGTCAAAGATGACATCTTTTACTTCTTCGAAAAAAAATTAGGGGTACCATCAGTTTTAAAAATTCCCTTTAGTCCCACTTTTTTCCAGTCCAATCAGTGCAGGAATGGTAGAGAATAGTGGCTATTGTAGTGTTGTTTCTGATTTCAATACCGCCCTAACCCTTTGTTGTTAACTTGTTATCATACAAGTACATCCCCTTTGAGTGCCTATTTTTTAAAGTAAATTTTCTCATAAATTTGAAAATGTCACAGTATTATATCATTATCTCATGATTTGTCCAATGATATTTGTGATTATGTTTAGTTGGCCATCTCCTATAACTTTACCCGTTGATAGGTGAGTTTGCATGTGCCCCCTAAAATTAATTTTAAATCCGTTCAGAATCAAGTGTCCCACGACTCGTGGCTTTACCTGAAGTCCTCTGAGATTATTTTCCAAAGGGGGCTGGGTGGGCTGCTTTCAGATCTAAGTACCTGTCTAGGTCCAGGTCAGCCTTTGATACCACGGCACAACAATGATGCAGACCATCCATTTGGTGGGGCATCTGACTGATGATTGAATTCAAGCCCTGAAGTGATTGATGATCAATGACACTCTGGAAGTGGGACGTGCGGATGGTGATTTAGTTCAAGTTAATGAAGTGATTCAGGAATTATGGCTCTTAACCATAAAATCGAAGATCAAACATAATAAAATGTTGGAATAGAAGATATGGAAGAAGAAGTTACTGTTGCCCAAAACAACCCAAACAACAAAGGCTCTACGGACTTAAGTTAATCCTCAACTATGGTTCGGCTTGTTTAGGGACATGGGTGCGCGTTTTTTTTTTTTTTTTTAAAGTCCTGCCTGTGGCAAAAAAAAAGAACAAAAACCTACAACTGTACCTTCAAATCATGCAAAGTATATCTCATTGTCCCATTTATCACAATAAAAAACTCCTTATCCCTCTTCACAGAACAGAGATACTCCATCAACATAAAATGGTACATATTAGGCCTACAAAGTGTCATCACTGCTCATCGCTGTAATAAGCAACTGTTTATGACTTTATACCTGTAATTCATCAAAATGATATGCATATGCATGAAAATCGAGTCCGGATACACTGAGGATTTCTCTCACGGTGACGTGGTGGACCGTAATTGCTTCACTCACGGTCACTGTAGGAAAAATCCTCAGATGATCCTGATTCGTGAAAAATCATGCAGCCCTTGCAGCATGTTGGGTTAGATCGAGGCGGCCGATGAAGGGCTGTACAAGTGACCCATAGTAAAGATGTCTCCCAATCTTAATCCCACCAGTGACCATCGCCAGCGCTGGGTCTGAGTAGAGGGCAATGGCTTGACCCTCCAAGCTGACGCTCAACACCCCAGCACCCTCTTGCACGTGGGGCACCTTCACAAACCTGTCCAATATCACCATTGCCTTCCTCACTATTGGATAGTGCATCACTATATTCCAAAATGTCCTACCCTACAGCAGCAACAACAACACTTAGCATGCTTTTTCTACTGAAGATATATCAGGGGATGATTGATTAATGCCCTTCAGGTAGTTGAGTCGATTAAGGACGTGTGTGTAAGAGTGTCTGAGCTCAAGTCCCTAATATGACAAAGAAAAGGAGAGAGAGAGAGAGATTTTGATTTTGATTAATTACCACAGGTAATGCAATCAAGAAATGTCCGTCACCATCATATTTAATATTATCAGGATAACCTGGCAGATTATCGATGAAATTCTCCACTGATCCTTTCCTCTCACCTTGTATGTGATATTTTCTGCATCTCCTCCTGACATTAATATGGCACAAAGATTAAATTCCCCCATTCTGCGCACTTAAAAATAACTCGAAAAATTGAAAAAGAAATACAATCTTGGGCATCTTGACAAGGAGCAAGTGCTACAACAAGGCCGGCGTTTGTTTGCACTAGAATACATCAGAATTGAATACACAAGGATTTATGGTCGAATTATCTCTATCAAAGGATTATCAAAAGAGGTGAAGTATAAATAATATGAGGTGAGGAATGAAAGATATAGGGTGATGGCTATGTGATTGGAACCATTAGGGTGGTGGCTGTGTATTCATTTTTCACATTCCTTTGATTCACTTTTCATTAAAGTAGTCATCTCGTACATTTACCTTAGATCTTCATTTTTAACAACTTATGACATGAATTATGATGCAATCGATGTAAACAACCAAGCCTTAAAGCAATTAGGATTAGGAAACTTACAGTAGGGTCTCACAGAAGACTAAGAAGTCATGGTGGGGTGAGAGGGCGAGCCCATTGGCGAAGTGGAGGTCATGTAGTAGGACTTGGGTGAGATTGGTCTGTGGGTCAAAGCTCATGAGGCGGCCATGAGGTCGACCCTCCATATGGTCCAACATGAACTCTCCCAGATTGTACTTGTATGATGCATCTGTGAAGTAGATCATGCCATTACTTGCCACATCCACGCCATCAGTCAGTCTGAATTTTACCTGATCAGCCTCATCTGTGAGTAGATCGACCGCTCCTTCTCTTGTCACCCTAAGTAGTCCCTGATGATCATATGCAGATGGAAGTGAATTTAACAGTTTTCACGTGGAGAACTTTTAGAACCTAGTTTTTTGGCAGAATTTTTTACTAGAATTTGTAATGTGGAGAGTTTTTTACATTGATAGTACAATTTGTCCCCCTAGCATTTCAAAAATGCTATACTTAATTAGTAGAAATTTGAAGAATTCCATCCTTCTTACATGTCATAAATATCCTATTTAATTCTCTGAATTTCAGCCTCTTTAGCATTTAAAAAGTGCTTCTACAACCATGTGGATCTTGGAATTCCATGTAAGGGACCACGTTTGGAGAATTTATAAATTCTCAATTTAAGAATTATCTCACTTCTGCTATAAAAACATGCCCTTATTCTTTAGTTTAAATATCGATATTAGACACTCTAACTACTCCTTTGGATGATATTGTATTTATTAAAAGGGCTTTTTTCCGGACCTCATTTAATTATTTCTTTAACTTTTTTTTTAACATATTGACCTGATTTAAGAAATAGGCCAAAAGATGACTAATCAAGAAAAATATATTTTTTTAGAATGTAAGTTTTTAAGAGACTAACTACCTGATAATGACTACTTTATGTTTTTAAGAGTCTAACTACCTGATAACGACTACTTTCCTCACTAATAAGTGGTGGCTGTTCTCACCCTGCGGCCTAGGTTGCTGCCTTCTTTTTTTTTTTTTTGCTTGTGGTGGTTTTTTTCTGCTTGTGCGGGCCGTTTTTACGTGTGTATGAGTACTCTCTCTTAAGTCCCAACTCCCTAGATTGAGTCGCCCAAAGAAAAAAAGACTAACCAGTAACTACTCATTTTGTGTGTTTATATGATGCTGTCTCCAGTCGACCATAAATTATGTGTAATTTTCAAAGTGTTATTACTTCGTAGATTGACTGTTCCAAGCAAGAACGTATCTCACTTCTAATGTGTGGTGTAATTTGTTCTAATCCATATTCATTGGAGGACGGCTGATTGGAATGGATAGGATTGTGATAAGCTCAACCCAAAAGTCGTTTTAAAAAAGTGACTTATCAGAACTTCTTCCTTCTGGAACTGATACTTTCAAAATGACTTACCAATCCAAGAGGTTTACAAGTACAAACTTATCCTCTCTCATTTGGGTAAAAAAGTCTCAAGGCTTCCTCCTTTCTTCAAAAGCATTCCATCTACCTTGGAGCAATTTCGAGGTACACTTCAAATGGCATGTCAGCTCCAACAGTACTAATTGACATAAAAGATCGTTTCCAATAGAATACTTCAAGATTTTTTTTAATAAAATAATGGTGAGGGCCCACTTGCATTTGAGATTTTGGGTGCAAATCATTCTTTTGTATAAAATAATGATCATGGGCCTATTTGCATTTGACATCCATTTTGGAGTTGTCAAGTTATATATGCCACATTAGCCTATTTTTTAAAAAACACATTCAAATTTAAAGTATCTCTGGGATAAAAAAGTGTCAAGGCTCCCTCATTTCTTCAAAACCTATCCATCTACCTTATTGAAAAAGCCAATGGAATATTAGGAAAAAAAATATGGGTCATTGATGATAGAGGCTTTTGTCTCTTCTTAGAAGATGACTGATCGAAACTGTACAATAAAGCATGGTAAGAGAATTAAAAAGTCAATTGAATATTAGAAGGGAAAAAAAAATTGGGCCCTTGATGATAGAGACTTCTTGTATTTTGGTAGTAGATGATAAAGACTTTTGTGGTCTCCTCTTAGATCATTACAGACAGAAACTGAAAAATAATCCTCGGAAAGTATAGTAGGTATCTAAATGCATGTCACATGATATGCAAGTGAAAAGGTCAAGACACCAAATATCTGCAGTAGGTCTGTTTGGTAATTTTACGGTAAAATAAAAATGAAGTAAAATATTAAATTAAAAGAGAATAAAATATAAGTGAATTATGATGGTATTTTATTTTTAGTTATTTGATATAAATTTTTTTAAATCTTTTATATAGGAAAGTGAATATTTTTTTTATTTTTTTATTTTTTTAGTGGAGAAAGAACACTGATTTTGAAATTCTTTTTTGAACAATGAGGAGGAAATTTTTAAAAAACAGATGCCCCTGCTAGGCCCGTAGTTCCACTCCGGTCTAAATCACTTTAAAGAATGGGACCTAGTATCCAATTGACTTGGTCCCATGAAAACTCTGAAACTGACCTCTGTGGACCTAATTGTTTAAGAGCTAAACGCCACTTTTGTACCCTATGTCAATCGTTATTTTACACTTTTGTGCAAATATGCCCACTGGGGCTTATCTGCACAAGGCTGAGCTTTTTTGGGCCACATAGAAATTTGTTTCTAAATTACTATAGAAAGGCAGATTCTGCTTAAATTTTTTTTTTTTTTTTGGAAATAGCGAAAATCAATTTCAATATATTTATGCTTTGTATGTCCACATCAAAGAACCAAAAGCTAAGAAGAAAAACAAAAGTAATTGTGGACGTTTTGTGCAGAAAAAAGTGAGAATTACATAAAAATCTTTGCACGCTAGAGTAAATTTTATATTTGACAGGTCACTTTTTCACGAAGAGAAAAAATGTAAAAATGAGCTAAAATTTTTCCGATTCCATGAAAATGATTTACTACTGGTGATGAAAAATATTTTCCATTCATTTAAAAGAAAAAATTTACAAATTTATTTCGAACGAAACTACGTAAACGTGCCCTAAATATCAAAGTATAAGTACTCACCTCTACAGTCCAAACCCAAAACGACAAATAGACTCAAAAATTACAAAATCACCCGGGATTCGGAAAAATCCGGAGAGAAAAGGAAGACTCTCATTTACTTACCTTGTAAGATTCGGCCACAATCAGCTGCTTATCGACTCCCAAAGCGACACCAAGTGGCCTGCCACCGACATACGCCCAGTTCTCCACCGTTACGGTTGCTTCTTCTCCGGCGACGGCAACCTTCTTTATCCACCCATCATCACAACCGGTATAGATGACTCCCTCGTCGGCGTCGTAGGCCAAGTCCTCCGGTCCCGGAAGAAGCCCATCACCCAACCTCTCGGACACGGCGAGTATGTGGCGGTTGCTCATGGGCACGGCTAGTGAAGACCATGGAGCATGGTCGGGAATTGGTGCCGGGTCGAACCCGTCGGCTCGGAAGAGCAGCACCGCCAGGACAACGGGCCCCACCACAACTACAAGAAGCCAGGCTAAAACGGTAGTTCCATATGGTGACGGTGGTGGTGGTGTTTTTGTATGAGAGCTGGTTTTCTTTGTTTTTGTATTGTCCATGGAGAGAGAGAGAGAGAGAGGGAGGGAGGATTGGGTTGGAGAGCTGGTTTTGGGTTGGAGAGCTGGTTTTCTATGGTTTTGAGTGAGAGAGAGAGGGGATTGGGTTGGAGAGCTGGTTTTCTATGGTGTTTTTATAGGTGGGAGCTAGGGATGGTTTTCTTTGTTTTTGTATTGGAGAAAGGATCATGTGGGTCCCACATGGGGATCTGAACTTCTATAATCCATTCAATAGGACCAATTAGGGGGCATGTGTGAAAGCTGAGAGGGGTAGGTTTGATCATTAGTTGTGACCCACCGAGCTAAATAAGGATGGGATTTGCTCACTGCATCAAAGAAAGACTTTGTCAAAAGAAAGAAAGTTTAAAGTTGTGTAATAGGGGTTGATTCCAACAACTTCGGGCTATCTTTCTGCACACATGTATGGCTTCAGTCAACCAGACAGGCATTCAATTTTCAAATCTTAAATAAAATTGATGGGTGGTCTTAATCATCTGTCAATGTCAGGGACCTTTCGATTTATCTGGAAGGTCAGTAGTCCGGATTCGAGTTTATAATTGAAATTGGAGGCAAACTCAACAATGGATCCACCTATCAAAAAAGGAAAAAAAAACCTCGGTCACCTTTGACCTTCAATTTTACACCAAGCGGGAGTTGGCCCCACCGTAAAATATGATAAGTAATATGAATAATAAATATATGGAGCATCTTACGGTGGGGCCTACCCTTCTTAGTGTAATAATATGAGAGATCATCTTATGGTGGATCTAACTGCTAGTTAGGTAAAATTTGAAATGACATATATATATATATATATATCTGTGTGTGTGTGAGTGTGTGTGGGCAAGGCTCCATATAAAGGTGTTTGTATTTTTACACACACCCTTTGATATTTTGATTAAGTATAAATAGTACAAGAGGATACTGATACATAAGTTCATCTCTTGGAATTTAAAATACAAATATGAATCATGCTTAGCCAAACTGATATGATTGAACTGTGCTTAGCAGATGAGATAAGGGTGATCTTTATCTCTATAGTTGAATGAGTTTTATCTCTGTGGATGAGTGGGACCAGGCATGTTATCAGGCCCCTGCAAGCTAAGCGGTTGTGATACGACACGAAGCTTGGTCATCAATTGTTGAAATCTTGCAGTGCCAAGTCCTTTTGTAAATATGTCTGCCAACTGATCAATGGAACCCACGAAGCGAATTTGAATGTCTCCATGAATAACTTTTTCTCTAATATAATGATAGTCAATTTCCACATGTTTTGTATGCCCGTGATAGATTGGATTAGATGCAAGAGCGATAGCACTGATGTTATCACATAAAATAACTAGAGGGATTTTTAGAAAAATGCCAAGATCTTTCATGACCATACAAATCCAGTATAGTTCTGCTGCAGTGAGAGCAAGAGAGCGATATTCTGATTCAGTGCTCGAGCGCGACAGAGAAGATTGTTTTTTCGCATTCCATGAAATAAGATTTGTTCCAAGAAAGACGGCATATCCATAGGTAGATCTTCGATCATCTGGGTCCCTTGCCCAGTCTGCATCACTATATGCAGGGAATGCTATAGGGCCTTTGCAATATTGCAGACCATGTGTGAGAGATCCTTTTAGAAACCTGAGCATATTCTGTTGGGCCTGCACGTGCTTTGTCTGGTGCTCTACAAGCATGAGCTTACAAAATTTTTCCCTATTGTAACCCCACTTGTAGAGCACCAGACAAAGCAGGGTCTGTGTACAGGGCCACTGGTACCATCCATGGTGACAGCCAACACCCCATTCTTCCAACTCAGTTCTGGCATCTTCACAGACCTCCCCAGAATTGCCAAAACCTTCCTCAGAAATGGATACCTGGCCATCAGGTAAAAGGCAAAGGTACTACCCTGCAAGAACCAAATAAAAAGACATGAGTGTATATATTGTAGTCCCTTTTGGCTGTGCCATTCGCTACGGCCGTTTGTTTCATATCATTGTATATCTAGTAATTTTGTTAGAAAATGACCATCAAATAATCTCTCCTTTAGAAGTTGAATTCAAGGAAAATGAAAAATCAATACTTAGCTCTCACCCTAATAATTCAAATATTAGAAAAGTCAAAGCCCATCTATACCTCAATTTTACAACGTTCACCCCTCACCTCTTCAATAATCCTTGTTGAAGCCTATTTCATATTATCTTGATTTCTATTCATACAAAAGGCCCTGATCATAAGAAGCATTTGAAATGGGTATTACTGTTGGATTGTCATTTTAGAAGAGGCCCTTGCCATCGAAATGGATGTTATCTGGGAATCATGGTCGATTCTCGATGAAGTCATCTACTGTTCCTCTTTTGTCTCCTTGAATGTGATATTTTCCCATCTATTCTTACTGTTCCTCTTTTGTCTCCTTGAATGTGATATTTTCTCCCAAAAGTCTACTCTACCGCTCCTCTTTTGTCTCCTTGAATGTGATATTTTCTCATCCACCTTTCCTCTTTTGCCTCCTTGAATGTGAGATTTTCTTCGTACTTCCATATCACATATAAGGGTAGGAAGCTTATTTGGCTATTGGTATCAAATTAATTAAAAACATAACAGGATAACAACAATCAGAATAAGTACTGATGCCTCCATTAGTAATCATATGGTATCTTTCTCCAATGATTAATGAATAAAATACCATCTTACCCACCATTTTTTTTTATTTTTATTTTATACCAATAGATATCCAATGACTTGACTATTTATCATATGATTAGATTTTAAAGTCCTCTTTATGTTTGATAGGCCGATGGCCTTCATAAGCCGTACGAGTATTTTATTCTAAATAGATTATAAATTGGGCCAATGACCTATTATAGATTTTAAAGCTCTCTTACGTTACTAAAGCAAGAAGAAAGTGAATGGGAGATTCCATTCACAAATTACTGATGGCACAAGTCCCGCCTAATTAGTATGTCAAATTCTAGATAGATTAGGATCCTCTACAACTTCAAGCAATAGACCCTTTATTGGTTTTCAAAATAGGACACGTGATTGAATTTGTATGGTCCACTTGCCATGCCATAATAAGACTCACGTCGACTTGATATAAATGACCATTGGATATAAAGCCACGAAATGGACAATCAACATATAAATGGTAAGGTTTCTATGCTATTTGTTAAAGAAACCTTATACCAATTCAAAAGCTTAAGTTGATAGGTGGAACGTTCAAATAAGTTTATGAATGCTCTTCAAACTCATTACTCGGGCGATGTGGGATGTGAAACTTTCTTAACACTCCCCCTCACGTGCAGTCCCAACAGATTTTATGAAAGGATCGACCACGTGGACTACACACAAAAACGATAGGAAATTTATTGGAATTGCATGTGAGGGGGAGTGTTAGGAAAGTTCCACATCCTACATCGCCTGAATAATGAGTTTGATAGGGCTTCATATATCTATTTGGGCCTTCCACTTATAAACTTAAGTTTTTTGGATTAGGATATGATATCTTACGGATTGTCCATTTCGTTATCTTACGTTGCCACAATATCTTATTTTGAAAAATGCAAGGATAGAATTATGCGGGTGAAGTCTAGTATTTCTTTTTTTCGACAAAAGAGAAGATTTCATTAAAAGAAGAAAAACAACACACCAAACACAGCTACGCTGGTATTTTGAATTGTTGTTGATCTTGGGTAGCAGTAGGTGATGAGTCCCTTCCTGTGGTGTTTGCTTTGTTAGTTTTTCCTTCTCTTTTTTATTTTTTTATTTTTTTATTGGGTGTTGTATGAATTTATTCATTTAAAAAAGAAAACACACCAAAGACATGAGAGAAGCTTGGGCCAAAAAGCTGGAAAGATTCCTCCTTTTCTTTATTTGATCCAATGCAACGTCTTCGTCAAGGAGTCATGACTCTTTGACTTTTTAAAATAGGCATCTGCATCAAAAGTACGTAATCAAGTAATTTGCAATTATCTCAATGAAATTAGAAAGCCCACCTTTAAAGAGAAACAATTTCATAGGATGATTAGGTATAATATTTAAAACTCATAGGAGCAACAAGGGCAAACGGATGCCTAGGGAAAAAAAAATTTCAACTTACAACGATGGAGTCATGTCAATTGTCATGACAATATCTTGAGGTTTGTTTGGTTCGAGGCTTCTTTTATGGTAAATCCAATTGCTCAATAATTTCGAATTCCCGATTTGATGGGTGAGAAGTCATAAATCAGCATCGTTAAATGTCATACAAGTAGAGTTCTCGTAATTTCAATCTCCAAACATTATACTTAGCATTTGAAATGCCACGTTTATTAAGTATTGATGGGCCAGGCCCAAATGACTCGGTCCACAATGACGGGTCGGGCCCAAGTGACTCGGTCCACGATGGTGGGCCAGGCCCAAATGACTCGGTCCACAATGACGGGTCGGGCCCAAGTGACTCGGTCCACGATGGTGGGCCAGGCCTAAGTGACCCGAGTCCGTGACAAGCCCAGGTCCAGATCCACTGAATGACGGAGTCAGCGCGCGTCGTTCCATCTACCTGCTTTGCCTAGTCCTGCGGATGAGATCTTACCTGCTCGTCTGTTGAGGGCGGTTCGGAAGACTCCACCAGAAAGGAGCGTACGTCGCTGAGGAATCGTCCCCATCCGTTAGGGGAAGAGTATAAAAGGAGAGTCCAACCAAAGAAGCAAATCTGATCTACTTTTACACACTATCATTGTACTCATCTACTTTGTAATCCCTTCCCCGGAGCAGTAAAGTAACCCATTGAAGTGGACGTAGGTCTCACTGACCGAACCACTATAAACTCTCTCTCTCTCTCCCCTATTAACTTTCTCATTAATTGCTTATCACTTGACCGGTGGTGCCCGAAAGCAACTTTTTGGCATCATCAGTTTGGCACCGTCTGTGGGAAGAACAAAATTCCCTTTTTTCAAAAGCTATGCCGATCACCAGGTCAACAAGGCGACAAGATGGTAATCCTTTGCGAGAAGGCGAGGGTAATCCTCTACCGACCAACCCTGCACCGAATGCTCCCGCTCCCTCTCCTCAGCAGATGCTGGAGACCATGTAGCAGTTGGTGACTCAGAACCAACAAATATTGCAGCTCATACTGGCAGGCCAGGGAGGAGCACTAGGTGCAGGGCCGCAGGAAGTACCGCGCTCAGAGCAACCGGTTGCTCCACGCAGAGGGGCACCTCACCCGAGCGCCCGTCCACACGGTGCCCGGGGCAGAGGCGCCAACCGACGACACCCTCACCTGGGCGCCCAGGGTCGAGGAATACCCATGGGCGCCCAACCCCTGGGCGCCCATCATCATGGCACCCTGGGCGCCCGTCATCATGGCGCCCACGCCCAGGGCACATCTGCTGGAGCTCCACCTGTCGTCCCATACGGAAGACTCCTGGTCGATCCTGAAGGCCGCGCTCATCTCGATGTACCTCCTCCCCCGGGTGGAGCCCCAGGAGGGTCAAATCGCGGTGGACTTCCACCTCCTCCATCTGCTTCCAATGATGAGGATCCTGATTTCCAGGAGGAGGGAAGTGAGAATTACAGCCTGGAAGGCGAGAGTCGCTACCGAGGTCAGTCCAGGGAAGCTCCCAACCATTGGGACGAGAAAATCAAGGAGATGCAAAATCAGATTGGCAATGTCTTCAATGCCATGAAGGCACAGAGCTAACTAAGCAAGTCCTTCGTGTCACACTTCATTGGAGGACGCCGCCCCCAGAAGCCTGCCACCCACCTGCTCAGCATAAAACAGGACCGAGATGAGAGTCTGAGGAGTTACCTCACTCATTTTAACGAGGAGGTCCTCCAAGTCGAGGAGCCCAATGACAAAGTCGCCATGGCCGCCTTTCTGGGAGGCCTCCGTTCATCCAGTTTCCTCTTTTCAGTAATGAAGCGACCACCAAAGAGCATGCCAGAACTATTGACAAAAGCTTAAAAATATATGAATACTGAGGAAATCAACAGGTCCAGGCGAGGTGAATCATCTCGTGGATCACCAAAAGCTTGACCTGCCTCTGCACTGTTCTTAAACAGGTAGCCTATATCTCCAGCTTAGCGGCTTTCTCGCGGGTCACCCAAAAAGCTTGACCTGCCTCTGCACTGTTCTTAAACAGGCAGCCTATATCTCCAGCTTAGCGACTCTCTCGCGGGTCGCCCAAAAAGCTTGGCCTACCTCTGCACTGTTCTCAAACAGGCAACCTATCTCCAGCTTAGCGGCTCTCTCGCGGGTCGTCAAAAAATCTTGGCCTACCTCTGCACTGTTCTAAAACAGGCAGCCTATCTCCAGCTTAGCAGCTCTCTCGCAGGTCGTCAAAGAAGCTTGGCCTACCTCTGCACTGTTCTCAAACAGGCAGCCAATCCCCAACTTAGCGGCTCTTTCATGGGGCGCCAAAAGCACGGTCTCAAGCTCTCTCACGAGCAATCCTCAGACTCTGTCTTTGCTCTCACGCAAGCAGTCTGCTTCTTTCACCGGGTCATCTGCAACCCGGGGGACTACATTAAATTAGTGTACCCAACTGTCTGGCCACCCAAATGAGCCAAACCAGCTGGAACATCGCCTATAAGGGCACCTGACATGGTCTGCTCGCCCAAAATAGTTTTCCTTTTGCTCGCCTGGATCAGCATCCCTTGGTGCCTAATGGACTAGAGTAGCCTGCTCACCCACATTGGCACACACCAGCTTGGCGCCCAGTTCTTCCTCTGCGTAGACCACGGGTACCACCCATCCGTGGCTCATCGCAGGAAGCGCCCCTTCCATCGCTTGTTGCAGCCTCGCCCGCGCCCAAGGGGGCGCCCCGGCCAGCAGCCTCACCTGCGCCAGTAGCAGCAGCCAGGCGCCCAGCAGCTTGGGCGCCCAGCACAGCAGCCTGGGCGCCCAGCAGCATCCGCGCGTAGGTGTTCCTCGCCCGCTCCCCGCGCCCGCCAACAAGTTTTTTTGGTCCGGGGGCAGCGAGCCCCTAGCCGGGGGCGCTGCCCCCTGGGCCCCCGCGAGTTGACCGGTCAGCTCGACCACCGCCGGGGGACATCCCCGGACCCCCTCTGCGAAATGCATGTATTAAAAGGGGAACAACAGAGACGAACAGTGTCTAGGAAAGCTATAAATGCTCGGCAAAAAAAAAAAAAAAAAATGCTCGTCCAACAGCCGCAAACGCCCAGCACCAGCCCGGACCCTCGCCAGCGCTCCTCTCCTCGTTCCTCGCCAGCGCTCCTCTCCGCGTTCCTCGCCAGCGCTCCTCACCCAATCAAATCCACTCCAACTGCACGCCCAACAACGACCCATCATTCAAAAAATGGAAAAAGACTTAGCAAAATGAGTCTCCACTACCCAGTGCTCAAAAATTCAAGCTAATGCACCTTCTCCAAGTTTTCTTAGACAAGAGGCATTGAGGGGCAAATGATGGGCCAGGCCCAAATGACTCGGTCCACAATGACGGGTCGGGCCCAAGTGACTCGGTCCACGATGGTGGGCCAGGCCTAAGTGACCCGAGTCCGTGACAAGCCCAGGTCCAGATCCACTGAATGACGGAGTCAGCGCGCGTCGTTCCATCTACCTGCTTTGCCTAGTCCTGCGGATGAGATCTTACCTGCTCGTCTGTTGAGGGCGGTTCGGAAGACTCCACCAGAAAGGAGCGTACGTCGCTGAGGAATCGTCCTCATCCGTTAGGGGAAGAGTATAAAAGGAGAGTCCAACCAAAGAAGCAAATCTGATCTACTTTTACACACTATCATTGTACTCATCTACTTTGTAATCCCTTCCCCGGAGCAGTAAAGTAACCCATTGAAGTGGACGTAAGTCTCACTGACCGAACCACTATAAACTCTCTCTCTCTCTCCCCTATTAACTTTCTCATTAATTGCTTATCACTTGACCGGTGGTGCTCGAAAGCAACTTTTTGGCATCATCAAGTATCATTAGCTAACCATTCCTACCAAAACCACAAAGTCTTATTAGAGGTGAATTCGAACTCACGACCCATTGGTTCTGATACTATATTAAATTATCATTGCTAATCATTCTTACCAAAATCTTGAGGTGTTAGTATGAGCAACATAAATAATTTTCAAGACTCCCCTTTAGGTGGAGCTCACTTCTCAACAAATCTGGGAGATCATCTTATGGTGGGTCTAAATGCTATTTAGGTAAAATTTGAAATGACACACACACACACACACACACACACACAGATATATATATATAGGGCCAGCTCTTCTAAGCTGCAGCGTAGCTTATCCTAAGCTGAAACAGGGCTGGTCCCACAAATCAAAGTCGATTATGCTGTTTTTTGCATGATGATGGTCTTCAAAATCAAGATAAATTCAATCAGAACTGAATTTTTCAATTTTATCATGCAAACAACAGATATAATTAACTTTGATTTGTGGGACTAGTACTATTTCAGTTTAGGAGAGCCCTGCTCATATATATATATATATATATATATATATAGACACACACACACACACACACACACATGTGTGTGTGTGTGTGTGACTGTGTGTGGGCAAGGCTCCATATAAAGGTGTTTGTATTTTTACACACACCCTTTGATATTTTGATTAAGTATAAATAGTATAAGAGGATACTGATACATAAGTTCATCTCTTGGAATTCAAAATATAAATATGAATCATGCTTAGCCAAACTGATATGATTGAACTGTGCTTAGCAGATGAGATAAGGGTGATCTTTATCTCTATAGTTGAATGAGTTTTATCTCTGTGGATGAGTGGGACCAGGTAGCCTAGTGGGACCAGGCATGTTATCAGGCCCCCGCAAGCTAAGCGGTTGTGATACGACGCGAAGCTTGGTCATCAATTGTTGAAATCTTGTAGTGCCAAGTACTTTTGTAAATATGTCTGCCAACTGATCAATGGAACCCACGAAGCGAATTTGAATGTATCCGCGAATAACTTTTTCTCTAATAAAATGATAGTTAATTTCCACATGTTTTGTATGCCCGTGATAGATTGGTGATCGCAGCTCTAAGTGTAGAGCTTCGATTGTAGTAATAAAACTGGTAAGACCAGATCGATCCACAGGGAGCTTTAGAAATAAGGCTTTCCAACTTTGTCACTTACCCTAAATAAAATCTAATTTTAGCCTAAAATCTAGAAAAGTACATTCATCATTCCTACTTTAAATTAAATACATTTCCAAAAAAATTATTAAATCTAAAAACTTAATCTAAAATGAATCACAAGTTGCTACAAAAGAACACACAAATTAGAACATCAAATTAGAAACAATCCAAAAATAAAACTTACCAAAAAAGAAAATTAAGAAGCTAAATAAAAAAAAAAGAATGAACCTAAGTTAGAAACCAAATCAATCAAAGATTAGTAACAAATCAAATCACTCAAAAAGAAAACATCCTACTTACTAAAATTAGCATGAAAACCTTACTAAATTAGTTTCCTAAATTATAAACTAGGTTAGTCAATAAGGGTTGATATATATATTTCCTAAGTTAGTGAACTAAGTTAATCAACTCCCTAAAGTTAAGGACTTTCGAAATAAATAAAGATTTTAAAATCATAACAAATTTAGAAAGCATTAAGTCAATCTTAACTTATGTTAGAATTTCCAAATCTTAAGAAACTTCCTAAGTTAAAATCTTCAATTAAAAATTAGAAAGATCTTTTTATTTCTGAAAATTATCTAAATAATCTAAAACACAAAATTAGAAACTAATATGAAGATATATGCAATGAACTCTAACCCAACCCTAAACTATGCATAAAAGTCACATAATTGCATAAAAAGCATAAAAAGAAAAGAAAACAGCAAGTGTTTGAATTTAAATGTGTGTAGTGCAAAAACATTAAATGTGTGGATTGCAATAAATTAAATGTGTGGCATTGAAAAGAAATTAAATGTGTGGGAATTGCAATAAAAATAAATGTGTGATAAGTGTGCTCTTCTTTTTTTATTCTCAAATCGGGTTCATAAGTACTTATTTTATGTACTTAGGATCTTGGGTTGTCAATCCAAGAACAACAACAAGGAAAACATAATTCAAGCATTAATCACCTAAGAAAAATAATAAAAGAAAAATCACACTTTTACTAATATGCAATGTTTTTACATAAAAGATGGAGAAATAAAATTAAAAAAAAAACAACTACATACTAGGATGAAAGGAACCTCTCTAGTTGAAGCTTCAAGTTTGGATAAGCCTTCTTGAAGAGAGATGAGCTATGGTAGAGAAAGGAGATGGGTAGAATAATGGAGGAATTACACTAGTGAGGGGTCTTTTCTTTCATGAGAGGAGAGGGATGCTTATGCCTTCAATTTTTAAATTTTTGTTCTCTTTCTTTCCTTCTTTGTTTCAAGTTTGTAGCATGCAATCTTCTTTGTATGGCAAGTCCCTTCCTTGGCCAACAAGTCTTCAAAGAAATAGCAAGGTGAGTGAGAGATTTTTGGTGCTTTCCATGTGCAAAATTGCAATCCCGAGTATAAATGATAGCACCAACTTCCAGAGGCCATATCTTCCTCGTTTTAGCTCCGATTGAAACAATCTTGGGTTCTAAAGATATCTACTCGAAAAGAGCTTTCCAATGGTGTATGAATTGGACCAATCCGATGGCTGGATTAAGAGTTATTACCATTTTAATCTTGCTGCCTATGAAAAATCCGAAAATAATTGTGCACATATGGAATGGTAGTTTTGCAATGGGGTGTGTGTGGGACCCATGTGGACGTCCAAAGGGATCTTGGGATCTTTCTTTCCTTATTTTTTTACTCTTCTTCCATCTTTGGTTTGCTTCCAAGCTTCTTTGATTGACTAGTCAATCTCTTTTAGCACACTTTCCTTTCTTGAATTTGAAATCACAAATCTAGCTTTCCATTGTTGCCTTTTCAAACTCTCCAAAAATACCAAGATATGTGGGTCCACCTTAAAAGATGTGCTACCCTTGATCTCTCTCAAATTTCACTAATGTGGGTCCCATTCTTGATTTCTCCTACACAAATTAAAACAAATGGATTCAAGAATAATTTTATGTAAGGAATTTAAATGGACAATGCATGAGACCCTACTTGATGCACCGAAAATAATTGATTTTCCAAAAGTAAATCTCCAAAATGGCAGGTTTCATGAATTTATGCAAAAAGTGTGATTTTTGAGCAAATTATGCATGAATGCACTACAATGGACCCTAAATGCATAAAAACATGATTTGACACTAAGTAGAGTTCTTTAATATCAATAAGCCCTTAAAATTGTCCAAAATATGTATGAAAATGTGCACTTTTCAGGACTCATCAACTGGATTAGATGCAAGAGCGATAGCACTGATGTTATCACATAAAATAACTGGAGGGATTTTTAGAAAAATGCCAAGATCTTTCATGACCATACAAATCCAGTATAGTTCTGCTGCAGTGAGAGCAAGAGAGCGATATTCTGATTTAGTGCTCGAGCGCGACAGAGAAGATTGTTTTTTCGCATTCCATGAAATAAGATTTGTTCCAAGAAAGACAGCATATCTAGAGGTAGATCTTCGATCATCTGGGTCCCTTGCCCAGTCTGCATCACTATATGCAGAGAATGTTATAGGGCCTTTGCAATAGTGCAGACCATGTGTGAGAGATCTTTTTAGAAACCGGAGCATATTCTGTTGGGCCTGCACGTGCTTTGTCTGGTGCTCTACAAGCACGAGCTTACAAAATTTTTCCCTATTGTAACCCCACTTGTAGAGCACCAGACAAAGCAGGGTCTGTGTACAGGGCCACTGGTACCATCCATGGTGACAGCCAACACCCCATTCTTCCAACTCAGTTCTGGCGTCTTCACAAACCTCCCCAGAATTGCCAAAACCTTCCTCAATAAGTCAAAGGTACTACCCTGCAAGAACCAAATAAAAAGACATGAGTGTAGATATATTGTAGTCCCTTTTGAATGTGCCATTCGCTAGGGGCCATTTGTTTCATATCATTGCATATCTAGTAATTTTATTAAAAAATGACCATGAAATAATCTCTCATTTAAAAGTTGAATTCAGGAAAAATGGAAAATCAATACTTAGCTCTCACCCTAATAATTCAAATATTAGGAAAGTCAAGGCCCATATACACCTCAATTTTAAAACGTTCACCGCTCACCTCATCAATAATCCTTGTTAAAACCTATTTCATATTGTCTTGATTTCTATGCATACAAACGGCCCCGTCATGATCATAAGAAACATTTGAAATGGGAATTACTGTTGGATTGTCATCTAGAAGAGGCCCTTGCCATCGAAATGGATGTTATCTGGGAATCATGGTCGATTCTCGATGAAGTCATCTACTGTTCCTCTCCCTGGTCATCCTTTTCCTAAAGACCAACGACTCTCTTCTCTTCATCATTCAAGGACATGGGTTCCTCCAGAGCACCTGCCGTCTTCCATTCAGCAGTCCCTCCTTCTTCTCCTCAAGGATCAATTTCTAACTCCAGACTCCAGTGATTCCCTCAGATGGAGAGATACTTCAGATGGGAAGCTTTCCTTGAGCTCAGCTTGGCAGAGAATCAGGCACAGAGCTCCTCGTCTCCCATGGCCAAAGTTGGTATGGAATTCCCTCTCCCCTCCTAGAGTTAATTGCTTTGGATGGCGCCTGATGCACAATAAACTCCCCTCAGACACTTGGCTCAAGCGGTTGGGTATTTCCTTAGCCTCCAGGTGCATCCTATGTAGAGCAGCTGAAGACTCTGTGGGTCACCTCTTCTTCAACTGTGAAGTAGCAAAAGCAACTTGGTCCTGGTTGCTCCAAGCGGCAAAGGTTCCTCCCCCTCCCATTTTCTCAGCTTCCTCCCTATGGTCGTCCTTCTCCAAAGCTTCAGATGCCAATGGCTACAAACTCATGGCTGCAATTTTCATCACCGTTACATATGGAAAGCCCGAAATGAAGCAATCTTTGAAGCTCGCAGGCCCTCTCTCCACTCCATCCAGGTCCTTCTAAAAGAAGCTATCTCTTTCTCTCTCAAGCAAATGAAATCTCCTTTTGTCAGCCCCCACATCTATGCTTTGTTTGCTACCTTGAGAGTTTATCCAGAGAATAGCTAGCAGAGTCTTCATGTAGTTAATCTGGAGAGCTCAGTTCTTCCTTGGCTGTAGTGTTCTGTTCTCCTTGTGGCATTTCTTTTTCTTGGCTCTAGTGTTTTATTTTCCTTGTTGCAATTCATTTTGAGGGTCATTCACTGACCTTTGTATTCTTTTTTCCCTCTTCCTCTTTTTTCAATACAATTTACCCCTTCAGCAAAAAAAAAAAAAAAAAATCTACTGTTCCTCTTTTGTCTCCTTGAATGTGATATTTTCTCATCTACTCTTAGGGCATGTTTGTGTAACACTTTTCCGCGGAAAAGTTGACGATTTTCCTCGGAAAACTCATTTTTCCAGCGTTTGGTGTGGAACAATTCCGCGGAAATGATTTCCTGCCTAGTCAGCATTTTCCTTGATAATTGTGGAAATGAGTTTCCCATGGGGGGGTATGGGAAATGGTTTTCCTCGGAAAACTTCTCCCTCTTTTCCTCACTCTTGTCTATTTCAACCTAAAAACCCTATAACTTTTTCATTTTTTATTTCTTTATATAAATTATTATTTAATGTTAAATAAATAATATACATGTTAAGTTATTTTTCTTCAAAAAATTATATCACCAAATAAGAAATTTTGATTTTCTAAAAGGAATCCACAGCCGCACCAAACAACATCTGCACCAATTCAATGAGGAAACTCTTTTTACACCAAACATGAATTTCTAAATTCTACGGAAATCCTTTTCCGAGGTTTTCATTTCTATGGAATTTGCTGACGTGGCAATTTCCTCTTTCCACGGAAAGGGTGTGTACACAAACGTGCCCTTACTGTTCCTCTTTTGTCTCCTTGAATGTGATATTTTCTCATCTACTGTACCGTTCCTCTTTTGTCTCCTTGAATGTGATATTTTCTCATCTACCGTTCCTCTTTTGCCTCCTTGAATGTGAGATTTTCTTCGTACTTCCATATCACATATAAGGGTAGGAAGCTTATTTGGCTATTGGTATCAAATTAATTAAAGAACAGGATAACAACAATCAGAATAAGTATAAGTACTGATTCCTCCATTAGTAATCATAAGGTATCTTTCTCCAATGATTAATGAATAAAATACCATCTCACCCACCATTTTTTTTTTATTTGAAACCAATAAATATCCAATGACTTGACTATTTATCATATGATTAGATTTTAAAGTCCTCTTTATGTTTGATAGGCCGATGGCCTTCATAAGCCGTACGAGTATTTTATTCTAAATAGATTGTAAATTGGGTCAATGACCTATTATAGATTTTAAAGCTCTCTTACGTTACTAAAGCAAGAAGAAAGTGAATGGGAGATTCCATTCACAAATTACTGATGGCACAAGTCCCGCCTAATTAGTATGTCAAATTCTAGATAGATTAGGATCCTCTACAACTTCAAGCAATAGACCCTTTATTGTTTTTCAAAATAGGACACGTGATTGAATTTGTATGGTCCACTTGCCATGCCATAATAAGACTCACGTCGACTTGATATAAATGACCATTGGATATAAAGCCACGAAATGGACAATCAACATATAAATTGTGAGGTTTCTATGCTATTTGTGAAAGAAACCTTATACCAATCCAAAAACTTAAGTTGATAGGTGGAACGTTCAAACAGGTTTATGAATGCTCTTCAAACTCATTACTTGGGCGATGTGGGATGTGAAACTTTCCTAACACTCCCCCTCACGTGCAGGCCCAACAGATTTTATGGAGGGATCGACCACGTGGACTACACAAAAACAATAGGAAATATATTGGAACTGTATGTGAGGGGGAAGTGTTAGGAAAGTTCCACATCCTACATCGCTCGAGTAATGAGTTTGATAGGGTTTCATATACCTATTTGGGCCTTCTACTTATAAGCTTAAGTTTTTTGGATTAGGATATGATATTTTACGGATTGTCCATTTCGTTATCTTACGTTGCCACAATATCTTATTTTGAAAAATGCAAGGATAGAATTATGCGGGTGAAGTCTAGTATTTCTTTTTTTCGACAAAAGAGAAGATTTCATTAAAAGAAGTAAAACAACACACCAAACACACCTATGCTGGTATTTTGAATTGTTGTTGATCTTGGGTAGCAGTAGGTGATGAGTCCCTTCTTGTGGTGTTTGCTTTGTTAGTTTTTCCTTCTCTTTTGTTTTATTTTTTATTTTTTATTGGGTGTTGTATGAATTTATTCATTTAAAAAGTAAACACACCAAAGACATGAGAGAAGCTTCGGCCAAAAAGCTGGAAGAAAAAGATTCCTCCTTTTCTTTATTTGATCCAATGCAACGTCTTCGTCAAGGAGTCATGACTCTTGACTTTTTAAAATAGGCATCTGCATCAGAAGTACGTAATCAAGTAATTTGCAATTATCTCAATGAAATTAGAAAGCCCACCTTTAAAGAGAAACAATTTCATAGGATGATTAGGTATAATATTTAAAACTCATAGGAGCAACAAGGGCAAACGGATACCTAGGGAAAAAAAATTACAACTTACAACGATGGAGTCATGTCAATTGTCATGACAATATCTTGAGGTTTGTTTGGTTGGAGGTTTCTTTTATGGTAAATCCAATTGCTCAATAATTTTGAATTTCCAATTTGATGGGTGAGAATTCATAAATCAGCACTGTTAAATGTCACACAAGTAGAATTCTCGTAATTTCAGTCTCCAAACATTATACTTAGCATTTGAAATGCCACGTTTATTAAGTATCATTAGTTAACCATTCCTACCAAAACCACAAAGTCTTATTAGAGGTGAATTCGAACTCACGACCTATTGGTTCTGATACTATATTAAATTGTCATTGCTAATCATTCTTACCAAAATCTTGAAGTGTTAGTATGAGCAACATAAATAATTTTCAATACTCCCCTTTAGGTGGAACTCACTTCTCAACAATTCTAATGTAATTACATGTAATGAGTATGGCTCATTCATGTACAATCACAACAATCTCTTCATTGTTGGCTGGATACCACTAAGAGCCACAATGTGGAGAACAAGCGCTTGCCCAGTTAGTTGGAAGCCACACCTTTCACCTGTTTGCTAGAGATCGATTCCTGGGTTGGATATGTTCTTTTCCCACGTGTTTGTGTGGCCAATATCTCCCATGTCTGTGGGCTCTCTCTTGGGTCTCAAACCCGTTGGTAAGGGTACCCCATAAAAAAACTGCCCCAATATAAGTACGTGGGGGCAGTAACCCATAACCCATATCCACCGCAAATCAAATGGATTAAAATTCTCTATCCATCAAATCAATACAAGTAAATAGTTAACCACCGATCTTATACCAATTAAAAACCGCAACAAAAAAAATACAAGCCCAAGCCCTTGCCCTTGGTAATTATCATAAAATACACCTTGGAGACTTTATTCTTTACAATGAACTCTCATAAGTACTTTGAAAATGTTGCAGTATTATATCTCCTATGTTATCCCTTGCTTAACTCTAAGGAATAACTCAGTTGGCCTAGGACCACGGTTTGCACCTGGAGGTTGTAAGTTCGAAACTGCACTAGGGGCTACAGGGGGAGTTTACCCGGCTTTCCTATGGCCCAGAGGGATTAGTCTAGCCCAAATGATTGGAAACCCTCCAATAGCGCAAAAAAAAAAAAAAGGTCATCTCTTGATTGGAATCATAATATTTGAGATAATGTCAACACATCAGCCCATATGCATGGAATTTGTCTCATCATCTACTCATTCAGATGAGTGAGTGGGTGGGCCGCTTTCAGGTCAAGTACCATTCTTGATCAGACATTCATCAGCTGGCTAGCTGACCATCCATTTGGTGGTTGACTGATGATTGAATTCGAGTCCTAGTGATTGATGAATTATGGCCCCAACTGTTGAATTGGGGCGTTCCACTGATGATTCAGTTCATGTCAAGAAGTGATTGAGGAATTATGGCCACTGGGTTTAAAACAGTGAAAGAAGAACAGAGTGCCAGGTCAAAGGTGTCCTTTTCATTATCTCTTTAAAGTTGTATGGTGGTTGAAGAAAAAAAAACCCTCAAATTTGGCTTTAGGAAAAGTCACATCAGCTTCTTTGAGCCCATTTGTGTGAATGTGTCTTTTCAAAAATACATATGTGCATTTTCAATAAAATGCGCTCGTTACTTAGGCTCATTTATGAATTTGTCATTTTAAAAATGCATATGTGCATTTTCAATAAAATGAGTCTCTCGGACCCATTTGTGTGGACGTGACTCAATTTAAAGGATGCATTCCAACTCTATAAATTTAGGTTATTTTTGAAGTTTTAATATTGTATTCAAAATGAGCAGAAATGCATACGAATCCTGTGTTTTAAAGATGAAACGTATATGCTGACGTGGATTAAGGGAAGAAAGGTTTGATTTTCATAATTTTTTAGTTGATTTGAATTTTTAATTATTTTGTTATAATTGGATTTATATGAAAGGGATATTAGTTTTAATATATTATTCAAGTCACACGAGACTTAATCTGTGTATCGCACAGGAGCTTCATGCTAGTAATATTGAAGAACAAACACCATACACCGAAGAACAAAAAAAAAAAGAGTAGATATTGCAGAAAAGCTTCATTGAACAATAGTCTGCAAAGGTTCCAGAGACAACTAACTACATGGAAAACAACAAATGCTATGGTTAAAGTACCAAATACCAATAAATTATAATTATAACTCCATTAAGACATAAGGCTATTAAACCTGTTGAAAATTAAAGTATTTTTGCTATAACTGTTAACTACGAGTTTGAATCCTAAGTAGAGTGACTTGGTGCTGAAATGTGCGGGAACGGGCTCCACTTGAGGGAGTGTTAAAAAGAGTTTTCACTGACTCTACTAATGCATAAGGTTTTGATAGGATTCACCAGTGGAGGAAATTTAATAAAATCAAGGGTTGCGGTGATTTGATTGGACTGATTTTTTGGCTGATCTTATCCACAGGCGAGTTTGGATGGATGATGAATTGAATTGAGGTGAGATAATGCCTTCATTATCCAGATAAAAAAATACCACTATCATATCAAAAGTACATAAATTCAAAATTCCTTCCTTCTTTTTAAAAATAAAGTTAAAAAGAAAACAACTTTATTTTTCCACTAAATGACAAAAATAAATAAATCGTCTTTTAAACAAAAGTTAAATTATTCCCTATCAAGCCACTAAAAACAAAAGATATTATAACCCCTTATATTTTATTTTCTTTTAATTTGATGCTTCATTTCACTTTATTTTAATTCACCATCCATCCAAAGGTCATCTAGCCTCCCCCCATTGATAGGCGGTGATGGACCCAGGATGTTCCTTTGGGTGGGGCAGACCCAAATTGGAAGTTAGGTTTTAGGGCAAACTTTTGATTTTTATATAGATTTTGGGAGTAAACCCACAAATTTCACCTGGGTTTCGAAAGTAGACCCAAAACTTCAAATTTTGGAAGCAGAACGATATCCAACCTTGCCCCAGTGCCATATATGTAAGTCCACCAAAGAAAAGTGATAAAAATAGCTGGCTTGAATCTGTCTTTCTCTTCCTATTTACTTCTAGATGAAAGAAAGGACGAAATTGCTTTGCATTTGTCAAAGTTATTTACTTTTTTTTTTTTTTTTTTTTTTTGTTGCTAACATGGGAACCCGCCGACCCTCCTTTGGGAGATCATTGGTAAACTCACGGATACATAGAACCACCCACAAGCCCTATGTATCGGGTAAGGCCTTAAGGATTCAAAGGCAAGACCTCCTTTATATGAAAGAAAGGACAAAATTACTTTCCACGTGTCAAAATACCTCTCTCTATCTTATCTCTCTCTTTGACTAAGAGAGAAGATAAAAGTTAGGCCTCTACCAGTAGCTTGAAACTGTGTCCTTCGTTCTCTGCGTATAAAAAAAGATACTTGCCGTATGGGTGGTCATAAAGATGAACAGTCCGTTTTTTAAAACCACTAAACCACTATTTAAACAATTAGATAGCTGTATGAGTGTTAAAACTAATATCGCACCAAATTTGAACCGTTGATCGTGACGGTTTGAATGGTGGTTTGGTGATCCCATAGTAAAGAAAAAAAAATACGCGAACTGTTCAATTGATTGTGGGATATTCTACATCTCTACGATATCGCAAGCTGCGATATCCTACGGATCAAACAGCTCTGCGGTAAATATATACTTTGGGTTGTTTTTGGGCAATTGTCACCTTTATGACCGTCCTTACGGTAATTGTCCCTAAAAAAAATCCCCACCAAATTGCAGAAACAGGTAGATCAACGAAGGAGGAGACAAGAACCTGCTGATGTACAGCCCGTATTGCTTGATCAAAACCATCAAATGTACAACCAGCAAGCCAAAGGGGCTTTCGTTTGAAAGGGTGGGGCGAAGGCTAAAGTTAGGGGGTGCATGAGCCACTGGCTCATAGCCCTCCTGAGCTATTTCGCGATCCAACCTGGGGCGACCGCACCCAGGCCTTTACACATCGGTCCACCCCTGTTGGTAGGCATGCTCTAAGTG
This sequence comes from Cinnamomum chago, assembly GCA_038049695.1. NCBI lineage: Eukaryota > Viridiplantae > Streptophyta > Magnoliopsida > Laurales > Lauraceae > Cinnamomum > Cinnamomum chago. Next base: position 70,512,709 of record CP142459.1, read on the forward strand.
GGACCCATGAGTGCTCGTAAGGGGGGAGTTTTCCCTTTGGCTAAACTCATTTTCTATTATATACTAACATCAAATCATGCAAATTAATCAGACCATCCCTCTTCACCTAATAGAAAGACTTCAACATCATAAAATGGCATCATACTTTGTACATGTAACTCTTCAAATGACAAATCAATCCATACAACCAGACTAGTGAAAATCATGCGGCCCGTGCAGGATGTTGGGTTAGATCAAGGCGACCAATGAAGGACTCTACCAGCGAGACATAGTAAAGATGCCTCCCAATCTTTATCCCACCAGTGACAATTGAGAGGGCAGGGTCTGAGTACAGGGCAATGGCTTGACCCTCCAAGCTAACACTTAACACCCCAGCATCCATTTGCACTTGGGGCACCTTCACAAACCTCTCCAATATCATAATGGCCTTCCTCGCCATTGGATACCTCATCTGTATAGTCCAAGACAATTTCCAACCCTACAACAACAATAGCAACACAAGCAAACAATACTCATTGTACTGAAGATAAATAATGAGGGATGATTCATTAATGTCCCTCTTGGTTAGGGACTAGGGGAGCTCATGGGCTTGGATGAAGTCATAGAAAGCCTGAATCCTAGCCCGACCCGAATAAGCAATGCATATAGTTTAATTCCCATGCTGAGCTTGGGCCTGATGTAGCCCTGTGTTTATAAAGGCGGGGCTGAGCATGGATATGCCTCAGCCCAGGCTAGCTTGAACCGTGGACATCCTTATTAGGGACATGAGTGTGTGTAAGAGTCCCCAATGCAGCATAAAAAAGGGGGTTGATTGATTAATTACCGCGAATAATGCAACCCAGAAATGTCCCTCTCCATCATATCTAATATTATCAGGATAACCTGGCAAATTATCAATGAAATCCTCCACTGATCCTTTCTTATCACCTTGTATATGATATTTTCTGCATCTCCTCCTGACATTAACATAACACAAAGATTAAGTTCTCCCATTTTGTGAGCTTAAAAACAACAGAAAAATACAATAATGGGCATCTTGAAAAGGAGAGAGTAGTAGATGACACTATATACAGTAATTAATTAGGATTAGGAAACTTACAGTGGGGTCTCACAGAAGACTAAGAAGTCATGGTGGGGTGAAAGGGCGACCCCATTGGCGAAGTATAGGTCATGTAGGAGGACTTGGGTGAGATTGGTTTGTGGGTCAAAGCTCATGAGACGGCCATGAGGTTGACACTCCAGAATGTCTAACCTGGCCTCTTCAGCATTGTACTTGTATGATGCATCTGTGAAGTAGATCATGCCATTACTTGCCACATCCACGCCATCAGTCAGTCCGAATTTTACCTGATCAGCCTCATCTGTGAGTAGATCAACTGCTCCTCTCGTCACCCTTAGTAGTCCCTGATGACCATATGCAGATGGAAGTTAGTATGAGAGTTTTCACATGGGCAACTTTTAATCTAAGTTTAAAGAATGGGCTTGTGTTAACAATATCAATGAATAACATGATTAACCATCACCATCATCTTGCCTCAATAATGTTGGATCGACTACATGAATTTTGTTGCTCCATTCTGATCCATCTTAGGACAAAAAAGATTGAAATTAATTCACAGAATTTACATTTTTAAGATATTAACTACCCATTTTTTTTTGTGTTCATCATTGCTTACACTATTATATGATGTTGTTTTCAGTTGTACATAGATTATTTGTAATTTTCAACCCCATGGAGTGAAGTGTTTTTATTTGGTTTTTTTTTTTAATGCAAAATCAATGGTAAGTTTTTGTTTTATTTAAAGTTAGGTGTATTACTTTGTAGATCGAGTGTTTGAAGATGAGTGTATGTCACTTCTAATATGGTGAAATTTGGTCTAATCTGCATTCAGTGGAGGTGTGTGATTCAAATTGATTGGATTAAGAAAAGGTGAGCCCACATGGGCAATGGAAGTCATGAAAAAAAAAAAAAAAAGAGCTCCCATGCAAACATGGATCAATTTTACCTTTTTTCCCCCTAAATCAGTGATAGATCGAGAACATCCTGGGCCCATCTATCTTTAGAATCATATATAGTAAATTGACTTGAGTATTTTATTTGTAACAAATCTTTATCCACTTTACCAAATTATCCTTCCAACTTACTTACCAAATCACTTATAATTAGAATCTCCAGCATATATTAGGAATGCAAGTCTCGAGGATTCCTTCTTTCTTCTTGGGAAAATTGGTAAAAAGCTTCCCATGCGCCTTTCATTAAATAAGTTGATGATAGAGACTTTTTTTTTTTTTTTTTTTTAAATTTTTGGGGCTTTTTGGGGTAGGTCCCTCATAATTTGCTTTTATAGCCTAAGGTCCACAATATTTTATCGTACCGGCAGTAGTCCTATCATGAAATGATACACTGAAAAAGCCAAAAAAGCCCCTATATACGTCAACAAAAAAGCTTCGCTTAAAACCGCTTAAAACCATTTCAGAGAAGCAAAAATCAGATTCATCTGAATCGTAGAAGCAAAACGCGAATCCGAAGAAAACTGCGAAATATAGAAGCAAACTCAACTGATCGAAAACCTCCATCATCTGAATCGTCTTCACTTGGTTAGAAATAATACTTCTTCCATTCCGAAAAAGATGTACAAGATCATTTCTTCTGAAAAAACTAAAAACCTAATTTGATTTCGTTCTTCTCTAATTTTATTTATTTTTTATGCTCAACTCTATGTAGATAGTGGTTGAAACAAACCTCAATTCAAGATAAAAAGCAAGCGAAAGTCATATAAATTTGTTTGAAATTCAGATAAATTTGTTCGAATCCCAGAAAAGTTGTTCGAAACTCAGATAAATTTATCTAAGTTTTGCCAGAAGTTCAGGTAAGTTTGTCGAAAATTCAAATAAATTTATCTGAGTTTTGCTAGAAGTTTAGGTAAGTTTGCTGAAAACTTAGATAAATTTATTTGAATTTTGGCAAATTTATCTTAGTTTTCGTCCAGTTTATCAGAGTTTATGTTAAATTTATCTGAGCTCGGCGACACCAAAAGTCAAAATACGGAAAATCAGATTATAATAAAAATCGAAATCCAAAACAAGAACACTTGATGACCATGATCCAATCGAAAAAAGAGAGAGAGGGAAAACAAGCAAAAGAGCAAACTGCTCTATTCAAATTAGTTGTAGAGAGAGAGAGAGATTTGACAGAGACTTTAGATGAATGAGTATGAGAAAGTAAAACCGTTTCTATCTTTGAAAAAATGAAAGAAAAAGAATCAAAAGTCATGGTGGCGACAGAAGTCGATGCTCTGCAACGGTACTTTATAACTATGGAAAGAAACTGAAAATGGAAAATAAGAGAGAAGAAGATGGAAGGAGAGAGAATAAGAGAGAACTTGGCCTACGAATAAGGATTGAAAGGGGTAAATTAGTCATGAAAATATATGACGTGGCGAATTAGGGACCTTTCATAAAAATATCTCCAGCTGTCTGCACTATAGACATTAGAGAAAAAGTTATTGGACTGGATGCCTTAGAAGACACTGCTTAGGGACTGTTGACTAATTTACCCATTTTTTATGTAGAGACTTTTGTCTCTTCTCAGATCATGGCTGATAGAAACTATAAATAAAAATATGGGTAGATGCTGTTAATAATATAATATTTTTTTGGTCGTCTGTATTCTTTTGGGGAGACTAATCCTAGCTCTTAATTCAACTACAAGGTAAATAATTGGTCATGGTTCTTCTATGTAATTGTTAAAGAGTTTTTTTTTCCCAACCCTTTAGGTGAGACCAATCCCTCCGGATCCAAAGAGAAGCTGGGTAAAACCCCTGTGACCCCCATGTGGCAGCACAAGTGGACTCAACCTTCGGTTCCCGAAGATGGAAAACCGAAATATGGAGGAACCGTGGTCTTGACCACTCGGCCTTGAGGAGTTTAAGAAGAGGATTTTCTTATTTCAAAGGTATTATATTGTGTTTGGTTCGTGGTTTTAATTCTAGGCGGAAATGGAGTTGTATTACTCTCATGGATGATACCATTTTTCAAAGTGTTTATAACTCTAAAACTTTAAAATGTATTGAAATTACATCCTCACAACTATATTTTTTATTCACATCTAAAGAACTTTTAAATATTTTTCCTAAATAGAAAAATATTATTAAACCAAACGCACAAAAAAGAGACTACAAGAATCCTTGTCCCAACATCTACTACATGAAATTTGTTTTTCCATTTCAGTATATTACGGAATGCTGATTTTCAATATTCATGTTTTAGTTGTGATAATAGTTTTTTTTATGTTGGCTGTTAACCTAATGCAACTCTCATCTTTTATCCGGACTAAGGGCCGGCAACTATAAACTTCAAAGTTAATTGGACTGAATTATTGAATCAAAATTCTCAACCCTATGTCAACCTCCATCTCCGCTTTCTCTACATCCACATGGCACTTGCGGCTTATTTGCGCACCCTCGTAGAAATCCGGCTATTTTTTCGGATGTGGGCTGCAGTGGCTCAGTTTTAAGCCCATAATCTTTCACTTGGCCTAATTTCCTGGCCAATCATTAAATGATCTTGGTCTCAACCAATATAGTGTTCAAAGTTTTCTTGGCTTGACCCATTCAACACAAAGGGTGCATATATTTTTTTCAAATGAGCTGGTCTTGGGCCTGAGTTTTAGGCCCATAGACTGGACTGAGGCCTGAATGTTTAAGCCCAGATAGGGCCATCAACACCCTTTGATTGTACACCTCTAATCATGTATAAGGGCACATTTGTGCAAGCTGGTATTCAAAGCTTTTCCCATGTTTTCATTTTCAGGATCAGACCTTCCAATAACTCATGTTTTTTATGAAAAAAAATTAATAGCGCATAAAAAACTGAATCCTTCTCTGCACAAATCAGGGAAAATCTTCGGCTCATGGAACCACTTTGATGCTTTTTTTTTTCTTTTTTAGAAAGATAGAAAATATGAAATGTTTTCCCTTATTCAAAAATTAGCTAGATCAAATTATCTTATTCCTTGATTTAATGATTTTAAAATTTGTTGATCTTTTAATCATCAAATTTTTTTTCTTTTTATTTTAAATTCAATTCAACGGTGAATGAGTAAAGATTCAATGAACATAAAAGTGGTCATGCACCCGATCACCAAAGAGCTGCAGTCCGCTCGCAGGAGAAAATTATTATTACTTAAGTGTTCCCTAAAACTAAATTGAGATTTCGAAGGGCCCTCAAAATTATCCAAATACCCTATCCAAGATTTTTAAGGAAATCCAAAGATTAAAAAAAAATAAAAAATGAAGAACATTTATTTATTATTCATTACCTTGTAAGCATCGGCGACGATGAGCTCCTTATCGGCTCCAAAAGCGACACCAAGTGGCCTGCCACCAACATATGTCCAGTTCTCCACCGTAACAGACGTCTCTTCTCCGGCGACGGCCACCCTCTTTATCCACCCATCACCACAACCAGTATAGATGACACCCTCGTCGGCGTCATAGGCCAAGTCCTCCGGCCCAGGAAGAAGCCCATCACCCAGCCTTTCCGATGCGGCGAGCACGTGGCGGTTGCTCATTGGCACGGCTCTTGAAGACCATGGACCATGGTCGAACCCAATATTGGCTCGATAGAGCAGCACTGCCACGCCAACAGGCCCCACCACCAATACAATAAGCCAGGCCGAAAGTGTAGCTACAGATGATGATGATGATGAAGCAGAAGAAGAAGATCGTGGCTTTGTTTGAGAGGTAGTTGTAGAAGTGCTGTTTTTCTTTGTACTTGTATTGGCCATGGAATAGATGAGACAAGAGAGAGAAGAAAGAGATAAAACTCAAAATTCTAATGGAAAGAGATTTATGCATTGCATTTATAAGGGACCCATGGTTTGAAAAGTACAAGGTGGTAGGTAGAGACAAAATAGATAAGATTGAGAATAGAGCCTGCTACAAGGCCCAACTGGGGGACCGGGCCCGAAATCGGTCTCCCAGCCGGGCCGTTTAGACTTTTGCTTGAAAATATGTCTATGATATGAGAGATATTCTCGAGTCCAACTTTACAGTACAACCTACCTATTAAAATTCGAATTATTCAAATTAAATGCCCTCTTGTTATATGGGGTACCCGTCGATTTGAGGTTTTTCCATGGTTTGATTGGCTGTCTATGGCAATGAATGTTATGCATAAAATTGATATGGGGTACCCGTCGACTTGCGGTTTTTCTATGGTTTGAAGTTTGAACGGCTGTCTATGGCAATGAATGTTATGCATAAAATTGTATTAATCATATTTTTGTCACAGAGTCCATCCATAAGTGAAACGAACTCCGGATAAATGCAAAATTTAAGAATAATTCATATAGTTGGAGGATGTCCTTTTTTTTTTTTTGAGATTTCAAGAGCTGGCCAACTAACTTAGGATTTCTCTATGTTAAACCCTGATAGGATCCGGATTGGGATGAGGAGAAAGAGATGAGACTATTCTTATTATAGTACTGTGTCCCTTGCGCACTTGGACAATGCAAGCGGCTACTGGGATGGGGCAGATTTGATTGCTGAATGGGGATGATTTTGCACTTCAATGATCGCATGAGGATGATCTGGGATATGATGATCTGATCTTGAAAACTGGTTGAAAAAAACTAGATTTCCTTTTAAAAAGTATATGCCCGTGTTGATATGGGGCCCACCTTGAAGAATCAGTAACTGGATCAAGAGAGATAATTAAGATGGGTATATTGTGGATTATGACTGTAGGGGCCTGCTTTGGGTTGGGCTTGCGTGAATAATCCGTGCCGTTTCACATTTGTGCCGGCTTGGATTAAGTAATAGAAAACCCCAAACCCGACCTGGTCCAACTTTATCCAAACAGCCCAAAGCCCAAAGCCCAAACCCCCTATACTATGGGGAATTTTACATATATATGTATATATATATATATATATATATATCTATGGCACCCCCAATTTTATCTTATTCTTTTTATTTTTTATTTTTAGGGCTTTTAATTAATCAAATCTGCTTATATCAAACCTAACCCTCTTATGTGGCAATCCGCTCAAATTATTTTAAGAATAGTAATATACACTATTGAATTGATCATGTATACAAATATAATCATGCATAGTGCCTGAATTGGTAATTGCCTTATAGGCTAGGCTCCACATGCCACGTCTAAGCCTGAATCATAGGTTTCAGATTGGGCCCAACAAGCCACAACATAGCTTGATCCACACAACTTCCCATTTTCTTTGAAATATCAGTAAGAACACATTTCCATTGTCCTCTCCATTCATTCCAACACTTTTCATTGATCAAAGCAGGCCTTCAGTTACTATAAAACAGAACTGGAAAATGCTTTAACAGATCCATATAGATTATTCAACTAAATCTAAGCCGTTCATCACATGGTACGTGCAGGGTGTATGGCCAGATCAAGTCTGCTGATGTAGTCCTTTACCAGGGAGCCAAAGTAGAGATGCCTCCCTATTTTAACACCACTTGTAACACCAGACAGAGCAGGGTCTGTGTACAGGGCCACTGGTTTTCCTTCCAAGCTGACACCCAATACCCCACTCTTCCAACTCATTTCTGGCACCTTCACAAACCTCTCCAGAATTGCTAAAGCCTTCCTCAGAAATGGATACCTGGACATCAAGTATAAGGGAAAAGTCCTACCCTGCAAGAATCAAATAAAAAGGTGTATAGTATATAGTCCATTTTGGTTGTGACATTCACTTTGGGCCATTTGTTTGATGTAATTGACATCCTGGTAATTTTGAGACTTGTATATATGATTAAAATTGAAGAAACACGGGTGAATATCAGAAAACGACCATCAAATAGTCTCCTCTTGGAAAATTGAATATAAGGGAGATGAGAAATGAATACCCATCCCTCTCCTAGTAATCAAATCCAAGCAAAGTCTCCATCTCAAGAAAACGACTATCAAATAGTCTTCCCTTGGGAAATTGAATATAGGTGAGATGAGAAATGAATACCCATCCCTCTCCTAGTAATTCAAATCCGAGCAAAGTCTCCACCTCATTTCTAATAATCCTTTTGGAGTTAGTTTGGCCGTTGATTTCTATATCTTTAATTTCATGCAAACAAATGGGCCTATTAATATGATCATAACAAGCATTTAAAATGGAAATTACTGATGGAAATGCGATCCAGAAGACGCCCACGCCATCAAAATGGATGTTATCTGGAAATCCTGGTAGATTATCGATGAAGTTATCCACTGTTCCTCTTTTGTCTCCTTGAATGTGATATTTTCTACACCTTCTCCTGCAGATAGAGATGGAATGATTATTTTTATAAGTTTGATAGGGAAAGAGAAATAAACTACGTACACCTTCTCCTGCAGATAGAGATGGAATGATTATTTTTATTAGTTTGATAGGGAAAGAGAAATTTTATTTCTGTTCAGGGTCTAGTAATAGTCTATTGATGTAGGGGAAGGGGTTGGTCTTGATGCCAAATAAAAGAGGATTGATACTGGTAGCCATCTGATCCAATATTTGGACGTGCTGTATCATTGCTTTTCCAACACATAAAATATGAGACTTCACTAAATCAACTCATATCAGTGAGCAAAAAAGGATATGATTTACGTCACGGTTCCTTCCTCTTTCGGAGTTAGAGGTCTTGCTATTGATCTCCGGTACCCCTCTCTTCAGGAACCGAATGTTGAGTCCACTTGTGCTACCACTTAAGGGCCACAAGGGTTTCACCCGGCTTCTCTCTGGGCCTGGAGGGAATAGTCCAGCCCAAAGGGTTGGGAACCCTCCGTTAGAAAAAAATAAAAAGTGGTCTGATCAAATGAATGATTTCTTATTATATTCTTGATTTTTGTATAAATTGAGATGGATTTTCGTAATTAAGCCAGGTAGAATACTATGCATTATACTGTCGCGCTTGTTTAAATCTTATTACCTGTATCATGCAATATATATATATATATATATATATATATATATAATTCCATGACCTACACTTTATACTCTCTAATCCATTCCTAATATCTCTAATAATAAAATTTTAATCACATCATTTACATTACTACAACAAAAGAAGCACGAACCCCCTTATTTATAATCATTATCTTCTTAGCTCCATTTTACGTAAAAGGGTACAAAGTCAATAAGGTTACTTTCTAAACTAAGACACATGACATAGTGTGAGACCCATTAGCCGATTAAATATTAAAGGGCTTCGAGGCAAAAAAAATTATGTCCACTAAATGGTGCTAGCCATTCCTATGAATTAGACCACAATCAAAGTTTATTTTGATAGTTTATCTCATGATCTTAAACTAGATACTGACCAAAATCCAATGGTCAGCTGACTATTTTTAGATAGCTAAATCATAAAGTCTCATTTATTTGATTGGCCAATGGGCTTCCTCTAGGACTGTTTTATTTTGAAGAGATCACAAAGCATGCTTCTATCTGATATCCAATGGGCTCAATGAACTCTACTAATGAACTATTTTAAGTAAATCTTTGAGCTCTCTCATATTTGATAAATAAGTGGTGCATATCATAACTAAAGCAAGAGAAGAAGGTTAATGAGGGATTTCATTCAAATTACTAATAGTACTAACTCGGCCCTATTTATTGTGCTGAATTCTTCGTAGATTGGGATCCTCTAATTTTACGCTTTAATCGCTCTTAAATTTGGAATCCACGAGATAATGACAAAAGACCTCTAAATGACAGTAGAGTCATTGGACTCTGATTAAATTTTTTTAATGGAAAATTCAAAATGTAAAACCTTTGCCTGTTCTACTTTTACTTAATGGCAAATTTGTCCATACTACTTTTATATATCTGACAACTTTGCCCATGCAATTTTTACCGCATGAAAAGTCTGCTATTCCTATTTGAATCGAAAATACTAAACAATCTATTTGTAGAATGATCTAATTTAATAGCTTATTAAAATAGTTTTATTTAAATAGATCTATTTGAATCAACGCATTTTCAAACAGATAAGACTTGCCAAGTAATTCTCAATTATCTGAATTAAGTTAGAAACCTTTATATATATATATATATATATATATATTAAAGAAACAACTGCATGAGATGATTTCGTATATTCTTTTAAACTAACGGGAGAATTTCAAAGTAATTTGCTAATCTCAATCAAATTACAAAGCCCACCTTTATATATAAAAGAGAGACAACTCATGAGATGATTTAGTAGTAGTACAATCTGACTGTATGCCTATATAGATGTTCTAAAACCTAACATTTGATCTTTAACGGTTGAGATTTTATTAATACCCGTAGAGCCGTTTTTATCAGAAAATCATGACTTTCGCATAATTAAAGGATAAAATCATAATTTTTAGGCATCCTTTCAAAGACGAACAAGTTTAAAAGAAAAATTATTTAAATTTCCCCTGTTTAGAGGCAAATAATCATGCAATCAAATTCTAATGCGGATTTCACCAGTCTCATGACACCACTTAACCAAGAGTGTGTTTGTTATTTTGGCACAATACTTGAAAATAAAGGTGTAACTACCCTTCCAGCAATTGACATCAATCATGCCACATGGCTTCACAGGAGCAACATGGGCAACCGGATGGCCAGGGGAAACAAGTACTACTACAATGATCAAGTTTGTCTTCTACCAAAATGAATAAAAATGATAGAGTTGTCAGTTGAGTAATGTCTTTCTAGGGCTTACTCTACTGTAAATGCGTTCACAGTGTAACTTCATTGCCAATCACACCAAGTTCTTAGTGGGTTCTGGCTTTTCACTCATGGTGTATGAAAATGGTTTGGTTAATGAATTATAGCCCAAAAAAGTACAGGAAATGGTATTTATAAGTTAGAAACTTTTTAATCTTTTAATATTTTTATAATTTTTTCAAAATCTATAAAGACTTAAGATATGAAACTAACCGCAATCTTTATAGAGTGGATGTACTAATACATGTACGTGCGCGCCTTTTCCTCCTTTACCTATGTTATTGTTTACCGCTTAGTCTTGCCACCTTTCTAATATGTAAATGATTCAATGATTTCATTTATACACCATTTTTATATCTCATTTATGCTTGTGCATAAACAAACATGATCATTCACAATGCCACACTTGTTTATCATTTACATATATAAATGAGTGCGAATAAATGACTCCTAGGTGGCCTTTATGATTGGTTGGATGCACCAACCGCGACAATCTAAATTAGTGGGCCAACAGTTGATATCTACTGCAAGCAGAGGCGGAACTGTGTTGAGGCCCGGGGGGGCCAGCCTTTGAAAAAGTTGTTTTTTTTTTGAAAAAGTCTTTTAAAGCACCAAAATGCCCCCCCCCCCCCCAACCCCAAGGTTTTTGGATTTTTTTTCTAAGTTAAACCCCACCCCACCCCGGTCCCCACTCCCAACCCTTTTAACTTTCGAAAACCTCTCCAGACTCCAGTCTTAAGCCCTAACCCTCTTCAGCTCTTCCTTCTTTGTTTTGTTCGTCTCCTCTTTTTTTCCATTAATCTCTCATCTTTAGTGGTTAAAATTTTGCACGCCGTCTTCTCTATGTCCAGCATTTTCAAGGAACAAAATCATGGTTGAACTTATAACTATGTCAAAAATGAAACTTTAAAATATGATAGTTATAATAATTGGTGAAAAAAAAATTTATTCAAGTTTTGGCCCCCCCCCCCCCCCTTAAAGTTTTGGGCCCCCCCCCCCCCCCCCCCCCAAGATTAAATCCTGGCTCCGCCCCTGACTGCAAGTATAATGAATGAAAACCCCCAATCAATCAAAACCATAAAAGTAACCAGTTGAAGAGTGGATGTGGCAATAGGGAGACAAACTAGACCATTAACCACTGTCTTAAACTTTGTCCCACTGTAATGTTTCAGATTCTACCAGAAGACAATAGAAGTGTCGATCTTGCTTGTCTATTATGATATCTTTAGTCTTTAGAATGTGGATCTTGCCTATTAGATCTGGTGTAATCTTGTAGCTAGGATCTAGCTAGGATGCAATATTTACAGCATGAAAAGTCCACGATTCCTATTTGAATCGAAAATACTAAAAAATACTAAACAATCTATTTGTAGAATGGTCTAATTCAAATAGCTTATTAAAATAATTTTATTTTAAATAGCTCTATTTGAATCAACGCCTTCTCAAACAGATAAGACTTGCCCAGTAATTCTGAATTATCTGAGTTAAGTTAGATTCCTTTATATATATAAAAGAAACAACTCTATGAGATGTTTTCACATATTTTTTTTAAAAATAAAGGGAGAATTGCAAAGTAATTTGCTAATCTCAATCAAATTACAAAGCCCACCTTTATATATAAAAGAGAGACAACTCATCAGATGATTTAGTAGTAGTACAATTTGAATGTACGCCTATATGGATGTTCTAAAATCTAAAATTTTCCCCTTAACAATTGAGATTTTGTTAATCCCCATAGAGCCATGTTTATAAAAAAATCATGACTTTCGCACAATTAAAGGACAAAATCATAATTTTTACGGCATCATTTCAAAGACAATCAAGTTTAAAAGGAAAATTATTTAAATTTCCACTGTTTAGGAGCAAACAGTCATGCAGTTAAAATCCCGGATCCTACTAGCTAGTCGTACTGCACCACTCAGCCAAGAGTATGTTTGTTATTTTGGTACAACTAGCAGCAAAGCCCCGGGAATTGAAGATATATAAAAATTTAAGATTTTTTTAAATATAATTAATGAAAAGTAAATCTAAAATAATATATTATAAAGAATAGATTAAAGGAATTCTATTATGATGGATTATAAAATACACTAAAAATAATATCTTTATTTTTTAAAAGAAAATCCATAGAAACAGAAAGAAAAACCATATGCTAGTGGATTTGGGAAAAAAAACCCCTAACAAATTAATAAAAATAAGATCTTGCTCTCCTTGGAAAAAAAATAATATATAAAAAAACCCCAATGAAATTCACAAAATGTGATTATAATCTCTTTGAAAAAAAAATTCAAAAAATTCAAAGAAATGAAAATGCCCAATATAATGGATAATAATATGATTTTCACGTCTTAGGAAAAAAAAAAAACCTAACAAAGCCCACAAACATTATCTGAGATCTTACGTACAATCTCAGCTGTATTGTACCCACATTGGAATAAATTTTGATTTTTACATAATAATTAGTTACGATGATTTGATTATGCTTCTTTGACCCTTAATTTCTACTTATAAATTCAAAATTTGTTCGAATATGTAGTGACAAACATTTATTGGATTTCTTATAAATTAGTGTAGCTTTGCGCATGTGTTGGTGTGGGTGGCATGGGGTTGCTTGGCATCACCCAACATCTTAATACAAAAGAAGGTATTTAGTTTGTAAATGGGCTGGACCAGGGCCTCAATTTCAGGCATGTGAACTGTCATAAGATGAATATTAGGCCTCCACAAACTAAATTAACCGGGTTTAGCCTTAGATATATTTCGGCCCCCACTGGCCCATCGACTCCCTTCCTTTTCAAGCCATTATCAACTGAGAGTGGGGTACATAGCTTAGACGATTTGGATTGTACATAAATATTAACCTGAACTGCACATTTGAGAGTGTGGAAGGTTACTAATTTGGCAACATTGCTTGGTGGGCTCCTCAGCTTGATATCCAATCTAAGCTTCTTGTTTTAGTAGCTCCATTCCTTCCGTCCATCATTGGGCAATAAAATTCTCGAGATCATTCCAACGGTTCTTGATAGATTTTAGGACTAATGGTTGAAATATTTGAATGAGCCACAGAGTAGTTGTTTATATATATATATATATATATATATAAAATTAGTTATTCAATCCTATCCATAAGACGATTATCCAAATCGTAGAGATTTTAGGGATAAAAATGATCAAGAGAAAAGTTACGAAAATATAGATGGAGTGATAATGTTTCACAACTATTGAGATATGGGCCTATTGAGCAGTTATTCAATCCTATCAAGAGGATGAGAGATTTTAGGAAGTATGAAAATGAGAGATTTTAGGAGGCTGAGAGATTTTAGGGAAGTATTAGAGGGAGAGATTTAGAGTGGCCTATATTAAACCCAAATCTCTGTGTCTTTTTATAAGAGTTTTTTTTTAAATTATTATAAAGGAGAACTCACCTACGGTTGAGTCCCTAGGCCTGTCAATGGGACGGGCCGGCCTGAGTTTGGGTTGTCCAATCCCGTCCCGAAAATAAGACAGGCCCTCCGGGTGTTGTCCCATTCCGACCCTAAATTGAACGAGCGTACATCAAACCCAGTCCCGTACGGGCCCAGGCTGGGACAGGGCTAGGTCTGGGCTTAGCCCAATCCTGGACATAAGCAAAACATTCTCTAATTATTTCTATTGTCACCAGACACCCAGTGTGAACCGGACTTTAAATCCTCTTTTTTTTCCGGGCTTAGGACGGGCAATGCAATGCAACAAGCAACATGGTGGTGTTAAAAACTTTTTTTTTTTTGCCAGTGACAATAAAAAATCAATAGAAATGAATGAATATACTATAGGCTATATGGGTCAAGTAATGTAGGAACGGTTAAAACCATTTTTTTTCCAGTGAAAGTAGAAAATGAGAAAATCAATATAAATGAATGAGAATAAGTATCCTATATAAGTCAAGTTAAAGTAATGTTGGATCGGTTAAAACCTAATTAGCCGTTTTTTTATTATTAGTGAGGGGCAGTTTAAATAATATATAAATAATTATTATTAAATGACTTTGCAACGGGCCGGGCCAGGCCTAAACGGGCTAGGTTGTTTCTGCCCAGTCACAGTCTCATTTTGGCCGGGCTTTAAAATATATTGTCCAAGCCCATCCCACTGGGCTCAATTTTTTTAAAAACCCTGTATTTTCGGATTTGAGACGGGTCGGGCCGGACTTTCTATCTATTTCAACACATCCCAAGCAGGCGCATGAGTCCCCCACCTCCCCGCTCGAGCAATTGACATCAATGATTCCACATGGCTTCACAGGAGCACCATGGGCAAACGGATGGCCAGGTGTAACAAGTACTACTACAATGATTGTTGGCTTCTACCAAAAAGAATAAAAATGATATCAGTTGAGTAATCTCTATCTAGGGCTACTCTACCGTAAATGCGTTCACAGTGTAACTTCATTCCCAATCACACCAATTTCTTAGTGGGTTCTGGCTTTTCACTCATGGAGTATGAAAATAGTTTGGATAATGAATTAAAGCCCAAAAAAATTACAGGAAATGGTATTTATAAGTTAGAAACTTCTTTTATTTTTTAATAATTTTATAAATCTATCAAAATCTATGAAGATTTAAGGCATGAAACTAGCGGCAATCTTTATAGAGTGGATGTCCTAATACATGTACTTGGACGCCTTTTCCTCCTTTTCCTATGTTATTGTTTACCGCTTAGTCTTACCACATTTCTAATATGTAAATGATTCAATAAAAATGACTTCATTTATACACTATTTTTACATCTCATTCATGCTTGTACATAAACAAACATGAACATGCACAATATCGCACTTATTCATCATTTATATATATAAATGACCGGGAAGAAATGACTCCTACGTGTCTTTTATGGTTGGTTGGATCGCACCAACTGCGACAATCTAAATGAGTGGGCCAACAGTTGATATCTACAGTAAATATAATGAATGAAAACCCCCTATCAATCAAAACCATAAAAGTAACCAGTTGAAGAGTGGATGTGGCAATAGGGAGACAAACTAGACCATTAGCCACTGTCTAAAACTATCTGTCCCACTGTAATGTTTCAGATTCTACCAGAAGACAATAGAAGGTAGTAGAAGTGTCGATCTTGCTTGTCTATTGTGATATCTTTAACCTATTAGAGTATGGATCTTGCCTATTAGATCTGGTGTAAGCTAGGATCTAGCTAGGATGCTCTAAAAGTGTAAGATCCGTCAAAAGATACAATTTCTTTCAGCACAATTCCAAAGAACCTCATTGGTTCAGACTTTCCATGTTCACTCAAGCACCTATCCTTGTCATTGCTGGCCATCTATTCACATAAATAGAAATTCTAATGCAACAAAACAAAACCGATCAAATCACAAAAATAGGAATTTTAAAACATTTTTAAAAAGCAAATAAGGCTTTTTTAAAGATGAAAGCAAATGGAAAGTTGACATTTTTGTTAAGGACATCTGGTTGCTGTGGAGGCACCCAGGGGCCCATTGAATCTGGGTCATAGGCCTGGTTTGCATTGGGTCAAGACTTGTATCTTTCTTGGTCTTCTATGAAACTGCATAAGCTAGGATTTAGGTATAAATCTAGGTCCGGACTGCTTGGGCCTAGAACCATTCAGGTCTACATTACTACAGCCCAGTCAGGTTGGCTTGGATCTGAAGAAGCCCATAAAATGGGCTGAAAGACAGGCCTAATTACCATGCCTTCAAAATTCTTGAGTATTTTGCCCATCAAGGCTGTAAAAGGGTCCGGTGGCCGGGTTCCGATTGAGGTTGGAGGTGATCCATCATCATAAAATCCCAGTCTGTTGGGCCATTTCCCTTGACCAGTGGACCAGGATCAGAGATCACTGAGTCTAATCATGGATTTGATCCATTATTCTTGGGTTAGGTCCAGTCGGGGTATCGGTGCAAGTTGGGCTTGGGCTCAGGTTCACCCACTTCCAATTTGGGCCTGGCTTTGGTTAGATAAATACCTTTGCACCAATTTGGGCAGATTGGTAATGGAATTGTAGCAGGTGAGAGTGTTAATTAGATGGTTAAGAGCTTACAGGATGGTTTCACAGAAGACTAGGAAATCATGTCCAGCAGACAGTGCAACACCATTAGCGAAGTAGAGGTCACGAACGAGCACTTGGGTATGTTTAGTAGAGGGATCAAAGCTCATCAACCGTCCATGGGGATTGCCCTCTAAAAACTCCATCTTGTGCTCCCCAAGTTTGTATTTGTAAGATGAGTCTGTGAAGTAGATGACCCCGTCGCCGGCAATGCTCACACAGTTGGTCAAGCCGAATTTCACCCCCTCGGCCTCGTCGGTTAATAGCTCCACCCCTCCATCTTTGGTCACCCTCAACAGCCCCTACAACAACCACACCATGAATACATGAGTATTTAGGAAAGAACTATCATTATTATGATCATTGCCGTTGTCGTTATCATCATTATCAAAGCCTTAATCTATGTAATGATCCAGACGAAGCTGGCCTAATGCTCCCTTTTCTTTTAGTACAATCGAAATTATTGTTGGTCAAGTTTTTTTTTTTTTTGTTACCAGCTGTCTGTTTCACGTAATCCTTCTCTACCATTTATTCAAGCCACTCTTTGTCCTGTTTGATTAGACTATTTTTGAAAGCCAAGAAGATTTAAGGTCCGATTGGATTTTTATAAACTGAGTACTAGTAACTCTGAATACCTAAATCAAGGTTCGTGGGTTTGGATAACCTTAATTACCTTGCAAGGGACTTTGGGAAAATAATAAATTGAATAGAGAAACCAAAAGTTCTAAGACCCAAACATAGGCTTAGAGAAGTCAAATAAATTAATCAGTGCTGCTATCTATACACTACAAAAAGCTTTTCACACACTGTATTTAAAAAAAAAATTAACAATTAAAAATAAAAAAATTCCTAAACTACCCCGATCCCTCTCCTTCCCTCTCTCTTCCTCTCCCTGCTCCGGCAGCCCCGCCGCTGCAGCCCTTCCCTCTCTCTTCCTCTCCTGCTCCGGCAGCCCCCACCTGCCCTCATCCCAATCCCTAGCCCACCCATAGCCTTACCCCCATCGTCCTTTCAGTGTTGCAAAAGCGGAGGGAGAGAAAGGGAGGGAGAGGGAGAGGGAGAGGGACATGTGGAGAGAGAAGGAGGGAGAGAGGGAGGCTGGGTGGGGGAAAAGGGAGAGGGGTGAGGGTGGACGGGGAGAGGGAGAAAGGGAGAAAGAGGGAAAGGGCGGGCAGGGGTTGCCAGAGGTGGGCAGCAGGCGAGAGAGAGAGGGAGGAGGGATTTTGGGTGGGGGCTGACGGCGAGTGACGGAAGAGGGGGAGAGAGGGAGAGAAAGGGGGATATGGGGAGAGGGACAAGGTTGCTGGAAAGGGGGAGATGGGGAAAGGGAGAAGGAGAGGGCGGGTGGGGGCTGTTGGTGGCAGGGGAGAGATAGGGAGAGGAAGAAGGAGAGTGAGAGAAATCAACGTTGGCGGGGGCTGCTTGTTGTGGGGGAGAGGAAGAAGGAGAGCGAGAGGGACACTGAGGTGGGCGGAGGTGGCCGGAGCATGAAGATGGAGAGAGAGGGTAGGAGAGGGATAGGGGTAGTTTAGGAATTTTTTTTATTTTTAATTTTTTTTTTAAAATGCAGTGTGTGGAAAGCATTTTTGTAGTGTGTAGGTAGCAGCACTTTAAATGAATTTGCCTCCTCAACAAAGATCCATTATAAAATTATTTATTTACAAACATTCCATCCACAAATGCCTCTTACTAGATGAAGGGACATCTTGCTAACTATGTGGTGTTGTCCATGCACCATGTTTTGTAGGATAACCATAATTCTAGTCCTAGAGAAAAATAAAGCTGGTTTGTATATATGGAAATAACCTTAAAAGCATCAGCAACTATGAGCTGGTCATCAGCTCCAATAGCAAGCCCAATGGGCCTGCCACCAACATAGGTCCAATTCTCGACTGAGACCGACTCAACGGTCTCACTCAACTTCAACCGTTTGATCCACCCATCAGCGCAGCCGGTGTAAAGGTGGTGGCCATTGGCGCTGGAAGCCAAGTCCTCCGGCCCTGCTACAAGGCCGTCCGCCAACCTCTCGACCCCTCGGAGCACATGGTCGTTCCGTGCAGGCACCGGTAAGGAAGAGGACCATGAATGGTGGTCGGGCAATGGTGCTGGGTCGAGCCCATCTATTCTAAAGAGAAGAACTGCAACCAACCCAGGAATCATAAGCAATAGATGTGGCCACCAGCCCCATAAGCTGCTGGTACATGCCTTTGGAGTGCTAGTCCTTGTTGCAGCCATGGTGTGCATGTGTTACTAACTCATGCAGATTTTATAAGAGTGAGAGTGTGTGTGTTGAGAGAGAGTGGGGGGGGGGGGGGGGGGGGGGGGTGTTCCATAGTCAATATAAAGTATAGGCCTAAGATGAAGGAATGATTTGTCCATTACTAGTGGGTTTTTTTTTTTTTTTTTTTTTTCATACTTGTTGGGTCCACAGAAAACGACAGAAAAGAGGAATATCGTGGGGTTGGCCAGGGCAGGCTGCTGGTCTGGGGGGCCATATCATGAAATGGTAATGGTTTAATCAGGTTTGTAGCTACCAGAACCAAAATAATAAGATTGAGAAGAGAGAGAGAGAGAGTGTGTGTGCGCGTGACGGGACTGTCCTTGATCGGGCTGAAGGAACCACCACCATGAATTTGTGTGGTCAAGTAGGAACCATACAAAACTCACCAGTCATCCTTGGGGTACACCGACATGGATGAATGATATGCTTGCCATGTTATCACCCAAAACATACAGTTTTTGACACGGAAAGCATGGCCCACAGTACTATGACTTGGTGTTTTCTGGAGGACTTCTTTATGCAAGGGGAGAGTCTCAATCACCTATCGTATTTGTTATATATTCGTCTTAAGTGGACTAATAACACTCCGTTACGTTATTCAAAAAAATTTAGGTGATTCTCTTCATCTTATTTAAAATTTTTAAACTTCAAAATCACCTAAATTTTTAGATGACGTGGTGGAGTGTTATTTATCTACTTACGGTGAAAATATAACAAATACAATAGGTGATCCGGACTCACAAGGAGAGGATTCCGCACTCTACATATTTTTGTTTGCAGAGAAAGAGATGAATACTACATTCCTACCACTCTGTATTGAGAAAAATCAGTTTTTATTTTTTTTTGTCTATTTTTTTTAAGAAAAAATGTGTCGCACCAAAGAATAGAATGGGTTGTACAATAATCTTATTAAACTTTCTCTCTATGGTGAAATCTTCTACAAATATAGAAAAGCTATTTCCCCATAAATTAAGCTTTTACTCGTCCTCCTACTGTTGCTCAAGCTAGTTACGAATATGTGTGTGAATTTGAATCCCTTGTAAGGCTGAAAAATGATGGTTTTTGCGTTCCTTGGGTATAGTATATTTAAGACAGAATATGAGATTATTTATTATCTCAGTCCTTGATCTTGCCATATAATATTTAGAGAACAATTTCCGGTCAAACAATTTCGTATCTTCTAAGATCTATTTCATCCAAAATATACAATCGCATCTGTGTCTCCTCTTTATGCATTTTATGTAGTATCTTCTAATGATGTACATCATTTTAACTTAATTTTATATTGAGAATTATAAGCATAATTCAGGCAATCTTATGAGACTGTGTATCATCTCTTTCATGATCTTTTCGTGTCATATTTAGCGATGACAATCTTTTGTCCAACCATTTCATATTTTGTGAGATCCATCTCATCCAACATATATTTGTATATATATTCTAATAGTGGGATTTATCTCATTCATCATATAGAATTACACCATGGCAGATACCACCATGAGTTTTTTCTTCATTTATGTTTTGATAGTTTTGCCTTCCACTTTCTTTTCCTCCTACTTGTAGAGGCACAAAATGGCTACACATAAAAATATAGAAGAATTCAATGAAAGACACACACACCAAAAGAAGAGAAGAAGAAGAAGAAGAAGAAGAAGAAGGAGAGAGAGAGGGATAGGGAGAGAGAGAGAGAGAGAGAGAGAGAGAGAGAGAGAGAGAGAGAGAAGCTAAACAAAAAAGGGGGAATAGAGAAACTTAAAATAAGCGCTTAAAATAAGCGAGGAGCTCAAGTCTACTAATTTCAACGGTCTACATGTGAAAGGGTCGACTCATCCTATTTATGCCAAGTCGACCCAGAAGAATGGGTATACAAGTCCAGCACAGTAATCACAGAAATCCATGTTGACTCATCTCTCAAGATACTCGACAGTCACGGGAGGTCCATTGGCTTATCTTCTTTATCAGTTCGGACTACTCATGCATACTCTTCGACCTGAGAAAGAGACTCAAAGGAGATATTACTTTTTGGTCTCCATCAAAGAATGCATTAGTCGATTGTTACTTCTTAAAGTCCAGTACCATAAGTTTCAATTGAAATAGACACACTATCTACTGCATTTGTTGAATTGCCTCTCTCAGTCTCTCTTTTATTATAATGTTTTTTGTTTTTTTAATGACGTTGGTATTATTGATGTCTTTGACCCAACAGGACCCTAAACCCACACAAACTAATTGGCCACCACTAATCTCCTTTTGAGGATCTTTATCACCTTCAATATCTATCCATGATCAAACTATCTGGTAGTTTTTAGTTGTTTGCCCCGGCTGTGGGCTAGTTCTTGGTTTTATGCTTCATGTTTTTGAAATAAGTAATTTACGAGATCCTTTTCTGAAAAAAATGTAAATGTTTTAAATTTTAATTAACTTCTTTTCAATAATTTATAGTTAAAGACTATTAAACCTAGACCCGGAATCTAAGGTTGTAATTAACATATCGAAGTAATGCTACATTCATATTTCATTTAGATGTCATCCTCAAGATTTCTTCTATATCCCAACTACCCCCGTAGTATTGACTCTGGTAGGAGCCGACCTCATGGGATGAATGCTCATTTTTTTAACAACGTTCAATCTTTATCTACTCTAATTGGTGGTCAATAAAAGACCGAACTCTCAAAGAAAGATTGAACACTCAACCATGAGTATGTTGGAGAATTATAAAAAAAATGTTAAGGTACTAGGGGTTAGGTTTTTATTTTTTTATAAATTGTCTGTCTTTATTCATGTATAATAGATTATTGAAATGGTTTGGGATGAAACCACTACAGCAAGAGATGGTGTGAATCTCACCTGCTCTCGTTGATTTTATTAAGCGAAAATGATGGGAAATGTAGACTTTCATGGAATGACCTATATTTTTTCCTCCTCTGATATGGTTTCTTCTTCTAGTTCTTCCTTTTTTACTTTTTTTCGTTTGTCATTTTTTTCAACTAGCGAAAACTTTCCGTGCTCGGCACGGGCAAAGTAATTCACAATATTAAATAGTTAAAAACATTATAAAAAATGGTTTTGGAAATAAAGGGGGGATGTAAAGAGTGGAAAGGCACAAGAGAATGGACACATGGAGAAAAGGAAAGGATGCATTAAAATGTTGAAAATATACTAAGAAGATGAAAGGAGTGCAAAGAAATGGGGAGTCTTAGTATTAAAGGGTCATGAGGGGGGAATAGTTTCAGTAGTAAAGAGGATTTAAAAACGGAGAGAGTCGAAATCAATATCCAGTGAAGAAGGGTCAAAACAAAATTCACACAGTTCAAATTAATTTGAAATCAATCTCTGATTTCTCAGTTCACTTCATATATATAAATTGAGTTCATGTGTTTCGGTTAGAATACATTTGTATGACCAGGGGAATTTACAATAAAGAGAAAATTTATAATCTATCTCTTTTTTGTTATTTTGTGTGATACAATTTTCTCACAAAAAAGATATAAAAAAATGAACTAACGTTCCTCAATGAAGTGGCGTTTGTTTTCACATGTGACGGGTAAGAAAGGGGAATTCCTCTATGTTGTAGAAATAAAAACCTATAAAGAGCAGAATACTCTCGTAGCACAAATGCACCCTCAATGAAGTGTATAAAAGGAATCCAACTTTGGCTTTTTATGCCTTAAGCTTCGGAATGGACCTAAATCCATGTCAGTGTGGCTCAATTATTGCGGGCTTAGCATCGGTATCTATATATGTAATCCGAGCCTATGCAAGGCCATTTATCGGCCATAGACTTGGGCCTAGATTTTAGATCCATTTCAGATAATGAATCTCATACATAATTAAATTATATGTATATTCATTTTCACATGCATACACATTAATGTAATGAGTACACTGAAGTACGTAACCTTATTGGCAGAATTGCTCATTGGCTGGTTAATAGCCTGAGCCCGATGAAACCATCCATGGCTTGGGTATGGGTGGTTTTTAGGCCCATGGGACAAACCCGGGCCTAATTCTCTAGCCTGACAGCTCAATAGACTAGGCCAAGCCCAGACTGGCCAGCATATTTGACACACAAGACACAAGGCTGTTGATGGGCTGGGTCAGGCTGAGCTAGACTCATTCTGGCCTGCATTATTTTATAATTGAAGAGTCAGAGTCTGGATCCAATACTGATACTAGAGATGAGATCCCTCCCATGTTGTCCGCTTTGCTTAATCAGATCTGCTTATATTACACCTTCCCGGCCTCTTATGTGGCAATTGCCTTATTTTATTTTAAAAGTAGCGATATGCACTGTTAAATTGATCACATGAATAAAATATAAACTATGTATCGTGCTTGAATTAATAATTGATTGATAGGCTAGGCCCTACAGGCCAAAGTCCAAGCCTGAATCTTAGGTTCTTCCAGATTGGGCTGAAAAAGCCTCAACATAGCTCGATCCAAACAACTTTTCATTTTCACTGAAATACAGCAAGAACACATTCTTATTACTCTTAGAAAAAAAAAAGATCCTTATAAATTATACAACTAAATCCAAGCTGTTCATCACATGGCACCGGCAGGGTGTATGGTCAGATCAAGTCTGCTAATGTAGTCCTTAACTAAGGAGCCAAAGTAGAGATACCTCCCTATTTTGACCCC
Organism: Cinnamomum chago; assembly: GCA_038049695.1. Classification (NCBI taxonomy): domain Eukaryota; kingdom Viridiplantae; phylum Streptophyta; class Magnoliopsida; order Laurales; family Lauraceae; genus Cinnamomum; species Cinnamomum chago. The sequence continues at coordinate 70,536,390 of CP142459.1, forward strand.
ACTTGTAATACCAAACAAAGCAGGGTCTGTATATAGGGCCACTGGTTTTCCTTCCAAGCTGACACCCAGTACTCCACTCTTCCAACTCATTTCTGGTACCTTCACAAACCTCTCCAGAATTGCTACAACCTTCCTCAGAAATGGATACCTGACCATCAAGTATAAGGGAAAGGTCCTACTCTGCAAGAAGCAAATAAAAAAGATGTATAGTATGAAGTCCTTTTTGGATGTGCCATTCACTTTGGGTCATTTATTTCATGTAATTGAATTTGTTAGAATTTTAAGACTTGTACATGATTAAAGTTAAAGAAACAAAGGTGAATATTAGAAAATTAAGGGCCCTCAAATAAATAATCTACCATTTGGAAATTGAATCAATGGGAGATGGAAAATGAATACCCAGCCCTCTCCTAATAACTCAAATCATAGAAGAGTCTTGCTTATAATCTATTTGGAACTCATTTGACCATGAATTCATATATCTTCAATTCCATGCAAACAAAGGGGCCCATTTATGATCATATATAAGAGGTGTTTGAAATGGAAATTACTGATGGAAATGCGATCCAAAAGAGGCCTTCGCCATCCAAATGGATGTTATCCGGAAATCCTGGTAGATTATCGATGAAGTTATCCACTGTTCCTCTTTTGTCTCCTTGAATGTGGTATTTTCTACACCTCCTCCTGCAAATAGGGATGGCATGATTATTTATGTAAACTAGGTAGGGGGAAGAGAAATTTTGTTTCTGTTCAATAAGGTAAAGTAATAGTCTATTGATGTTGGATAAGGGGTTGGTCTTGATGCCAAATAAATAATGATGGACTTAGTAGGTCCAGTTGGATGACACAATGATGGACTTGATCCATTATTCTTGGGTCAGGTCCAGTTGGGTATCAATACAAGTTGGGCTTTGGCTCGCCCAATTTGCGCCCGGTTTTGATTAGATTTATACCTTTGCACCATTTAGGTAGCTTGGTGTTGGATTTGTAGCAGATAAAGAGTGTTATATGGTGAAGAGCTTACAGGATGGTTTCACAGAAGACTAGGAAATCATTTGCAGGAGAGAGTGCAACCCCATTAGCGAAGTAGAGGTCACGAACGAGCACTTGGGTCTGTTTGGTAGAGGGATTGAAGCTCATCAACCGTCCATGGGGATTGCCCTCAAGAAATTCCATCTTGTGCTCCCCCAGTTTGTACTTGTAAGATGTGTCTGTGAAGTAGATCATGCCGTCGCCAGCAATGTCCACACAGTTGGTCAGACCGAATTTCACCCCCTCGGCCTCGTCTGTTAATGTCTCTACTCCTCCCTCTTTGGTGACCCTCAACAAACCCTACAACCACCACACATAAGTATGCATGATTTTTTAGGAAAAATTCATAATCATCATCATCTAAGCCTTATCGTGCCGATTATGGAGTTCGCCTAGTGCTACTTTGTTAAAGTACAATATAAAATATTATCCGTGTGAGTTTCGCACAACCCTTCTCTTTATCTTATCTAAGAATGGCATATGAGGACATCCCAATACATCTCGAGCGAAGCGCGCGCTATGAGTCCTTGAATGAGACCAGCCCTATTGCCTCCGTGTACAAAGGAATTAGAAATTTCTGATAACAATGTTGGTTTCTTTCCATAGGGCCTAAGGTCTGATTGGATGTTCATAAGCTGAATGCCAGTAACTCTTAACATGTAAATCAAGATTCATCGGTTTGAATAACCTTAATTACCTTGTAAGAGACAGTGGCTTTGTTCTTTACTGTAATTTCTTACAAGTGAAAAATGTTATGCCTAGCTAACAAGATAAAATCATGTACTGAATAGAGAAACCAAAAGTTCTAAGATCCAAATATAGGCTTAGATTGGCAAATAAATGAATCGAGGCTATCAACTGAGAGCCATTATTTCACGAATACCTGTTGCTGAATGAAGATGCATCTTTCTAAATATATGTACAGTACTTGATGTACTCTTTGCACCTTGAATATTTATGAAATAACCATGGTTATAGTGAAAAATAAAGCTGGTTTGTATGAATTAACCTTGAAAGCATCGGCGACTATGAGGTGATTATCAGCCCCAATCGCAAGGCCAATGGGCCTGCCACCAACATAGGTCCAGTTCTCGACTGAGACCGACTCCGCGGTCTCGCTCAACTTCAACCGTTTGATCCACCCGTCAGCGCAGCCGGTATAAAGGTGGTGGCCATTAGAGCTGTAAGCCAAGTCCTCCGGCCCTGCTACATGGCCATCCGCCAACCTCTCGATTCCTTGGAGCACATGGTCGTTGCGTGCCGGCACCGGTAAGGAAGAAAACCATGAATGGTAGTCGGGCAATGGTGCTGGGTCGAACCCATCTGTTCTAAAGAGAAGAACTGCAACCAACCCTGCAGGAACCATAAGCAATAGGTGTGGCCACCAGCCCCATAAGCTGCTGGTACAAGCCTTTGGAGTCCTAGTCCTTGTTGCAGCCATGGTGGTGCATATGCTACTAACTCATGCAGCTTTTATAATTGTGTGTGGTGGTGGTGTTGTTGGGTGGGTGTGTGGGTGTGTGAGAGAGAGAGAGAGATGTTCTTACTTCTAGTTTTGCCTTTAGGTCAATGGTCAAGGGGCTAAAACAAGGAATAATTGTCCTTTACTAGTGGGTTTTGTTTTTATTCTGTTTTTTACTTTGTTTGGTCCGCAGAAGGCATGCTGTTGATCCGGTGGGCTGTATCATGAAATGGTAATTAATGGTTTAATCAGGTTTCAAGATAATAAGAATTTTTATTATAGTTTAACCATAAAAATAAACTGGCAACCAGAACTATAATAATAAACATAAAAGAAAGAAAGTGATGGGAGTATCCTCCAGCCCAAGGAAAACCCAGCATGAATTGCATGGTTAAGTAGGGAAACATACAAATTCCATTGGTCATAATTGGCATAAATACTGACATGAATGAATCTCTGTTATCACCCAAAACAATCTTTTATCCCTTGTCATGCAAAGAGAGGACTCCGCTCCATATGGATTTTTATTTTCACGACAAAGAGGAAAATCAAATTATTGAGGAAAATCAATACTGAATTCTCATCTCTCTATTGAGGAAAATAAATTTATTTTATTTTCTTTCTTATTTTTTTCGTAAGGAAAAATGTGTCACGCCAAACAAAAATCAGTGGGCTGTTTAGCAAATCAAAACAATTTTCTTTTTTAATATGAAATTGTTATTGCGCACACTTAGTAGGATCAGCTTTTAAGTTCCTTGTGTGTGATGTATTTAAGTCAGTATCTCATGAGATTATATATCATCACAGTCCATGGTCTTGCCATATTATATTTAGTGATAACAGCGATCTCGTCAAATAATTTCGTATCTTATAAGATATATTTCATCCAAAATATACAGCCTCATCCGGGTCTTTTAATTAATTGTGTACGCATTTAATGCAATATGATCTTTTGAGAATATATATCCTATTTACTTCTATATTTAGTATTATAAACATTTAAATACAATCTTATGTGATTGTATATCATCTCTTCCATGATCTTACCATGTCATATTTAGTGGTGACAATCTTTTGTCAAATCATTTCATATTTTGTTAGATCCTTCGCACCCAATCCCAAGATATACAACTGCACCATTCATTTCATTATGAGTTCTCCTTTATTGATACCGTGATGGTTTTGCCTTCCTCCTTTATTTCCCTCCTGCACACACATAGATAGAAAAAGTAAATGAAATATCTAGTAGATAACAAAAAAGAGGAAATAAACTATAAATAGAGGTGCTTAGTATCCACTTGGGAAGATGAAGTTAGGACTTTCCTAAAGTGCAAGGTTTCAAAAAAATTTCCAGAGAAGATCAAGAATACATTAGTTTGATTGTTACTTCTCTTAAGCATCGACTCATACCCTTCGTGTTGTGATCTAGGGCCTACAAGAAGAGATCTAGCACGCACAAGAGAACACAACAATTTACGTAGTTCGACTTTTGGCCTACCTCCGCTGGGAAAACAAAATAATTCACTATGCAATCAGAAGAGGTTATACATCATAGAGACTCGGTATCTATTTATAATATCAGCCCCAAAACCCTGTTACACCCAAACACTACTTTTAATCACAGTACAAGTTGAGCAATTCAGGAGCCCGATTAACCAAGATTAATTAACTTCTATTGAGCCATACAAATTAACACTTTGATCCGAGAATATTTACCATAATTTGAAAAGTGAAATAGACACACTATCAATTTCATTTGTTGAATGACCTCTCTCCTATTATGATATGATCTCGATTCATCTTTATCTTTTCATTTCTAATCAAGTGCTTCTGTTCAATTACTTATGAATATTTGATCAATTACTTTTTAGGGGTTTGTACGTGGTTAACTATGATTATGATTGTCTGGTCATTTTCTTAGATTTATTTACTATTATTGACATGGATAGAAAATCTTCATTTGCTGTTACTCAGTTGTTTGTATGTCATACATAAAGTGACAAGTACCTTTTAAAATAGACTTTTTTAGCTTATCATGTTGGGTTTGCTGAGCTTTCTTTTAAGTATATCATGAGATAATGGGTACTAATGTATGTATTAATTTCTTCATTGATTAGAGAAATGGTAGCTATCATGTTAACACTTTTAAGTACAGATGACCGAAGATTAGAATGACATTTTTTTTTCAATAATACACCACAGAAGACATACAAATCCACTGAATGTTTTTACATTTCTCTTGTGAACTAGAATACTATTTCATTTTTTTTCAAAAATTATAGCTGATTACAGTACGTAGCCTATGGAATCATCAGGTGAGCCTAAGAGCATCTAGTTGGCAACAACAACCACCAGTACTGACCCATCTTCCATGGCCTGATAATGAGTTTGGGCCCCTTTTGGTAGGGATGAAAATGAATACCCAAATCAGTAAAAGGACCTAACCTATTTACATCCCCACGTTAGAGCAAAAACAATGACTTAATCCATGATCTTCATTTTCTTGATTATCTCTCTCTCTCTCTCTCTCTCTCTCTCTCTCTCTCTCTCTCCCTCCCACCGATAAAGGTCTATGTACATAGACAATTGTGAGAACTCTACAGAACCACTACGGCCCATAAAGGTCTAGCGTCAATTGTGGAACCTTCACAAAACCTGTCAAGGGACTGTTTGTAAAAGTCAAAAGTCTATTAAGTGAAAATGGTGAAGTAGACAAATATTCTATACCTTTCCAACCAAATCTCTGTTTGCATGCTCACTTCTAAAGGTACGTAGGAGATACTATCCAACGAAATATATTTTGCATGCTTACATCCTAAAGTTGGAGATATTGTTTGGATAGGTGTATGACTGTGAGTCTCAAATCTTTGAGGGAGTAGTTTTGTGAGATTTAATTACTTCTATCAAATAAGAGCCATTCACCACCAGCTATCCCGGCCCCTTGAAGTGGAAATCACTCCAATTTGACACATTTACCATTAATGGTTTAACCAAGAATCTAGGGTTACAATTATCATATCGAAGTAATATTTCAGATTGATAATAGAGATGACTATGACTGAAGATGGTTGGCTTGATTCAATGGCTACATTGCTAAATTTGTAAATTCTCCCTAGTTTTCTTTATTTGTGAATTTCCAATTTGTAAAGTCTTTTATGGAGTATTTCACTTTTCATTATCTTTAATATCATCTTCATCAAAGCCTTATCACAACTATGTTGAACCAAATCCTCAAATTAGAAAAATCCACCAGTAATTACTGTCTGTACCTAGGCAGCCAGGTGAGAGGCTGTATTGCCAACCAACTTAGCAACCCCTCATTCTCTATTAGGGTTCGCTAATGTTTAAATTTAAATTTGAATTCATCTCTCACGAAATTTATTTCCTCTTCCTCTTCTTAATGGTTTTTTCATGGTATCAGAGTAATGTCATCCTCGCTCTAAATTTCCTACACATCCCATATCTACTTCATGTAATTGACACTGGTAGGATTCCGACCTCTTGGAATGAATGCTCATTTTTCACATGTTCAAACTTTTTTTATGCTACTTAGCAGTAAATATAATATATTAAGTTCTCAAAGAAAGAAGAACCGCTCCTTACCCCACTAGTAAGGAGTTGGGTTCTTCCTGGGGAGGTCTTGGAGTTCAACCCCCACCTCCCCCCATATATTTTTGCACGTGTATATGCGGGCTGCCTTTCTGGGTGTACCGGGCTTTCTTCCCACTTCAGTGGGCTTCCTTCCTAGGTGTACCGGGCTCTATATAATAAAAAAGAAAAAAAATATGGGTCCGAACCACTGAAGCTGGGGTACAAAAAAAAAAAAAAAGTTCTCAAAGAAAGAAAAGGTTAGAACTATATAAAATTTATTTAAGGTACTAGTGGTTAATTTTTTTTTAAATTTTATCTTTGACTTTATTCATGTATATACTAGATTATTGGAATGGTTTGGGGGTGAAACACCTAGCCAGTGATAGCATGAATCTCAAAATTTGTTTATATTTGTGGTTAATTTTTAAGATTTTGTCTTCGTCTTATTCTTGTATATACTAGATTATTGGAATGGTGTGGGGGTGAAAAGCCTACACCAAAAGAGTGAATCTCAAATTTTATTTATACTTGTGGTTAATTTTTTTAAGTTTTATCTTTGTCTTTATTCATGGATATACTAGATTAATATTGGAATGGTTTGGGGGTGAAATGCTTACAGCAAGGGATAGTGTGAATCTCACCTGCTCTTGTAAATTTTATTGTGAAAATGAGGGGACATGATTCACATGAAGAGGTTCATGGAATCACACCCTTTTCGTATATTTTTTTCATGCAACTTTTCTGGCTCCATTTTCTGTTTGACCCCCCTTGAGTTCATAAGTTTCAGTTAATGAAGTACATTAAAGAAATCCAACTTTACCTATTTTAGCCTTAAGCTTGGCAATGGGACTAAGTCTGGGCCAGTGTGGCTCGATTATAGTGGGCTTGGCGTTTATATCTATGTAAGCCGAGTTATAAGAAAGGCCCATTAATGGCCCAGACTTGGGCCAAGATTTTAAGTTGAGGATTTCATTTATAATTATATCATTATATTTATATTTATTGTCGCATACAAGTTAATCTAATAATTAAACTCTATAACACTTGACCTTATTGAAAGAGTTGCTCATTGGCTTGTTAAGAGCCTGAGCTTGGGCGAAACCCCATTCCTGCCTTGGGCCGGATATGGATGGTTTTGTAAGCCCATGGCACAGGCCAGACCTTATTTTCTAGCCTGACAGTTTAGCAGACTGGATGGTAAGGGCGTATGTATTCTTGAAGGCTCAGACTGGTTGACATCTTTAACACACAAGGATGTCAACCGGCTGGTCAGGCTGGTACTACTGTGTCCAAGCCCACATCCCTTTACAATGAAGAGTAAGAGTCTAGGTCCAATACACTGAGCTCCAAGGATGACACTTTGGGAAATGGGAAAGACCAGGCCGACCCAGAAAGTCTTCCTTGAAGGAGCCAATGTAGAAAAAAAAAAAGTTTTTGAAAGGGCCACATATAAAAAATGCATATAGTTTTCAAAAAATATAAGGGCATTTCTAAAAAAATAATTGAAAACTTTAAAACTTAAAAGAGGTTTAGTTGGACTTGGATCTAGACTTTAAAGCCAAGTATGGATTTATAAAAATAATGATAAAAAAAATATGAAATATTCTTTTAGTTTATCTTTTTCTTCTTTCATATTATTTTATTGGGTATGTATATAGAATATATATACAAAATACAGAGAGATATATAAATAAAAGAAATGAGCCTAAATCGAGTCTAGTGATCCTAGGCACAGATCTGGACAGTTAAGGGCTTTTAATCTTAGACATGAGTCCAAGTCTAGATTACTGGATCTAAATGCATGTTCAGGCCCACCAAAACAAACTTAGGTCTGGTCCAGATCCAAGCCAGTTTAAAAAATGGGTCAGTTACAGGTTGGGCTATATTAAATAGGTAGGGATGTAAATGGGTCCCAATTCTCCAATTACCCGGACATTCCGCCTCATTGAAAACCGGGTGTGGGACCGAATTTATTTTAACGGGTCTGAATGAGGATTCATACCTATGGATAATTAGAAAATCGGAGACTCATTAATATACCCCTCGGCAACTCCAATAACCCTTTAAAATGGGAGACTCATTTACATGCCACTGAGCAACCCATCACTCTCTCTCTCTCAGGAACCTCTGTATTCTTGTTTTCGTAATTCATAAAGAAAAGGGGTTTGCAGTGAGGATGGGGGTTTTGACTTGTGGAGAGGGGTTTGGGTGTTTACAGATGATTTGCTGCTGCTTGAGAGTGGTTCGGTTTTCCTACTTCGGCATAGCTTACTCCCCTGCTTTGGCCTGCCATCTCTCCAAGTTTTGCTCTGGTAATTCTCCCGTGTCCCTCATTCCTTCTCTTTCCCTCTCAGCGTCCCTCTCTGTACCTTATGCTCTCTCCATTTTTTTGTCATTCTCTCTCAACTCCTCTCTCTCGTTCTCTTCCTTGTGCTTCTTTTGGAATCTCATCTAGTTTGTTTGTTGGTTTTTTTTTTTTAGTTTTAGTCATTATTCTGTTTTGGTGTTCTTTTAGAATAAAAAAGGACCTTTTGATTCCAAAGAAAATCAAGTTGCAGAGACAGGTCTTGATATTGGAGTGAAATGCCTAATGCTCAACTCCTCTAGTTTGACTGTAGGTCTCTCAATTCTTGATTATATGTGTTTTTCTTGTAATCTCCATGTATGACTTGTATGTGTCATGTGTATATTTTTTTTATTCTACTATTATGATGGCTTGAATGCCAAATACATGCATTTCTTCTGTATCTCCCTCTCCCTCCGATTCCCCTAACTGCTCTCCTTCTTGGTCCCTATTCCCCTTATCGGGACCCTATCCACCCTTACTCATAGTGACAGCTCCAGAAATCCAAGTTAAGGGGTTAATAAAAGACTTATCTTTCACAAATCGAATAAATTTGATTTTACTTTTTTCAACATCTGTCATCTACTTTTGATAATATTAGAGTTTTCTCCTTTTAATACGGGGAGAATACCGTATTTAGAGGTTAAGTTAGGGTAAATGAAGACTTACCGACAAAATGTCTAAAAAAAGAAATTTTCTTTAAAATATAAAAATTGGGCCCATTGGTTTTTTTTTTTTTTTTTAGACAAATGACCCATTAACTTAGGAATTGAGTGGGGTCAAAAGCTTCTCATAATTTCAATTCATTAAAGAGTTTTTTTTTTTAATATTTTTTCAGAACTCAGTGGGGTCAATTAATCCCACTGGGATTCATGTAGCACCGCCCATGCTCACTCATGAGCAGTCATAATTGTGGTCGAGCCCTCACCCTCACTATAAAATTGTTATTGTGCCGTTTACTATCACCAATTGGTTTTGGGGATAAGTGGTAGCTCAATGGAGTGTGAGATCCTACAGGTGGTATCAGAGCATGGTAGGTCGGGTATTCGAGTCACGGGCTCCTGAGGAATATTTGGAATAAGTGGATCTTTTGATTTCAACTCAGTTCCGGGACTGGGTCCACCCATCCCTTTAATGGTTCCGGTTCCAATATGGATTTGGACCGGTACCGACCCGTTTACAATCCTAGTTGCTGAGAAGGCTAGCCAAAGACGAGAGTTGTCGAAGAGATCGATTTCAGACTTCCCTCTTCTAATTTGGGCAGAGAATTGTTATCCCCCTTTCCTATTTGGCCAAAGTAGAGAAGGAAAGCCATTTGAGAAATCCCTTGAGCAGAGAAGGGAAGCAATTTGAGCAGAGAAACCTTAACCTTTTACAATATGGTATGTGTCTGGTCCGTGGGTCGGAACTGGACCCGTTTAGATCCCGGGTCTAAAAAAAGAATTCAAAACTGGTACCGTTTACTTATTAGGACTTAAATGAGGATCCACAACCGGTTTTCAACGGATCGGAACCTCTGGGTAACCGTAGAATTGGGGACCCATTTACATCCCTAATATCTAGTAGTGTTTCTTTGTGAAAAACCAGATAGGCGGATGATGTAACCAAATAAATCCAATGGCCTTTAAATGGTGGGCCTACAAAACCCTTACAGATGAATACTGGGCCCCATATGAAGCGCATATTAATCATTATCTCATAACATAAGCTGGAATAAGGACCTTAAATTGGACCAGTTACTATGTTTGCTCCTTGCCCCAGCATTAAGCCGGCCTCAGACGCAGGCATCAAAACGGATCTATCAGTAGACCTGAAAAATGATCCAGGATGTCAAACTGAAGATGAGATTGTGGAAGAGGTTGAGAAAGATTTGAATGAACTGATCTAAGGTCAGCAATGTAATATTATTATGGACTTTAAATGGGCCTTGATATGGGCATTTTGGGACGCAACTGCGGTACAATAGTTGGACACAAACAGACCTCTGGTGAGTGGAAGTAGACTTCATGGCCTGCATGTGGAATCAGACCTGGTTTAATTCACTGAATCCAACCTAAATGCGGGTTGTATTCTTGGCCTGCATGTGGAATCTGATTTGGGTCTTAGATGGAATAAGTAGGCCACATCTGGGCCTTGAATATGTTTCGTAACGACCTGAACTGCTTATGGTCTTGAAATGGGCATGAAATGGGCCTGACAGCGTACATGTTAGTTTGTAGGTATCAACAGGGTATCTTTTATTTTTTTTTAGATATGAAAGGTGATCACCAAATGCTCCTGAGGTGAGCTAGGCAGGAGATACTCTGGGTTATAAAAAAAAAAAAGTGATCGTCGAGGGTTTAGGCCCGTTTGCCCAAGCTAGGAAGATGGGTGGGTCATGTTTTTGCCGGTATAACGAGCATGAAATCTGCCCAATTTCAGAATTTTGGAATGGTAATATGAAGGATTGGCAGGGATGCAACTTGGTCGGGCCAAGCCTAGCCCCTTATGTCCCAGCATGGATGAAAATGCAATTCAGGTTGTGGTGTGACTAGATTCTGTAGCCCAAGTGAAACATGGGCTGGCCTTGGCTTGGGCCCTTAGGCGATCATGTTAAACCTTATTTACAAAATCAAGTGAGCTCTTTAGTTAAATTTGTGCATTTCGAGCCATCTTTCAAAGATTAAACCGTGCATAATCTTTTTACCCCATTTCTACATTAACCAATGATTTGATTTCTGATCATACTGTCATTATTTCTTATAATGGAGGAAAATTTTGACCATCCCTTAAACCATGGAAGATTTTAATGTACGTGGGTGGCCTCATTGGACAATATTTAATCACAACTTTTTTATGACCTGTCCACTCCATGATGATGGAGCTAAAACTTGCACACTAAATTTGAGCAAGGGTTTTGCTAGTTGGTTGGGGACCTTTTTTTGCTGTAAGGGTAAATTATATTGAAAAAGAAAGGAGAAAGGGGAAATAAGAATACAAAGGTCAAAGGATGACCCCCAAAATGAAATAGCAACAAGGAAATCAAAAAACACCTCAACCAATGAAAACAGAGCACTCCAGTCTCTCAGCTAGATAGGCTCTGGAGAGATTCTCAAGGAAACGAAGAGGGCGCTGAGGTGGAGACTGACAAAAGGAGAAGTCATCTGCTTGAGGGAGAAGGAGATGGCTTCAGTTAGATGAGCCTGGATGGAGTGGAGAGAGGGCCTGCAAGCATCGAAAATTGCTTTGTTCCGGGCCTTCCATAGGTGGTAAGTAACAGTGATGAATATGGCAGCCATGAATTTGAAGCCATTGGCATCTGAGTCTTTGGAGAAGGACGACCACAGAGAGGAAGCAGAGAAGCTGGTAGGAGGAGGAGCCTCTGCCGCTTGGAGCAACCAGGACCAAGTTGCTTTAGCTAGATCACAATTGAAGAAGAGGTGGCCCACGGAGTCTTCTGCAGCTCTACAAAGAATGCACCTGGAGGCAAGGGAAAAACCCAACCGCTTCAGCCAAGAGTCTGAGGGAAGTCTGTTGTGCATCAGTCGCCAGCCAAAGCAATTAACTCTGAGGGGGGAGAGAGAGTTCCATATCAACTTTGGCCAAAGGAGAAGAGGAGCTCTGTGCCTGATTCTCTGCCACGCTGAGCTCAAGGAAAGCTTTCCATCTGGAGTGTCTCTCCAACTGAGGGAATCTCTGATGGCTGGGATCTGAATCCCTGATTCTCTGCCACGTTGGTTGGGGACCTCGTTTCTTATATTTCTACTTAAGGGACCTATCCATGGGTCATGTCCGTGTGGTGTAGTTTCTCTCACTTTTCTCAGTGGGGCCTTTGATGGGTCCCAATTAATCCCCTTGACTGCGTACCAAAGCAAGAAGAAAAAATGGTTTGGATCTTTACAAGGTGGGCTAAATTCACTTCACCTCATAAATAAGATTAACTTGATGCAATACTTTTCATACATACGTTTATGCGTATAATATCATCCAAAATTAGGCTTAGGTTCTTGCTCAAATTAGTTTGGGCAAATAAAAGGTCTATGATGGCTGGTAACTACTTTTTTTTTTTTTTTTGAACAGTAACAAAGATTCATTAAGAAAAATGGGAATACTTACAAGGATCAAATTGGTTGGTGCCTACTTTAGTGACACCAATTGAGCTACAAGTGGATTGGCTTAGGTTCCTTCAAAATTACATAATTTTGATGGTCGGTGCCTACTTTGTTGTCACCATCTTAAGGTGGGGCATAGTGTACTGTCATCATTAGATGGTGGGGCCCACTTATAGTGGACGAAAGGGGCCATGGCTCACTCTTGCGCGGCAGCCTCACTCCTAGTTCCGCCCTGCCTACCTCTGCATCATTTTTCACAAGGTGGCGCCACATGGATTAATTGTACCTGATTCACACATTCTACAACTCTTGAGGATTTTTTTCTTACGCACTCAAAGGCTATTGGGGTTTTTTTTTTTTTTTTTTCAATCATTCACATATGTAAATGATGTATATAGTTAATAGTTATGGATGGTCTTAGATGTAGAAATAAGGTATGAAAACAGTGTGCAAATGAAGTCATTTTCATGTAAAAATTTATACATATGAAAAGGCCTAAATGTGGACAAGTTTCATCGTTGATTGTGGCTTTAAACTTATCACAACTTTTATTTCCTTCAAATCCTACGGGCTCCAAATTATATTTAATCTGAATCGTTTGAATTGTTTATTTTCCTTCAAAACCCTAAATTGTTCGATTTCATGTCTTAAGTATTCAAAGGTTTTTTTTTAGTATATGATGATCTTACCTATGTAATTCGAACCGTTTGGTGTTTGTTCATCTAACATGATATTGTGTTTCGTGTGTGTAAACTTTACAAATGAAATTACATTTTTACATCACATGTGTGAAAGACACACCAACCCTTACTCGCCTAGAAATCTTGTGCTTGGTAATCAGACTTCATCAAAGAAGCCATGTGATGCTTTTTAGTTTTTTCAAGAGTAGGACTTTTGATGTTGAAATGCTGAAAGATAAGGTATGTTTAGAGAAAGTAACCCACGAATAAGAATGACATCATTCCATGAAATTTGCTCGCCCCCTTTTAGATTTCACCTTTTCAATTATATGATTTATGTACTGGATAGTCGTTGTAGGTGGTGTCATCTACATTGCTTGTCTGGTGGGACTTGGTGTGGTTGAGGGATGTAACCAAGTGCAAAATGATCATAGAAGGTCTTCTACGTTTCAATCGATTGCCTCGTCACATCTGACCATGGATTGTGTCATATCAACTTGGATACTCGCTGACTCATTTTCTATTCTTATGGAGATTTGATTAACTGGGTTTGATACTACGATCAGTTGTGGTTATTTCCATGGTTGGAAAATTGGGTGGGTGGGTGGGTGGGCTTTTAACTCTACCAAAGCACCTCATTTTGATGAAAGACCGAATAAAATATAGAGCAAATGTTGCAGAGTCAAATATTAGCAACTAATGATTTTGGTTTGGAGTTAGCAGTTTAAAAAAAATTGATTAAAGTGTAATAAGTTTATTAATTTGAATTTATTATTATTAATATATGTATATCTAAATTTTATAAGCATTTGACCTATTTCTAAATATTTTAAAGTAAACATAACTCTCAAGCCATTGAGTTGACTCTATCCGAGTCAAATATTTTAGAGCTAAATGAGTTGAGTGTGAATCACGAGCTTTCTAACCTTGGGTTGTTTTATGGTTGGTTTGCAAATGGATGGTTAAAAAAGAAAAAATAGCGTGGTTCATACTTTCAGAGTATGAAATCTCCACCACTCAGATGTCCTGGATAGTTTGATAGAGAGATTTTTATTTCGTGGCACATTCAATGCTAGCTCCCAACAGATTTGATGAACAGTCCAGAAGGCCAATTTTGCTGGTGGAGCCATGTTCAGTTAGGGCCCATTTAGATGCAGAGAAAGGGCAAAGAAGATTTAGGTGGATATTGTTTGCAGTTTTCTCCATTTATTTTCTCTACCTGTCTTGTCCATATCCAAATATTCTCAAAGTTGGAAGGAGTGGAGTGGACTCTATAGTAGGACTTGATTATACATTTCTTAGAAATTGGCTTTTATCATTTACTCTGAAATTTTACCCCTTGAGAATATGATTAGCACAATTTTATATATTATTCATCATATGTATTAATTACATTTTGAATCACATGATCAATCTAATATAATGGTGCGAATGAAAAGGGTGTTCATTTTAATTGACTCCAATTTTATATATATATATATATATATATATATATATATATATATATATATATATATATATATATATGCCACGCCACGGAGTTCAACTCTAGCGGCTGAATGAGGGAGACATTGAGGGGATCTGGACTCCAAATGTGTTTGATACTGAAATGATGTCAGCACCGACCAACTTGTTTTTTTTTTTTTTTTGGTAGGACTTTTCAGCACATGTCATGAGCAAGACAAGAATGACTAGTACCCCAATACAAATGTGCATATAATACATTATACAAATGTCCATATAATATGAAATTCTACTGGCTTACCTAGTTAGCACTAGATTAACATGTGCTCGTTGAGAATGTTTCATTTTTCCCAATATACTAGAAGGCCATATCCTTTTCCTAGAGGGCCCTAGTTGAAAGGCAGCACCCAAAGTAGAAGGAAGAAGGCGAGTGGAAGGAATACATTATCTGATTGTATGACTATCAAGGTATGACCCTTCTCTTCTGCAAGGTCACAAGTGAACGGTCGAGATCTTTCCTTGTGCATGCGTGAGACCAGGACAGAGAGTCAAAGGGCAAAAGCATGTGTCTTGACAATGGATCACTGAATACTCTACTTTTTTTCAAAAAAATTTAATGAGTCCAAGAAGGAGACTGAGGACCTCAAGCTTTGAGAAAAGGGTTGGTTGAGGTTCTCTACTAAAGTATTTTCCTACTTCAAATGACACTAAACAAATTTGTGACCTAAATTGGCGGATTACACAATTATACACATTTATACAGTTAAGGTAGGGTGCAGGCTCAAAACATGTAAAATAGAAATGAGTGCATTAGAGATGTTCTTTAAATTTAAATGTATTGCTTTTTTTTTCTCTTTAATTTGATAACTTTATGGTCTTCTCTTTGCTTGCTTCTAAGTTTTCACATAAGTTTAATGTATAAAATTCATGATAATCTCCTCCAACTTCTCAGCTGATTAGAGATATGGTGTACTGTGTGCACATACACAATTGTGAAAGTTCAAATCTCTTTAAGAAAAAAAGGATAATCAAAGTTTATATAAATGAATATAATGAGGTTAAAGCGAAGCATCTAGTATGATGACATGTTGCTTCGGATGGTCAATTTTAAAGTAGGTGCATGGGTAATCTCTTCCTAGTTAAGCACCAACGGCATTAGAGAGGGGTTGGCATGGGCATGGCCCCCCAAAATTTAAAAAAAAAATTATGTTTTAGAAAATTTTATAATTTTTTACGAATGGCCCCCAAAAAATTAAAAAAAAAACCTATATAAATTGAGAATTGTATGCACTTTTTTATATGTGGCCCTCTCATGATTTTATTTCTATGTAGTGCCCCCCGGAGGTGACATTAATTTGGAGCCTAGGTCCCCTTCTTCTTAGGGGCATTGAAATAGATAGGTACAGACATGGATCAGGGTTACCCATGATATTCGTCCATTCAAATAATCTAAAACATAGTTTTGGGTTCTTAAAGCTTCAACTATGGGACTATAGACACGATTTTTTTTTAATTCACTATTAATGGGCCATTGGATAGAAAGAATCGATTGAAAACCCTATAAATTCAACGTCAATTAGACAAGTGGGACCAAGACAAACAGTCGGAGAAAATCCTACTTGAGATTCATGAATTAAACAAATGGGACTAAAGGCAAACGAGCAAAGAAAATCCTAGCTACTTGAGATTCGTGATGAATAAAGTCTTTGTTTTAATAATAAGTCTGTCACAACGACAAAAAGTTGTTCTAACATTTTTCACATTCCCTCCCTGATGGGTCAACAAAAGCAAACACATAGAAGAAGCAATTAGCAATGGGCCTATCTCCATGGATATAAGTTACATTACAATGTATAAGTTTTTTTCTCTTAAAAAGCTCAGTCTAATTATTATAATACTTCCCAACCCAAATTTAGTCGTGATTCAATGGACCAACCCAGTTAACCTGAAATATAAGACATAAAACACCTCCAATAAACCAGATGATCATCCAACAAGTGCCATTTTTTGAGGTATGGCCCATCCCCTACCAAACCCCCATGGTTCATATCTTGCCACATGCATGGAAATAAAGAAGTCCAATAACTGAAGAAAAAAAAATCCATCACCAATTCATCATTCCATAATCCTTTTCTTCATTCAGTATCTGCCATTCCTTATATTAACCTTATCCTTTGCCTAATTCAGTATCTTATAAAGAATGAAGATATGATCAAGCCCATTTAGAGCAGCACTGTCAAAATCCAAAATCAGCCCATAAAGAATGAAGATATGACCGGGTCATATCTTCATTCTTTACATATCTTCATTCTTTATGGGCTGATTCTGGATTTTGGGTCGTATCTTCATTCTTTATACATCTCTCATTCCTTATATATAGATATTAATGAGAAGAACATACAAACTGCAAGCCGCCTATTGAGCTCTTCTCTAATTCCTAGCAATTGCAATAGACTATCCCATCCGATCATGGGTGCCTCTACCAACTCACTTGAACTAAATCCAGGTCCTGTAGTCGACGAGTCTCATCTGTTCGATTTCGTTGTGAAGCAAGGCAATGGAGTGAAGGGGTTGGCCGACTCAGGGCTAATGAGTCTACCTCGTCGTTACGTCCACCCACCCGGCGAGCGGATCGACCCAAAACAGGTCATAGACGCATCTCCTTATCTGGGTGCGCCTATCGACCTGTCCATGTTAGAAGAGGAGAAGAACAAGGAGAAGGTGATGAGGGAGCTGTGTGGGGCTGCAGAGAAGCTGGGTTTCTTTCATGTGGTGAACCATGGAGTGTCATTGGAGGTGCTTGAACGTGTGAAGGAGGCAGTTCATGGCTTCTTCAATCTGCCACCTGAGAAGAAGGCTGGGTATTTGAAAGGAAGGACTCCATGTCCAAATGTTTTTTATGGGACCAGCTTTTCTCCCGAGAATGAGGAATCGCTTGAGTGGAAGGACTATCTGAGCCTCAGATATATGAATGATGATGAAGCCATGCAGTTCTGGCCTCTTGAGTGCCGGTTTGTCCTACTTTGACTACCTTCTTCTACATCATCATCATCTTCTTCTTCTAGTTGTTGTTGATGTTATTATTGTCAGGGGAGTTGACATATCAATCCCTCCAAAGTCTCCAATTTCATGACTCAAACGTCACCCAGAGTCATTTGACTCATGGTACAATTTTTTATTTTTATTTTTTTTTGAAAGCTTGTACATTAAAAAACTTAGAAAGTCTTCTTATTTAGACCTAGATCAGATGATATCATGAGTTTTTAAACACTCGTAATATCATGGGATTCAGGACAGATAAGCAAAAAAAGAAAAATAGACCAGAGTCAAACAACTCTGGCGACATTAATATGTCTTTAGTCATGAAATTGAGAGAATATGATTTAAGGGGAATTAATATGTCAAATCTCCTCATTATTATTATTATATGAATACAAATAGTTGCTAGCTGCGTTTGGAGGGTTCTGCTAAGTGATTCTTGAATTGGGGTTGGTAATCAATGGCGGTCCCAAGTTTTTTATTGGAGGGCAGTAGACCCAAATAAGTAGTTGGATATTGTGGACAAACTCAAGATTTCCATATGAATTCTGGGGGCGGATCTAAAATTTTCATTTGAGGCAGGCCCAAAATTTTCATTTGAGTTGTGGCTTTTTGGGGGGGGGGGGCGGGGGGAGGGGGCGCCGTATGCCTGATGCTCTCTATTCAATTTCAAGGTCTCACCCAAGTATGCGGTAAAAAGCTTGTACACTATAAAATCATATAACAAGTGTCATCATCGGGGGATAACAAGTGTCATCATCGGGGGGGCAGGGGCAGTATGCCTGATGCTCTCTATTCAATTTCAAGGTCTCACCCAAGTATGCGGTAAAAAGCTTGTACACTATAAAATCATATAACAAGTGTCATCATCAGAACTAGTATCCGTCGCTATCCTTATAGGATCTGACACATTTGCATCATTATCTTGGAACCGGATCCCCTGTTTGGACACCCCTGTTTGGTCCAAATAGGGGATCCAAACAGGGGCCTCCACATGGGGGGCGGAGGGAAGAAAAAGTTAGATTCTCTTTCCTCCGCCCCCCCGCCCCCCATGTGGAGACCCGTGTTTGGACCAAACAGGGGATCCTTATCCCATTATCTTGATTATTCTTGGGGCTCATCAGTTTTAAGTTTGTGGAACGCTTGTATGCATGACCAATATTTTGTTGAAATATTCTTTTGGTTTTTGGGTCGTCGTCTTCTCCCATTACACGGCCAAGGGACTCATGTAGGGATGTAAATGGATACCTGATTATCTGAGGGTTTCAACCTATTAAAAACAAGGTCGGATCCTTATTTAGGCTTCAATAAGTAAATGAGTTTGGGTCCGGTTCTACCTTGATTCGGACCCGTGGACTCAGGACCCGACATATTATCTCAATTTTTTAAAATCTCTCATAAAAATCATATTTTTTAAATATCATTCTCTACCTAGACCGGGACCCAAATCTAGACCCATCTCATATATGGTTCTGGTTTTGATTCCAGAGTCAAGAAATCAATTTTGAAACGGTTCCGGGTTCGTATCCGGTTTCACCTTCTCCTTAACGGTTCCAGTTCCAAGTCCACCATTAATCCGATCCTAAACCGACCTGTTTACAACCCTAGAATTTTGGGTGAGAAGCGATGCCCAGAGCCACTTGGGCTTCAAACCCTTCTTCCCTGAGCCTGGCTTAGACAACACATATCTGTGAGAGACAGGTCCATTGGATTAAGTCCTAGTAGATACTGCTGATCATCCCATTTGATTAGAATCGGCGAATTTGAAATGTATAACCCAATTTTTCAAAAAAAAAATCTCAAAACCTATGTATGAAAAAAGGGTGTGCAAATAACAGAATAGGGACACAAAGGTGAGTTAATCGGGTGCCTATCCCACCTGTTATTGTTGCGCTCATGTTAGGTATCTATATAGAGTTTGAATCAGGTCGGGTTGAGATAGGTTCGAGTTTTGGTTGCCCGGACCTATCTAGTATGTGACTCGGGCTGTAGCTCAGATGATGAGGTCGGGTGTTGACTCAACGCTAGCTTGACCAAATTTTGAACTGGCACAAATGAAACCCGATCATACCGGACCCGAAATATGCCCTGCCCAAGTTCATGATGGGTTAATCCAACGGGGCTCTTGCCAGATAGAGTACCCAAGTTTTTTCCCCAATTCTGAAAGGGTATATGTAGGAAGCATATCTACTTAGAACATAAACTATGTATTATACACATATTATATTAAATATGGAGGCCTTATCAGGGGCATGACTCATTCACTGGGCATGAGTGCATACCTGTATATGGGGCACGCTTGGGGTTGGGACCTCAGGGGATTTGAAGATCACCCTGTACCCCTTATCTCTGGAAAAAATCAGTCCCAACCGATCACCGTATCATCTTCGATCATCCTTATGCTATTAGTTAACATGCACTTCAATTGCTCAAATTCATGATTTTGCAGAGATGCAGCCCTCGAATATCTCAAGTCAGCAAACAAGATGATCCATTTAATCCTTAGTACACTTCTGCAAGGTCTAGGTGAGGAGGTAGACACATCTGCAGTGAATCTCTACGAGGAAGCTAAAACTGTGAACATGAACTTTTATCCCATCTGCCCCAACCCTGAGCTCACAGTGGGTGTGGGAAGGCATTCTGATCTCACTGCCATAACCGTCCTCTTGCAAGATGACATTGGAGGCCTATTTGTGAAGGTGGAAGACAAGGGTTGGATAGAGATCCCACCTGTCCAAGGCGCGCTTGTAATCAACATTGGCGATACTCTAGAGGTCAGTTTTTTTAAGTGCAAGTTTGAATAAGACATGTCAAGCATATTACTTAGCTGACGAGGGATGTGGGACTTCTCAACATTTTCACCCAACAAAGATACGATGAATTTTACTCAAATTTAGTTTCTCGACTTCTACGGCTTTCATACACATTGCCTTGATGCTCATGTTCTATTAGTCTAAAATCTGGCAAGGCTACATGTTATTGAACAATTAGATCCATTTTGCAGATATTAAGCAATGGAAGGTACAAGAGCGCGGAGCATAGAGCGATTGCCAGCAGCACCAAAGATCGCGTTTCTGTCCCTATATTTGTGACCCCGGGCCCCTTCACCATGATTGGGCCCTTGCCTGGGCTACCAGAGAAGGATGGCAAGGCTGTAATTTATAGACAGCTTCTCTTTGGAGAGTACAGTAACAACTTCCTTGGAGCTAGTCACCAAGGGAAAAAGTCTCTAGACTTTGCCAAAATCTGAAACCAAGTAACTAGTTATATTTGCATGGAAAGAAAATGATGGGGTACTTGCATGTAATGTTGCTACTAAAGTAGAAGAAATAAAGATGGTGAAGCCCATGCCTCTTTATATGTTCTTAAATTGGTGCATGTATGTTACAACTACGTTCTTATATAATCTAGTGTTGAACTGTAACAGATGAGAAGAGGGAAAATAAATTCATGCAGTTCAGATTTAAACATGTACCAGTTTTCTTCAGATCCTGTGTTTTTTTGTTTCGCTTCATGGAAATGACTTCTAACTAGGGGTGCTCATGGGTCTGGCCAGCCCAGGCCCGACCCAAGCCCCGCCTGCTTTGAGAAGGCCTTGGGTTTAGTGCTTAGGCCAGGCCTGAATTTAAAATTTGGGTCAGGCTTGGATTA
This sequence comes from Cinnamomum chago, assembly GCA_038049695.1. Classification (NCBI taxonomy): domain Eukaryota; kingdom Viridiplantae; phylum Streptophyta; class Magnoliopsida; order Laurales; family Lauraceae; genus Cinnamomum; species Cinnamomum chago. The sequence continues at coordinate 70,557,744 of CP142459.1, forward strand.
ATTGATAGAAAGTCCAAAACCAAGCCCGGTCCAGCTGGCCCAAATATGTAATGCTAATAGTTTACTGACTAATTTGCAAAAACAAGTGGTAACAAGCCCAAAAAGGTTATAGAAAGCCTGGCCCGATTGACTAAACCGGCAGGTTTGGGCCTGGTATGATTGAGGTGGGCCTGGGTTGGGCTTATGCCGGGCCTGTGTTTCTAAAATTGACTGGGATGAATCATGAATATGCCTTAGCCAGGCCCGAACCGGCCCATGAACGCCCCTGCCTCTAACAAGGAAACTGCTAGGAAAAGTTCACAGCTGCATTTCGGATGGAAATGATGGCATCAGAAGAACATATAATAGAATTATGTGCATTTACAGTTAATACATGGTTTGGGAATTTTGAGAGTAAGTTGAATAATCACATAGGAAGACACAATAATTAAGCTTAGTGATTGTTAAAATGAAAATCTAATTGCCAAGGTCAGTTCAGGAACACTAGATAGAATTTCTAAATTTGTTCGTGAATATATAGTCTAATTTAAGGTAGTGGTTTGGAGATGAAGGTTTTGATTGCACTGGGTCGTCACTTTCAGAGCCAAGAAAATTCTTTCCTAAATTTTGAGAATTGTAATTAGTAGAACAACTAAAAGTGGAAATCAATACCAAACCATTTTGCCAAAAAACCATTTAAAACCTTTAAAACATACGGGTTAAAGTTATCGCTGACTCTAGCACATCACCAGAGGAATTGTGCTGGTGACAAACTGACAATTACTAAATTAGGATATATTTAGGAATATTTCTTCCTTAAGTTCTCTTTATATGAGTTGCTTAGGAGATTTAGTTTCCTTGTCTTAGTAGGATTATTTGTTCTTTTCTAAGTAGGATTACCAGTCTATAAAAAGGTGCTCCTAGCAGAGGATAAACACATTGAGATTTGTCAGATTCAAGATCAATTAAGTGAGTGGAATCTCCCTTTTGTCTCTTTTCCTCTTGTCTTTCCCAAAACAAACTGAATCAGTGTGGATGAATTTTATCCTTTCATTTATGTTCTTTTATATATATATATATATATATATATATATATATATCAGTTTTTCTACAGTTTTTAGTCAAGTCCACAGAAGGCCATCTGACCAAGTACTTGGCTGGGCTCACCAATTTAGTTGGGCCGGCGACCAATGTAACTGTGGGCCCAAGTCCAGTTGCTGGTCACTTTCAGTGCTTTTTATTTATGGAGGGCTCCCCACATCCAAGCAAATGAGTGCAACTTTTTTGGGAGTGAGGCCCAGCACATGCTGGAGATAAGACCTGCTGCAGCTACAGACACAAAAGGAAGGGAGAGAACTATTTCATTATTGTTTTTCTAGACAGTAAAATCTATATATTCTGTCTCTTAACTGCAATCTTGAGATGGATTTTTCACTGCTATCTCAAAATTGATATTGAAGGAGAGGAGGATAGAAGAAGCCCTTATCAGAAATGACATGAATAAAGAGAACCAATGAATGGTATAAATATGTTGGACACAAGAAAAGATTCAAGCCAGGAGATTTGTATGGTTCTCTAAGATGCATGGACTTTTGCAACTTCACCAAGGAAAGTGACTTAAAAGAAAAAAAAATCCAACAGTTGGTGGACCCAAACTACTCCTTGATGAGATGTATTGTCTTGCTAAACTGGCAACCACAACTTGTTTAATGTTTTGTTGGGAGCTGTTTGACAAAGTCCCACATGTTTGATACCCTTTGCATCAGCCTTCCCTAGTCTAACCACCCCTCCCAAAACAAAGATTTTTTCTTTATTTGTTTCAACTGCCATCATCTTGGATTCCCTGTGGCATGAAATTGTTATACCAACTTTGTCAAGGTAGCAACTGGGCCAGGTTGGACTAGGCCAGGATAACGACATTCCGCACTTGGGAGAACAGTCCAAGACCCATCCCAGTCTGACCCCACATGCCTAATGTTGTGGTTGAATCATTCATTTTAATGAATGCAGCCATAGCTAGATCACCCTGTTGGACATTTTGGAGACAAATTGGCCTGAACCCAATCTGAAGGATTTCTGGGTTTGAATCTTATGCCACAGCCAAGGTTGCAAGCCATGTAGAATAAGCCAAAATCTGGCCTGATCCGGGCCGGATCCAAGCAATTCGGGTGCAATATCAATATGCATCTTCTCAACGATCCGGGCATCTTAATCAGTATTATCATCCTGTTTATCATCCTATCAATGTCATGGCTTAGTACATAGCTAGATCCATTTTGGCTTTTGGACTTCTGGCACGTCGATCTATGTGGGCCCCACACGTGTGGCAACAAGGTAAGGGGATGGGCACCAGGAGACCATAGCCAAAGAAGCTTAGCTAGTCCCACGGGAATAGGAGCTAAGGGATTGAACCGTAAGTAAAAGCCTTGTCTCACAAGTAGAAGAACCCAGGATTGAACCAGGGTGGATAGGTGAGAAAAAGGGTATCCAACCAATTGGGGTTAAGCCTTATTTTATACTCTTGCTATTTGTCTGTAATACAACATATGAATTGAATACATAAGTTTTATGTGGTAAATGGTGAAAAATGAAGACCAAAGGTGGAAAAATGAGTTTTAAATAAGTTCTTCTTTTATTGAAATAGATTTAAAGGAAGATGTAAAATGTTTAACTAAGGATCATGGCTGGTTATCCATCTTCCACTTTTTTGTTGATTTTATTTCCATGAAAGAAAAGGTTATTTGATGCTTATTTATTAAAATCTACCTTTTGTCTTAATTTTTAACTAATTATAGCATAAATATTATACATTCAATTGCTATGTATTTTGACGCAAACAAACAGACCCTTAGGGTCTATTTGTTTCTTAATTATAATTAAATCTCTAAGAATTCTTATAAGAAGTTGAAAATAAAGAATCAAAGCCGAAAAGGGATGATGAAAAATGAATACCCACCCATCACCTTAGTAATTTAATTCACAAGGAAGTCAAAATCTTATCTACATTGCTGCCTTATAACCATCATCTTCACTCTTCACCTTTAATAAAAATACATCTTCACTCTTCACCTTTAATAAAAATACAGAGCTCATTTTACCATGAATTTCTATGTATTTACTTCTCATATATTCTATCCAAACAAACGGGGCCTGATGAATGTAGAGAGAACTCAAGAAATGCTCTGGTAGGTGTTGAATCAGATTTGCAAAGACATTACTCTCGCACTCCTCATTTTACTTGCCCCTGGTTGTTGTATGACACCAGTCAGTCAGAGATGAGAATAGCAACATTGATCAGTGGGAATGTGTCCCTTAGTGTAAGATTAGTGTGCACGCCCAAACAGAAAATAATACACACCTTATCAGCCTTCCCATTTCTGCAAGCTCATGAATGGACACTTCTTCCCACTTTAGTCCACCACCATTGGAGCAGGTATGGGTGGAGGAGAGGTCATTTTCATGCGCTCTCTTTCAAATACTTCTTGGCAACAAAATCAGATGTAAAGAACCAAAAGCTTTCTTCTATGCTGTTTTGGAGAATAAAACAATGCCGTGATTAGCGCACATGTGGACTAAATTCCTGTAGAAAATTCTCCCTATAGAGTGGCAACTTACCATAATTTTAGGATGCCAATAGAGATGTAAATGATCCTGATTCTTCGGCCTGTTAGGGTCTTTATTTAGGTTCCGATAAGTAAACAGGTCCAGATCTGGATCCATTTTTTGGACCCGTGACATAAATGAGTCCCGGTCCGGTTTCATCTGGGTTTTGACCCGTGGACCCGGGCCGAACATATTACATCAAGTTTCGGAAAAATTCTCCTAAAAATTGGTTTTTTTTAAATCATTTAACTAGTTTTTTCTAAATAATTCTCAACTGGACCCAGACTCGTCCCATCATTGGGTCTGGTTGCATATTCTCATTAACGGTTCTAGTTCCATCGTCTCAAAAATGAGTCTGGGACTGGAACCGGCCTATTTACAACCCTAGATGGCAAAAGATGCATTAGATTTATGAAAAAGAAACTGGATCTCTTCCATCGTGGGACCCCATTGAGCCCTTGGGTGAGGTAAGAGAACCCTCCGGTGAGGTAAAGAGCCTCGAGTGAGGAAATGTGACATACGTTGAGAGGTGAGAATTGAGACATTTTACAGTAGGGTAAGGTGCCCTTCGCATTCAGGGCATATTGGTTTATCATAAAGACGTTTAAAAAGGGCCCAACATTTAGATATCTCTAAAAAATAATATACGTATATTGGACATTCCTAACTTCTTGATTCAATGCCATGAAAATGTACATGAAATCAAACAATTATACACTTGAATCGGGTAGGCCCAATGACTGGCACCACAAATTATCATGTCTTCTTTACGAACATTGAAATAAAGAAAATAAATTCTACTAACAGAGTCAAGTGAATTAAAATTAATTTTAAAGAAAGAATAAAGAGGAATTTACCAAATAAATCCCTGTAGGTCCCTATACCACTCATGGGGTCCCAAAAAAATAGTATTATTGGATTAGGTCCTCAAGGGCTGTATTTGTATTTTTTTTAGTATTTTGGCTCTATGGCCGATATCGGCCATTGTATTTTTTTTTGTAATTTGGCTATATGGCCGATATCGGCCATTGACAGTTACCCCACTCACGCGCGCTGTGGCCCCTTTTTCATTTCGTTCGACCCTCACTCCCCCCATTCCCTTTCGTTTCTCTCTGTCAACAGTCTCCCCCCTTTCCAGTGGTCCCAAGCAGGTGGTCCCAAGCACTTTGGCGCCAAATTTTCGAAGGTGGCTGGCATGGAGGTACGTTTCTTCCTCATTTCAACCATTTTTCTTTGTGCCTTGGATTTTGAATGAAGACGTGTTGTTCTAGGGTTTGGTTTGATGGCTGTTATTCTCTACTTCTTCTCCTCATCTTCCCATCTTCTTCTCATCTTCATTACCCATTGTGCAGACGTGATTTCTAGATTTCCAACTTTCAATTTGACATATTGAATTGTATATGGCCGATATCGGCTATATTTTATAAATCTCCCCCAACTGAGGCAGTTTATGAATAGCATCTTCCCTGTTGATGCGCGTGACCTGTAGAATAATGGAGTTGTCATGGAATCTATCGTGACGCACAAATCGATTATTAAAGACCATTTTTGAGTTCCAGAAAGATATAAGCATCAAGTAAAATGATTAAAAGCTTACAATTATGAACAAATATGAAGTAAGAGTCACAATCAGTTTGAATGCTTTAAGCACTATAATTGTTATTGTTCCATAAGGTCTGGAGCAGTGTAACATACCTTCTAAAGGATGTTCTCATTGGTGATGTTACATTGGTGATTATACCATTAGGTCTGGAGCAGGAATGAGAACATCCTCTGGTGATGTTTACCTCTGGTAAACAAACTTCTAAAGGATGTTCTCATTCTTGGTGTCAGCTGTGACGGTTGTTATGCTAGTAAGCTTAGTATTGAATAATATCATGAGTAATTCATTCTACTGATTGATACACAACAAAAAACCATGATGTTAACTGGCAAATGGCCACTCCTAAAAACGGTTCTAAATTTGATTTGTCAAAAGTAAGCCCACCTATATAAGGAATTCTACTGATTGGTAAGTAGGCTACTCGAGATGTCAAAGGGCCAGACTAGGCCGGGGGGCCATGGTTGTCCAATCCCTACTCTCAATATATGTAGGTGTCGGGCTCAAGGTGGCCCAAAGCACTTGGAGGTCCTGCACAATTTAGGCAAGTATTTACTATGCAAGAGAAAGTATTTGATAGTATTGGTGAACCTTATTTTTGAACTCACCAATTTAGACTTTGATAGATAGCATTGCATTAGATTCTTATAAAGCTAAATTCTGAACAAACGAGTGAATCATATATATTATAAAAAGACAAAAACGTCTCTTAATTTGTTCTACAGCATGCTATTGAGACTATGTAGCTCGCTATTTCTAGGTTGTGGCCCATCCAAGAGAAGGCCGAGAAGGCTAGGCAGGGTGGTAAAGGCTTGCAAAAATCTAGTGCGAATCCGACCTTGGGATCATACGAAAAAGAAAAGCTCTCACTTTACGGTCTTTTTAAAAGCCAAGTCCAGTTGGACACCCTCATGGGGGAGGCCCAATTGGTACCCCCACATTCATAACAGAAGAACCATCCCAAAAATATGGTTTTGGATCATTAAGGGCCATGACTTAGCATCCAAATCAACAATCATTAATGCCCAATTGAGCTTGAAGGTTTTCTCCCTTTTGCTCATCCACTAGAAAATTTTGGAGAGTACTAATTGACAAGAGAACAGTGAATGTGATGGGCCAGGTGGGTGCTAAAGGGTGTGTTGTTTCCAATTAAAACCTTCCATGATTGGAAAGTTTGCTTGTTCTGAATTGGAATCACCAAAAGAGCGAGGAAAAAAAAAGTATCTATGTTTAAAATATAGAGAGGAGCATGTGGGGGGTGGGGGAAGAAAACAAAATCCAGGAGGCCATGTCCATTAGGAGGGGGGAGGGAGTGTGTGGTGGTGGGGGGGGTGTGGAAAGAGAAATCGGAGGAAAAATGGGATTCGTTTTTCCTTGGTATTTTATTTATAGTGGTTGGGTTTTTGAAAGCCTCCGTCAAAATTTGTAAGACTCATCAGTCATCTCCCTCTCTCTTTCTCTCTCTTCATGGCTTGTAAATAGAAGACAAAGCGATGTATGAGCTTTTTTTAAATGATAATTGGTCGCGGAAACTACTGTATTCCACAGGTTTATGTGATACAATTTTTGTGACTGTCTTCCACTTTTGTTTGGTTGTTTATTTTAGTGTTCTTTTACTTATTCTGTCTTAGTATAAGGATTTAGGACTTCATCAATGTACATGATCAGTGTCCTATTTAGAGTCTCACATGGTAGATGGTGGAATCTTGAATAGAGTTTGATATTCTTTTGTAGGAACGTGAAGGACAAGCCCCCAAGTCTCCGAATGTTCTACTATACAACCAATGCCTTCATGTGTCGGAGGGAATTCGGCAAGGAGAGGTATATTGTATTACACGATATCAATTACACATTTCAAAGTATCGATGCAAATTGTTATTTGATATATTCGTTTTGTACTTGCTAACCACATTTGGTAATTGTTACGTTGCTAGGATTTTGGGCGGCTTAGATGCATACCAACCAATCCGGACCGAAACATATGGCAGCTAACAAAACAACAAAAGGCATACGTGAGGCAGACGGGCCTCCATTACTTAGCAGAAATCGATCGCATGGTCATTGATCACGCGCTAATAACCGGTCTAGTCGAAAGGTGGCGCCCGGAGACAAATACTTTCCACTTTCCGTCGGGTGAAGCAACTGTCACCTTGGAAGATGTTGCATACATCTACGGCCTACCCGTAGATGGCCCACCTGTGGCCGGACGAACTTTCCCGGGGAAGTTCGTCGCGTCGGTGTGCGAGGAGGTTCTTGGCATCCGACCGGATAAGCGTGACTACCATGGTATAACGTGAAGTTCAAGTGGCTTGAAGACAATTTTGCAGCTGCCGAACTTGAGAAAAAAAAGAAACATAAAAAATACAAGGATTACGAGATCCGGGCAACGCGAGCCTATCTCTTCTTTCTAGTGTCCGGTCAGATCGTTTCGCAGACTACTGGTGCCCGTGGACCGGCCTACATACTAGAGCTGTTCAAAGAATTTAAACCGTATGCATGGGCACCGGCTTGTCTCGCGAATCTATATAGGATGTTGACCAATGCCTCTCGATGGGGTCCGGAGAAGTTAGTTGCTGTGGAAGAGGGGAAAGATAAGCAAGGTGAGCTTGAAGGGCACCTGTGCAGGACGCCAACCGGGCCTCTACAGCTATTACAGGTCTTTATTCTCATAGTGACTGTTAGTTTGAATTTTTTATTTAATTCGAACTAACTCTTTATTGTGATGTAATCTGGTGCAGATATGGGCTTATACAAGGATGTCAATCGGAAGGTGTCCTAAGCCAAAAGAATCGTGGAAGGGGGACATACAATTCCCACTGTGCAAGACATGGATGAAGAGGTTGCCTAAAAATCCACCACTCACCTCAGTCAAGGAGGTGAGAGGACAGTTAAACAATTTGAAAGTTGACGAGGTAAAACAAGAAATTGACTCGCTCCTTAGTTCGGTGTTCGATTATATGCATTCTATTTTGCTGAGATACTGGACTAACTGTTTCGTTGCTGATGTGTATTGCAGTTCATATGGCAACCATATGAAGGGTTTAGATCAAAGTTTTTTTCAAAAGTATCTAAAGTAGATCGCACTCTCCTACATTCGTCCACTGTTTTGATATGGTATTGGATTGTCGAGCGCCACAACACTTGGCGTGTTATGAAACAATTCGGGCTCAAACAAATAGTCCCACCGCCTTTTACAATGCCCATCTTAAGACGAGAAAGGACATTCAGGTCTGTTGTCGATTATGCGGCAACGATGGATAAGGATGTCGTGTCGACGTGGGGAGCAAGAGCCACTCTTGGACTTCAAGGTGAGGCTTGTGCTGCAGCTGCGCAGTCCGAAGAGTACATGGAATGGTATACGAAGAATACGTTGATGTTTATTGGTAGAGGAGAGGCAACGGAGCAGCCTGCGTCCGATGTCCCTGCATCTGATGTCCCCACGGCTGAGCCCACCATCCCACAGAAGCATGTATATCAATTACACCCTATAATGGACTGTTAGACTAGTTCCTTGATTTCTTTTTTCAAACTGTCGCTAATTCAATTACTTCTTTGATCAACAGGCTCAAGACATGGTCGCACGCATCGAACGGAGCCTCGAACGTTCTGCACGCAGGAAAACGCCAATCGACAAGCTATCCATGTCAATTTCGAAAAAGCTAGCTAAGTTTAAGTCGGGTTTTGGGACGAATTGGGAGAACTTCTCATTCGATGGATGCAACAGCTCGGCGTCTGATAATGACGCCACGGAGAAGAAAATGTTGATCACATTTAAGCATACCAAGAGGCCTGCGCAAAAAAGCCCGGCTAAAAAGACTAAATCTGCTAAAAGAAAATCCACGGTCGAGGAACCGAACCTCGTGAACATAAATGCCGAGGGATCAGGTAGCAGCAGGGAACATCCCATGACTGAGCCAGCACCCTTAACTATTGTTCAGACCCCACCAGTCAGCAGGAATTTGTTTGCATCCCCATTTACAGTCTCCAGTGAATCTGCTATGGTGGTTACAGCGCCATTGGCCACCCTTGAGTCATTGGTATGGAGGATCAAACGGTTGCCCCGAATGCGCAAGATACCGTTGAAGTTTGAAGACTACACGCATGATATCGTTCGGAGCGACTATGTGCTGTCTGAACCCGACAAATTCTTCCTCAAAGGTTTTCTAGAATACTACGATGACAGGTATGTTGGTTTAGTGTTGATCATGTTAATTTGTTTGATTGAAGTGCTTACGTGTGTTTGGACATATTCACTGTTACAGGAAAGATGAGCTTGGTGATGTTTGCACATTGATCAAGGCAGATGATTTGAAGAATGTCCTTGATGAGGGAACTTGGATGGACACTAACATCATTTATTATTACTTTGAGATATTGAGAATTGGGTGTGATTCATGCTTCATTGCCGACCCAAGTGTCTGTGTAAGTACAAACTAAACAATGGTTGGGTAAATCCTTTATTATATGTATATTGGAACATTGTACCCACATTGATCAATTCAATGTATTCAGAGTTGGTGGCGCGATAGTGGTGACACAGCCGTCGAGGCAGTCTTTGGGAAGTACGGGCACAGGGTGTTGGACGCGAGGGAAGCGCGAACGCTGATATTCATTGTCTATCAGAGGTCACATTTCACATTATTGGTCGGACTGGTTGATGAGAAGAGATGGGAGTTTTACAATAGCATGGAGGGCGATCGCCGATCATTTAAACATGCGCAGAAGTTTGTAAGTTTTTCTTCCTTCATGCCAATAGTCAGTTTATCTCGAACGCGTATTTCAAATTCTTCTGTCCATTGCTGACATTTAGACCCGATGTTTTATGTAGATGGGATGGTTGGCCGAATGGTATAGCCATTTTGGGTGGAGCGACCCATTTCTATGGCCACTAGTTGAAAAGACGGACATCCCTCGACAGAACAATACGAGTGATTGTGGAGTATTTGCAATGGCCTTTGCCACTCACTGTGTCCACCGGCTTCCCATCGCCTTTACGCAATCAGACATGCGTTACTTTCGAAGCAAAATAGTCGTGGAAATCTTCAAGCGGAGTTGGCAATTGAACGCTAATAGACTGGGCTTGACCCACTTGGCATCACTCCCATGAAGAATACGATCAGCCGGGAACTTTGAAAGTGGATTAACCTGCATGTTATCAAATGTGAATCACTTCATAACTCAGATTGTATAGAAAGATTGGTGGTTGTGGTGTTCATGATGATTTGTATAGAATTTGACATTCAAAATGTTCTAAATGGGTTGTATTTAGACAGGCTGTATAGAATTTTCATTTGTATAGAATTTCATGGTTGTCTGTGTTTCTTGATGTCGATTAGTTGAAAACTCACTGACTACAGCCTGTGTTTCTTGATGTTCAAAATGTTCTAAATTTTCTTGATGTTTCTTGATGTTCAAGATTTGTACAGGCTTCTCTGTGTTTCTTGATCTTTCTTCCAAACTCAGCTTCCCTTAACTGAGGCTATAAAAAAAAGGACATGTACAGAATGGCCGATATCGGTCACAATATAGACCGATATCGGCCAAAATATCAGTCTCAGGCACCCTTAACTGAGAGTATGAAAAAACAGGACCTGCAGACAATGGCCGATATCGGTCAATATTATGACCGATATCGGCCAAAATATCAGTCTCAGGCACCCTTAACTGAGAGTATGAAAAAACAGGACCTGCAGACAATGGCCGATATCGGTCATAATATCGACCGATATCGGCCAAAATATCAGTCTCAGGCACCCTTAACTGAGACTATGAAAAAACAGGACCTGCAGACAATGGCCGATATCGGTCAATATTATGACCGATATCGGCCAAAATATCAGTCTCAGGCACCCTTAACTGAGAGTATGAAAAAACAGGACCTGCAGACAATGGCCGATATCGGTCATAATATCGACCGATATCGGCCAAAATATCAGTCTCAACCACCCTTAACTGAGAGTATGAAAAAACAGGACTGCACAGAACGACCGATATCGGTCATAATATCGACCGATATCGGCCATTCTGTACATGTCTGTTTTTTTTATAGCCTCAGTTAAGGGAGTCTGAGTTTGGAATTATAGCCGATATCGGTCGATTTTACGACCGATATCGGCCATTCTATTAATAATGCATCACCTGTATTTTTACAGTCTCAGTTAAGGGTGCCTGAGTCTGGTTTTTTGGCCGATAGTGTTTCTGATAGGCTCAGTTCAGTGAGCCTGAGTTTGGAATTATGGCCGATATCGGCGATAGTTATACATGACCTGTTTTTTTCAGCCTCAGTTAAGGTACTGCTACTGTGGCGAACTCAATGGAGTCAGCTATAACGATCCTGTAGCCGATATCGGCCATAATTTCATACTCAGGCTCATTTGACTGAGACTATAAAAAACAGGTCATGTAGAGTAGAATGGCCGATATCCTTGCTCTCCCTCAATGCATACTTGGTTTCCATAGAAAGATTGGAAATTTTTTTTTTTTTTTTTTTGTTAAAACTGTGGTTGTTACCTGAAAGATTTATGTAGGTGAGATTTGTGCTGAGGTAATTATCTTCCTGAGATCCAAGATGTCCATTCATTATGTTCACTTGAAGAGGTTCAACAAGCAGATACAGATTCGATGTTCACATAAAGCGTGCACAATTAAAAAAGGATCACATATCATTTATGAAAAACAGTAATACAAGACTCCCAAAATACACAATTACAGTCCACATTTGCATATATCTAGGCATCATCAATGGAAGTGTATGCATCATCAAAGTACTCGCCACGCAGCTGCAGCACCTGTTGTTACAGGAACTGGGAGTGTCGTGGTATGCGTACTGTGATGAAATAAAAACTCCCTTGATTAATACATCCTAAGGACAGCTATCTGTATACATCATTAAGGGTCTTCTTTAAAAAACTGCAACCAGAATACATGCCAAAATGAATATACATTCTATGCTGTTCTAATTCGTCAACTGAGCACGGGAGGATTGCGACAACTTCCACGGTTGTGGCCTCTCCCCTTGCAATTTGAGCACGTTACTGCCCTTCGAACACGACCAATATCTTCAGTCCGAATCCTGTTCTTTTTCGGGCGTCCGGGCTGTTTACTGGACATTGGTGGAATAACTCTCAATTCGGCTGTGTGCTCCCATTGCTTGCTGTCACGGGTAGCATGAATCACTTCACTGTACGTTGTACGATACGTGCTCGCAAAATACCAATGCTCACAGAATTCGTATGGATCGTAGTTTCTCATTTTCATTGCAGCGATAGCATGGCAACACGGGATACCCAATATCTCCCATTTCCGACATGTGCAGGATTTCCGTTCGAGATCAACAACATCAACATACTCCGCAGACTGAACCTGAAATTCTACGATGCCAGCCACACGAACATGCAATCGGCGAGCTTCATCCATTTCTTGACTGAGAACTTTCTCCGCATACGGGGTAAGACGAGTTGTTATGCTTTCAGACTGAAGATGCCGCTTTTGATAGAAGTCCATTAACTTTCCTCGTATCTCCTCAACTTGTTTCGTAATGGGCAGGACTCGCGTGTCTTTTAGGAGACTATTAGTGCACTCGGCTGCATTGCTAGTTAGCATGTCGTACCGACGGCCTTCTATGTATGCATTTGCCCACCGTTGCCGCCCAATTGCATCAATGTAATTGAAAGCCTCCTGGCTAACTGCACGGATATCTGTCATATAAGCCTCGTACTCGCATGGTCTGTATGACGTTGTTGCACGCCAAAATTTCATCACGATTGCCCCGTCACTGAAAGCAGCTTTGATGTTCTCAGCAATGTGACGGCAGCAGTAACAGTGCATTGCATGCGGTATGGTGTTCTTTAACGCTGGAATGAGACCCTTCTGCCGGTCTGAAACAATAGTAAGGTTAGTTGGCTCTCCTAGAGATATGGACAAGTTCGCAAGGAACCACTCCCAGCTATCGCGCCGCTCGGCTTCAGCAAAGGCAAAGGCGATGGGAAGTAGCTTATGGTTGGCATCATGCGTCACGGCAACAAGCAACACACCTGGATACTTGCCTCGAAGGTGTGAACCGTCTACAGCAATCACTGGTCTCAACGAAGACGTGTAAGATCTTATGCACGGTCCGAACGCCCAAAAAAATCTTCTGAAACGGTCATCCGAAGTAGTATCTATGTTTGTCACAGTGCCAGGGTTAGTCAACTCAAGTTCCTTACAATAACGGGGTAGCAGCTGGAAGGACTCTTCATATGATCCTCGCACAATACAAAGTGCCATCTCCTTTGCTATATAAGCCTTTCTGTAACTAATTATTGAACCAAACTCCATCTGATAGTCATTCATGATCTCCTTCGGTTTCAAATTCACATTTTGCCTGACCCGTTCCATGATGAACTCTCTAATAAGCGCTGAGGTTGCCTGTTGATGTGCCATGCCCATCAGTGGCTTTGAGCATCGATGGTTAGGATTGTACGTCCTAACTTTAAATTGTGGTCCTGATTCGACAATCGAAGCATGAATACGCCATGGACAATCCTGATCTTTGCATCGTGCAGTCACTTTGGTCATGTTGGTCTTCAAATGTTTAAGAGTGAAGTTACCGTATATTGCAAACTTCGCCAACGTATTCCGGAACATCTGTCGATCAGGAAAAACACGGCTAATCCACATCTCTCGTGCGGAGTTGTTACCAAATTCCATTTCCATGTCATCAGGCTCCATTTTATCATCAAATTCAACTTTTGGAATTTCATTAGACCGTAGATCGGTATTGGTTTGATTGACTTCATCCCTGCAACATTCGGCCTTGAAGATTGGTTTTGAATAAAGCTGTCCATTAGAGGGATGTCGGTTAAGATGGATATCATCAGCACGCATCATCCCAAGGTCGATATGACCATCTAACGCCTCATTGCATACATCATCATCATCCTGCACAGATGGATATTGCATGTCTGTGTCATCGCGGAGATCAGCGGTGGGTTGTTCTCGAGGACTTGTTGATAACTTCACTTGTTCCCTCTTCAAACTGGCTGACGACCTCCTTGGCATTTTTGGACTCTTAAATCCTACTGCGGTCCTTCGTAACCTACAATGAATCGGGGCATAAATAAGCAAGTGCTAACATAAATAATTAATTTCGCATTTAAAATTTAGTGAGACAATTAGTAGGCATACCTGTCCTCTCCCCCTATACTTTCATTGTTGTTCGGACTATTAGAGACGTACAAATATATCCCATTCATTTCATTTCCGGATGCTTTGAACATAAGACGAACATCATTATCATCGTCAATGCTTGCCATTGAGAATGCCCGTCCGTTGTGATGAAGGTATTGCATGCTTAAATTCTGGATGGCTGTATCCCAATTGGATGATTCCATTGCTTCGTTAGCCAGGCATTGATAAGAGATGTCTGACGATAAATATTTCATTTTTTATTTTCCTCCACTGTACACCGGACGGCTGATGTCAAATTGAAAGTCACCGTCATAGTGGAATATGAACAACACCTCTCTGTCTGACATGCTATCATTAAATCACAGGAAAATTATGAAGATATCAGTAAAATGTAGGCAGATTCAGGATGACAATTACAACAGATTGGTATTAGACTCATTTCATTTGTCCCTAGCTGCTATTCAAAAAATATTTAGACCGTATTCCACCTATTCTCCTATTGTTCATCAATCAGCAAGACAACCAACTCCAATTGGATGAGATACTGGCGTTGAAGTATCCATGTTTGCAAGATCAATATAGAACAATATACAAACATACAAACTAGACAATAACATTTATGGATTTACTGATGCACACTAAACATAAATAAAATGGAATGCACGACCCACCATAGCTCCAGCTGCTGGATTGAACAGAACCCTGAAAACGACTACACAGAATGTTTCAAAATGACGCTCTCTCAAACAGTTCTAGGGTATTCATGATGAGTGTGGATTTTCGACAGTTCTAGGGTTAACAAGAATGAAATAAAGGAGAATGGGTACTCGATTGATGAAAGTGGGTTTTTTACAAACCCTTCAAACAGAAAGTTCTTCTATAAGCATTAAAGAAAGCCTGGTTTAGAGACCGGGTACTCTAATGATGACAGAGGATTTTACAGAGATCTAGGGTTAACAAGAATGCATTAATGGAGATAAATCAATGTTACGATGTCACATTAGAGAAGATAGTGCATTAAGATGTGTGTTTAATGTACAAACCTACCTCTTAATGAAGTCCAACAACCGATTCACAGAAGTTTTTTTACATGGTTTCTGAAAGGGAAAAAATCGCCATACAACAGTCGAGGAGAGGAATAGGGATGTCGCATCAACGAGAGTTGTGAGCAAAACACAATCGGGACGAGAGAAATAGGGATGTCGCATAACGGCCGATATCGGCCAATATTACGGCCGATATCGGCCATAGAGCCAAAACACAAAAAAAAAATATAAATACAGACCTTGAGGACCTAATCCGATAATACGGTTTTCTTGGGACCCCATGAGTGGTATAGGGACCTACAGGGATTTATTTGGTAAATTCCTCAAGAATAAAATATACGTAGGTTATAATGGTATTTTATTTTTAGTTGTTTGTTATGATTTATTTTTTTTTACTTTTTATATGGGAAAGTAGAGATTTTTTGTATTTTAGTTGATAAACGTGACTGCTTTTTTACTTTTTAAAAAAAAAGATGGAATGAGCTTTGAATTAAAGTGCTTTTGATGTGACATTTTATTTGAAAAGTAAAGACTTTACTTGACTTTTACTATGTTAGTAAAGTGTCAAACTAGCCCTAAGAGGCTGATTTTGATAAAGGAATGAGCTACACATGGCATGTAAGTGAATCACTTATCTTGCCGTATAAAAGAGGGTTGACATACTGTATAAACTTGGACATTGATTATGCTGAATGCAATCAAAGGCAATAATTTTAAGTATCAAAGTAGGGTGGGGAAGTAATTTATGAAAGTTTTGAATTTTAACTGTGGGTCCACTTAACAGTGCAAACATACAAGTGGAGAAGAAGAGGGAGGGGTATGTTGAGTAAATCTTTTACAAACTAAGTATGACAATGCAAACCAAAAGCCCAACTGTATTGATGAAATCGATGCTTAATAACTGTAATTAAGAAGACGTCTCGTAACTTGAGAATAAACTTAAGTTCGGTCCTTCAAAGGAATCTAAAACTTTTTACTTTTGTTCTGCACTGTAACATTGTTTTCACTGTTCAAGCTTCCCACCATTTAGCCTAATTTTTTTATTACTAACAAGGTTATATAAGGTCCATGTTTCTAAGGTTACTATTTTTTGTGCAATCTTCTTTCTTTAAACTTTTGGATGATCATAATCTAATCAAAAGATTTTGATTATGTTCATGTGACCTGACTAAGATGTTGGCAATGATGGAAACGACGGAATGGAACTTGGAGTGAAATTCCGTGGCAATGTTGGATTAACTTGGTTTTCATGAATTCTCGATTTTCTTAGTGTTTAAGTTACTAGGGTGATGGTTGGATATTCATTTTACATTTTCTTTCGATTCTTTTTTATTACTTATCTTGCAGTGGAGTATTGAATATATAAATACAAGTAACAACAATTGATTTATAAGTAAATTAGGCCCACATGCATCAATGTATTGGTGTTAATTTATGTAACCACCTTTAGAAAAATAACTTTTCCACCGTTTTCTGTAAATGCTTTCTTATGAGAAAACTATAAATTAGTGTGATTTTTGGTTTCAATGGAACTATGGAAGGCTGGGAAAAAATCTCAGGCCAAAGTGATACCATAGTGCCCATGCCGACACTACTGACCTAAGATTGTGGTAGGTCTGTAGTCAACTTTGTGTAAGTTCAGGTGCAATTTATTAGATTTCACACATGTAGACCCCCACATGCTCATATGCCAACAAATATTTGGCTTTGATTTAACACAATTTCTTGTTTGTTTTGGTACTTCCAAGTGAACCCTAGATAGCATGGAAATAATCCTACATTGCCACAACTCGGGGTACCCCTTCCTCTCATGAGAGACACTTGGAGACCCTTTTTCAGGCATTTGGGACCCTTGATCAATCCAACCCATTTGCCCCTCAAGCTCACTATTTCAATGCCTTTTAAAATCTTTAAAATTGAGGATCATGATAAAGGGGTTTCGCAATCCTAAGCCATTGAAATTTTGTATGCATGTAGATGTCATTCAGATCTTTCAAACTCCTCATCATCATGATTATCGTATCATCATCATCATTATTATTAAAGCATTGTCCCAACTATGTTGTGGTCAGCTACACTAGAAGAATTTTGTTTCTCAATTCTAATCTATCTCCACTAAGTTGTTTCTCCATTGATATCTTTCAAACCCATCCGAGTCAAGCATTTAAAAAGAGGATAAAAACTTTCAATCCCCACCTTCCTTCCAATGATTGGCAGGGCTGGCTCAAGACAATTTGAGGCCTAAAGTGATAATCCTAAATAAGGCTTTTTCTATGTTTTAATATTACTATAAATATTTTATTTAAAATTTATTTTTCTTGATTTTTTTTGTGATACAAAATTACTAATTAAGTTTTGATATTCAAGTTTTACTAACCTATCTTAAGTCCACCTCCAAAACCCACATAAAAATTCTAGGCCCATCCCCAAAACTCACATGAAAATCTGGGGTCACAAAATCCGACTACCTATTTAGCTCCACCCCCCATAAACAAAAATCTTTAATCTGCCACTGTATTGCTTGGAGCATTTTCACTTGCTCACGGTGCTCACATGCACCATGAGTCAAGACCATCGATGATGGACTTCAGAGATGTGCCCCACGTATTGAATGTTCTAGATGCACGGTGTTCATATGCATTGTGGGCAAGTGAATAAATTCCGGCGGATGCCCATTGTTTATCTTAAAATTTAAGATCTATTATTAGGGCTGAAATCCCAAACTATTGATCTATTACAACAACATCATGGATCAGATCTTAATGGGCCCCTTTTGAAATAGGATACACAAAAATAATGAGAAAAGCTTGTGAAGTACGTTCATGACTGAATGCATGGTTGAGATTTGATACAAATAGATTGCTGGAAATATAATGATGTGCTAAAATCAATTAGACTCCTAGCCACAGAAATATAATGGGCAGATTAAGCCATAAATGACACTTTAAGGCCTCATGAAAATCTTGATGGAAAGAGAGTTATTATGGGCCTTAGAGTTTGGGGAGAAAAAAAAAAGGGATAGCAGTTGTTAAGTTTTGTTTTTTGGAATTTTAAAAGATGTCCGCTGTTATTTTGGGGTCTTTTTTTATTGTTTTATTTTTTGGGCCTAAAGCAATTGCTTTGATGGCTTTATAGTAAAGCCAGCCCTGATGATTGGTTTACCCCAAGTGGGCTCCACAAAGGTGTAATAAAAGGCACTATGGAGATATAAGAAGGTTAGCAAAGCCTGATCATTTTGATATTAAAATGGCCGTAGACTTGTTGTAAATTATTGTTATATCCCACTTACATTGATATTTTATATTGTTAACAGCCTACATTCCTAAACTACCCTGTACCGAAAATTAAACCCTAGGCCCAACCAAATGTCAGCATGAATTTTGTATCTCCCGACCACCAACTAATCTCCCAAACTTGTGCTTGAAGTAATTTAAGTAATTGGATTGTTCATCCAGTTAGCCCTGTTTCACGTGCCAGCTACACCACTAACTCATTCAATTGGACAACCATAATTGTGGGTCAGGAGTCCTCTGATTTTATTTGATTTGTTTATAGCTTTCTGAAGTGAATGCATTCAACCAAGATGAACAGAATACAAAATGGATGATCTTAATCTTCCAATGAGGATCTTTAAAAATAGGCGGTTCAAATAGTTTGATTCAACCATCCATTTATGGGCTCCAAAGTTGATGGTTTTGATCGTTTTATCATGACATAGTCTAAGTAATATGCAAATCACCTTGCTAATTATTCATTTGCCTTGCATGTGGGTACAAGAGTTGCATTGTATTTTATGCAACGTTGCACTTGACTATTCATCATCCGTGCAGCTTGTTCATTAAATATCAAATTCCTCGTGAAAGTGTCCAGATAGAAATTGAGAGTGCATTTGGCATAGTGACATTCGAATATTTTTATGCTCCCACTAGATAAGATTGTGAAAAACATGTTTGGTAAGCATAAATCATTATTTTAATTTTTTATCTCATTGGAAAGAATTCCAAAATCTTAACCCCCTGCCTCAGCCTCAGGAAAGTTCAAAATTTTAATTTTTTCCAAGAAACTAACTAATTAATACAATTATTTCATATTTATCTCTTGCCTTCTAAAAAAGCCCATTTAACATCTTAAATGTAGGTCCCATGTTCACAATCTCAAAAAAAGGCTTTTACATATGACACATTATTTTATTTAATAATACAATGTTATTATTATTAAATAAAGAGGTTTTTATATATTCCCTTGATGAAGTCTTCACATTAGTTTCAGTGGTGATGGATAAGCAATAAAAAGGATAGAGATTTGAGTCCTCTTTAATGCAAGATGTCAAAGGCACAAAGTTCCCATTCAAAGGATCCCACCAAGTGGGTCATATTAATTGGCTCAAATGCCCACTCAGAAGGCCATGGTCATTGGAACCCACCAAATTGGAGACATTGATAAAGAGTCCGGATCCTCGTACCCACCAGTTGGAAGGAGTGCAACTGCATGGCGGGGCCAAACCCCCATTAAAATCACAATATGTTTAAAAATAACAACCTCTCAATCATGAGATATCTCTAAATTTTATTCTAATAAAAATTGATCTCAACATAATATTAACCTTTTTAATAAAAAAACGTGATTGTATTTTGATTTATGTCAATCAAATGATCCATCGTATTCGTTTCAAACCATGGGATTATCAAATTGTATTGAAACAAGATTTGGAGATACGGCACACATGCGGAATGAAAGAGGGTCCTTCGTGATTGCTCTCAAAGTGTCCTTGTATAAGGAGAGGAATATATAATACGGAGAGATAGCGCATTTGGCTAAGACCACGCCCGAAGTCTTAGAGATTGCCATTTGGAACTCACTCATGCTCTCTCTCTCTCTCTCTCTAGGGCCACTTGGGGAATAAAATGTTTTTTTAAATAAAAATGATTTAAATTTTCCATGAAGGGGATGAAAAACAGAGAAGATCCGGACTCCTCAGTGGGCCCAAAAGATATGCCACGTGTGTTTTTATCCAAACTGTCCAAAGAGGGGGCATTTCGGGTATTACATATATTTTCGTTTCTATATCTTTCCTTGTGCTCCCACCCACCATTTCTACTGCTGTCTGCTTCTGTCATTTGCAGAGAAACAGAGAGAGGGAGAGGGAGAGGGAGATGGAGAAACCTTGTTCATCTTCTTCTTCTTCTAACACAACTACTTCCAATCTCATTTTCTCTCTTTCTCTTTCTCTTTCTTCCATCTGAAATTCAAGTTCAAATCCAAACAGTTGCTTTCTTGTCTTTGAAAATACACGGAAAAGAATGAGAGGAAAGAGGAAGTATCTCACGACCGTGGATTCCCAATTCCACAGAGGGCGGCGCCACCATCACCACCACCTCCACCGCTTCCTGATTCCGGCCATCTCCACCATCTCCGGCATCTCAGCAGCCGCGCTCGTCTTCTTCTCTCTTCTCTCCTTCCTCTCCCCAACTCCCGTCGACATCCCCTCCCTCTCTGTAACTCACTTCGTATTCTCTATTCTTCTTCTTCTTCCTCGTCTTTTTCTTCTTCTTATCTTGCTCGTTCTGATTCATGTGTTTGTGTTTGGTGATTTGACAGTTGAGGAATGATCGAACTAATCCCTTTGATGATGTGTCCTTCCGCGTTCCGGTGCAGATTCTTCTTCTTTTACTTCTTTGATTGATTTTTGGATCCAGTTGTGGTGGATTTTGATGATTTTGATCGGATCTTCTTCGTGTGTGTGTGTGTGTGTGTGTGTGTGTGTGTGTGTGTGTGTGTTGTTTTTGATGAAATAGAGGGGAGGAGGAAGTGCGAGACACGATCTTTGGAGCTCGAAATCGTCGAAATTCTACTACGGATGCAGTAATTCAAGTAACAGATTTGCAGGTTTGTCTTTATTTTTCTTCTGCTTCCTATTTCTTTATCTGATTGTTTGTTTGTTTGTTTGTTTTTAGTATTAGCTGAAGTCTGGTCATTGGTTGGTTAGAGTTGGATAGGAGAAGTGTTGAAGATGATTCTAGATTGATTGGATTAGGTTTAATAGTGGTTCTCTGAATGTGGACTTGAGCAGATTTGTTATGGTTGGATTGATTCAGATTTGCTTCTTGTTGTAGAATCTAGGGTTTTGGTGCTGTTTTGAAATGTTGTTTTCTACTTATTGCTTATGGAGAAAGAATAGAATAACATATTTGGCTATTGAGGCATTTGTGTCTTCTGTGATTTTGTTGTTATTTTTTTTCCAATTGAATGTTTATTTGTGTTTCATTTGGGACCATGAGTTTAAAGTGAATTGCTAGTCAAGTGCATGCAACATATTTCTTTGTCCAAGTTTTAAACTATTTGTTAACTAATATGAGCTACATTTTTCCAATATTCAGCAGCAAAAGCAGTAACACATCCTAACCGCTACTTAATGATTGCAACCAGTGGAGGATTAAATCAACAAAGGACGGGAGTATGACTCTCAAACCCGATAATCATGTTATTTATATATTTGTTTTTTTTTTATATTATTATCATTATTATTAATTTTGAACGTAAGATATGTTGATATGATTACTTGGCTGCTTGATTATCTTTGAGCTCTGTTTAGCATGTAAGATTGAAAATTTTGGAACTCTGTTTGTGGTTACGAGGGCTTTGGTTTTGAGTTGGCACTAGCTCTTGTGGGATTTCATCGATCCCCAGTTAGCAATTAAGTAATCAATAAGTAACATAATCACCTTAAAATTAACATTCACAAAAACCCTTTTTTTTATATCATAATATAAGTTTTTTAAGCTTGTTTTTTAAGTATGGTTTTGGGGGGGAAAAACATTTAAGATGTTGCTTCATGTTTAGAGAAGCAAAATACAAAGTAGCGCATGTTCAGACAAAACACCATAGGATTGTACAGTATAATGAATGCCCAATATGTCACAATAACAGAGATTGATACTTCTATCAATTTCTTTTCTTTTCTTTTCTTTTTCTAATCAGCGCTCCTACGTTTGATATTAAGGATGCAAAAATGTGTAAGCAGCTGCAACCACTTTTTCTCATTGTCATCTTTGTTAAGCTGATAGTCTCAAACCTCAGTCGTGACTGTGAAAATGTACATCATCCATGTACCAATCAATATACTCAAAGTTTTTAAACTAACTACCAATTTTAAATTGTATTTATTTCCTTATTTGTTAGCTTCATGAGTGGTGTAGTCAATGTTGTGATAATGTTGGAGACTTTATTTTATTTTCTAGTGCTTAGGATACCAGGATGGATTCATGACATTGTAGGTTTCTGGGGAAAAAAAGATACAGTGGCCCCTGGAATTATTCTATCCACATCTTTTTTCCCTTTATTTCCTTGTCACATTAGTGGAAGGGTGAAAGCTCATTGAACGGTGGATAGATTCCTGTCCAGACAAAGTCCACTTACTGACTCCTGTTTCCATATTTTTTGTGCTCTTTTACTTGTGAGAACCAAAGATTCATTCAGAATGTTAAGAGTTTGTCGCTTTCATTTATACTCTACAGTCTACACTTCTATTTCTACTGAATTTTTATTTTTGATTGGTTAATGATTGTGTATCAATATGTTTGTCGAATGCATGCAATCCAAGTGTGCTACTGAAATTAGCTTCTGATTCCAGGGAATCTTGATATGATACATGGAATTCTTATCGTACCTAATCTTTTCCAGATAACAGATGCTGTTGTTGCTGCTCGCATTTTGAATGCAACCCTTGTCATTCCGAAGCTTGATCAGAAATCTTTCTGGAAGGATTCTAGGTAGGTTTTCAGAAATTTTCACTTTAGTTGATTGGTGCAGTTATGATTATTGCGGGTTCTACTTGTTGTTTTAGTATGGATGAAGATTTTATGCTCTGATTCACAATACTGCTTTGCAGCGATTTCTCAGAAATTTTTGATGTGGATCATTTCATTTCATTTCTTTCAAAAGATGTTAATATCATAAAACAGCTCCCTAGGAAGGGACGAAAACCTGTTGGGACTCCATACACCATGCGTGTTCCAAGGAAGTGTACCCCAAGATGCTATCAGATTCGTGTCTTACCAAATCTTCTGAAAAGGCATGTAAGTGATGATTTCTTTCGCATTATGTTTTATTTTTCTTAGTCAGTTTTCTTGTATCAATTATGCACAAGTTCTTTGTAGTTACATCATTCCATGTCTCTGTGTCTTTATTATGCATGGCATCACCGCATTTTTAAAGCCTACCATGGCATAAATCTCATCCCTTGTTCATGATTCTAAATTAGCATGGTCACATTTACATCATATCCAACTAGTAGTGCAAAATTCAGTGAGTGTTAATTAAAGGACAGCCCCTTCATCCAAATACATTCTGTTCAGCACTATGAAGGCCCCTCGGATTTCCCACTTTTTATGATCTACTTTAGTACTCCACCATGCCTCAGCATGTGTCTATCCCAAGCTGATGAGATATCAACGATTTAGATATTAGATGAAATGGTAGTTCCAACTGTATTAATGAAACAATTCCAAAGTATTGAACATGACAGGATCACAGCCTAACTCAATACCTCCTCTGGCCCTTTTTGTGCTCAACACCCAACTCTAGCTAAAATAATATATTTAATGGGAGTTGGGACTATGAATTCCTTGGAACTCTATATGACTAGGCAAATGGGACCTAAAAGTCCATTTCATTCTGTGTGGAATTTGATGTTCATTTAGAATATGACATGTGGGGTTCTATGATGACACAGGTTGTTCAACTCACCAAGTTCGATTACAGGCTTTCAAATAAACTCGAAACAGATCTGCAAAAGCTGAGATGCAGAGTTAATTATCATGCTTTGAAATTCGCAGACCCTATCGTTGATATGGGTAGAAAATTAACCAACAGAATGAGAGAGAAAAGCAAGCATTTCATTGCCCTGCATCTGAGGTAAGTAATGTTTGTTACTCATCTGACGTAGATAAGTTTAAAACCTTCTCCTGTTGTTTGCTTGATAATCTTTTGACTTTCTTTGGAGTAATAGAATTGAACTAAACCACTTGAAATTAAATGTGAAGACATCCTGATGGGTGCAACTATTTTGTCTTGCTAGGTTTGAACCTGATATGCTTGCATTTTCTGGATGCTATTATGGCGGTGGAGAAAAGGAAAGAAGGGAACTGGGAGCTATTCGCAAGAGGTGGAAAACTCTACATGTAGGGCTCCCAATGCACATGTTTGAAGAAAGCATATGTGATTGCTCAGCTCCTAGTGGAACAATAAGCATCCCTAATATTCCTTTCAAATTCAAATGTTTGTGCAGACAAGAAACCCAGATAAGGAAAGGAGGCATGGAAAATGTCCACTCACTCCTGAAGAAGTTGGTCTTATGCTGCGAGCATTGGGCTTTGGCAATGACGTTCACATTTATGTGGCATCTGGGGAGGTTTATGGTGGCGAAGAGACATTAGCACCCCTCAAAGCACTCTTTCCTAATTTTCATTCAAAAGAAACCTTAGCAAGCAAGGAGGAGTTATCTTCATTCTCATCATTTTCATCTCGCATGGCTGCACTTGATTTCATTGTTTGTGATGAGAGTGATGTATTTGTGACCAACAACAACGGTAACATGGCTAGAATGTTGGCTGGTCGAAGGTACTATTGCCATTTACTCCTATACATCCTACACCATATTAAAAGAAAATCCATTTATTTCTGAAGGAATATGACGATAAATGCGCAAATGCACATCTGCTGTACATATGGCTTACAAAAGTATATCTACCCAAAATGTCCAAATGACCTGTTCTACTGTACATGGGGCATGACTCCAAATAAAAATGATCGGAGAATTATAACTTCTAGGGGCACTTGTGTGCTTGATTGTACATACAGTCCTTTTCCACTGTACATAGTCTTTTCCCATTCTGCTGCCCATTCATTGGCCATTGACGGAACAGCTGAGATCATTTATTTCATCATGATTTTTCCGTTTAAGTTAGGGGCCAGGATTTGAAGAGGTTTGAATTGGGTCATGCAAAAGTTGGATGTCATGTGTGTGTATGGATTGTCATATTTTGGCAGAGTTAAATCTCTCTTGAACTGAAAAGTGGTACATGGTGACTAACAATACAGCTATGGTTTTTTTTTTACCCCTTCCAGGAGATACTTTGGACATAGGCGGACAATTCGCCCCAATGCGAAAAAACTATACTCTGTGTTTCTGAACCGTGAGAACATGACCTGGGAAGCATTTGCCTCCAAGGTGCGTACAAATCAGATAGGCTTCATGGGAGAGCCAAATGAAGTAAGACCAGGTAGAGGTGAATTTCATGAGAACCCATCAACCTGTATTTGTGAAAATCCAAGGGCTAAGGCATTCGATTCAGGCGTGCTAGAGGCAGGAACTAAAAGTGGAACGGGTGATACAGGCAAAGGTATCAGTGAATCCACATATCATCTTACTGATGAGCAAGACTCATCTGAATTGGATTATGGAGAGCTTGAAGAGAAGGTATTGTCGAATAAAACAGGTTCTGAATATGATCTATTTATCAAGTCTGAGGATCCAGAGTTGGAAGAGATTCTTTCAGACTAGTGAAGTTAGCTGATAAGTTGCAATTTTGACCAATTCTTTTGTCAAATTCTTTCAGCCCTTCCTCGTCCTTCACGTTGATGATTTGCATAATTGCATCAGCGGAGAACCTTTTTTACCATCTATTGCTGGCCCCCTTAAACCTTCTGTACATAATGAGCTCAGGCCACCTAACTGTACAGTTTTTCTTTATTTATTTTTGGGCAACTCCAATGTGATCTGTTTGTGTGATTGTCGAACTTTTATTGCTGCATGTCATTCAACCATGTTGAAAGCTTTATTATTTGAATATCACACATTTTGTGGAGGAAGGAAAAAGGGTAGGGTTCGTTGTAATATTGGTGGAATGTGTTGACAGAGAAATGTTGTGTGCTGGAAGTTGAAGGAAACATAAATGGTTGTAGAAGGGAGTCCTCATTTGAGCTGGCTTCAAGGCTTCAATAATTTGGATCGATATAATTTTCAAGTCCTTTCTTGTGAACTTGTGCTGCGTGACCTACCATTTAAGAGAGTGTAGGGTTGATCGCTCCCACTGGATGATGATGGGTTTTTATACATTAGGCATCTGTTGGAATCTGACCCACAGTTCATGATTAGTCATCCAATAAGATTACGATCACTGCTTTTGATTCTATGGATCAAAATCAACATAAAATAACCCTCCCATAAGATCAACTGACTTATTTTTTCCTTTTTTTTTTCTTTCTGTAGCCGTCTTATGCTGCCGTTGGTGTTCGCACCCTATCTAAGTGAAGTTAAGATCGATGCTGGCACCAAACGCAATATGATATCATTCAATGTGTGGGCTCACCTTTGTTTGATCTAAGTTAAACATTACACGCATCCATTATAGTTATGTGGCCACTTCATAGAAGACCCATACCATTTGAGAGGATTTTATCAGCAAAGGTGGGGTGGGCCCATATAGGTTAAATGAGGTAAAAAGCTGCCCCGGGGGGTGCAGGTGATCATTTGCAGTAAACACGTGCTCATCTTGAGGAATTACACACCCTCGGCCAGAGAATGTACTTACGATGTTGAATGAATACATACAAGTGGTGCCTATGACCTGATACAATTCCAATAAATGATCAACATCCCCAAGGATTGGCTCATTGCAAGTCTTCAGGTCAACATCTGAGAGAGAGAGAGAGAGAGAGAGAGAGAGAGAGAACAGTCAAGCATCAAATGCTCCTCACCCCACTGACCCGTGTCTTGAAAAATGGAGGCTGCTCTGACATAACCAAAGTGTTCACTGGATCTCTATATGCAGTTATCTGTCACAAAGAAACTGATCTTGGACATCTTCGTCATACAAATTTATACTCAGTCGATGGAATCTAGGGAACTGGATACGGTGCATCAGATAAGCTGAGCAAAATAGCTTTTCACATTTGCTGCTTTCTAATTACATGGAGATGCATAAAATTCATACTCTAACGCAGCAGCCAACTTAAGATGTGGGTTGCCTCCATAATAATCTTATTAGTTATTCAAGAGTAAAGCCTGGCTTTTTAAAGCAATCACCCAAGCCATAATTTCTATGATTGGCTAAGGTCAGTAAAAACATGACAGTAATTAAAACTAATAAAGAGGCCAAGAAGACCAAGTGCCAAAATCCAAAGAATGAAAAAATTGAAACGCGATGATTCAAGAATTTCTGCTAAAGAATCTCCTAAAATTAATTTTTTTTGAAAAAATGGAGTCCAATCAAATATTTGAGACTAGACCTGTAAGAATGAAGAGAGTACAAGGAACAGCTCTTTATTCTGATGATGGCGGCGTGTCCAACGGGTCGTCGTCTTGAGGTGCTGGTCCAGATGATCCAAAATCAAGACTTGGGTAGACACCAGGCGGCCTTTCTCGTGGCTGGATTGATAGTAATTGGCTTGAGTTGCCCACGACGTCAGCCCATCCATAATGAGGTTCAGCCCTTCCATGAGAAATTTTAAGTGCTTAGTTCTTTATTGACACTAAATTAATTGGAATACAAGTACTCTATAAATGATAATAACACATTTTCATTCATTAGCGACGGATAATATCCATGATCTGAGCCATTCCAAGACGCTAACAAGTTTTGTGTGACAAACCTCTCCACAAATAAAAGCCCACCTGGTAACCTATGCTTTTCATCCAAATGACCCCATCATGGGAGGCGGATACTTCAAAATTGGCAATGCATCATGTTGTATTGTATCCTATACTTCACGTTTTGTGTGAAAAATTCTCATGGAATGTCCCTGACATATTCATGCCATATCTGGACATCATAGCATGATATTGATACCTCTATCAAAGCGCATAAGCGCTATATCATGGGTGGCTTGCAAGTGGATGACTACAGCCAAGGGCCCAGATAAGAGCAAAAAAATTAATGATTGTGATAGTCCTTGCGAAACTCCCATCCACTGCAGGCTATCATATGAAAATTTTGGACGCACAGAAGAGGGGACCGCGTCTAAATTTTGTAGGGTCAGCAAATGGTATGAGTATGACCAAGCATTGTAACTTCTGCCCCACAGGCCGTCAGCATTGTTTGGGTCCTAACATGCGAACATGGTAGTGCATATGATAAATGAGCACATTTAAATAAATAAATGGAATGTATTCTTACTCATAATAGGTTTCCTCATCAACAACAATATCCCAGCTCTCTCCTGTTGTGCTCTTGCCATATTTGTGGACTTTCCTGTTACACAAAAAATACGCATGTCAATCAGGACATGCAGGTAAAGCAAGTAAAGCATAGAAGATTAATGTCCATGTACCCATCTATGGTATTGCAAACAACAAAGATGAAAGGAAAGAATAAAGGTATCTGATGTTGATATAGCCTGTTATGTGACACTATGACTTCACATCTCATTACACTAAAAAACAAAGCAGAAAGACTGAAGACTCTACCACCTTGATCTTTTTCATATTCTGGCAAAATGGAGACATGTAAGAGGTTTGTGCAGCTCAATTCTGATTGGCGTCAGTTGTTAGCAAGTATAATACAATAAAGACAGGGCAGCAAGCACTGGGAGCTGATGGCTCTCCCAAGTTGAATCCACTTTTACCCAAAGGTTTTTAAAATCCAACTCCAAGGACGACTCGGTCCCCATCAAGTAGAGTTGACTAAACTAAGTAGCATGCAACTAGCCAACTCGGATTGAGTCACACTCTGTTGGAAAACATGGTGAAAATCTAGAACTTGAAAAATGATCATCCTATAAATATAGAATTTTAAGACATCATAGTTTACGTGGTAGGATAAAATTTTAAGTATAAATAGGTGTTTTCATTTGTTTCTCACTCAATCGGATGAACACCACATCCAAGGTATGAATGCGTAGATCTTCCACAAAATGTAGCATTATTCTTCCAAAATCAGAGTAAAAGGTCCCCAAAAGCCTTCCGAAGCTTCTTCCAACAGGAAAATAGGAAGAAAATCATGTGTTCAAGGCCTTTTCTATAGGAATCGATTAGAAAGGAGACTTAGTAGGTGCCGAGTCTGAGTCAACTTGGGCAAGTTTTAAAACCATGCTTTTACCATTCTACAGAATAAATACACTCAAGAATTATTTAATGATCATACCCATTTGTTCCAGGGCTTCGAAGACAATTACTAATGAAAATGTGTACACTTACAAGGTAACGCAAAGTGAGTTGGCTCAAATAGTTCGCTAATCTTGATGTATGATTTAACAGTCTCCAAGAGTAGTGAGTTGGCTAAATTAGTTGGATAGTCTTGAGTTATGATTTTGCCGTCTTCAAATCCTAAGAGATATTGAATAACTAGTGTTTCTCGAATAGAAGAAAATCTATCTACTTTCTTTCCAATTAGTGAAGAGTTCATCATCACTATCATCAATCAAAGCACCATTTCATCAATCTGTCATTGGCTTAGAGAGTTTTATCAATTATGTCATAAACAAATAATGCACTTTCCTATGTGTGAATGATTACAAATCAAAATAACCTTTTGCAAGCTACATGGGTAACCTCTCCAACTATGTAGTAAACATTGATCATGTTAACCTCAGACTAGTCAAGTTGGTGTCCATCATGGGATCAACATCGCCAACATTGCAGCCTCATGTTGTCCATTTAGGATTGCTTTTGAATTTTGCATTCACACCATCTCTTGATTCATACACCAACACTATATCATCTGCAAACAACATATACCAAGGTACCTCCTCTTGGATATGAGCAGTTAACTCATCCATAATCAGTGCAAAGAGATAAAGACTTAGGGCTAACCCCTCATGCAAACCTATGGTCATTGGGAACTCATTTGTCTCTCCACAGGTAATTCTCACACTCATTACCACTCCTTCATATCAGATAAAATTTTATGATTAACTTCTTTCTTTCTTTTTTTATTCAGTTTTTATGGTTAACTTCTTTCCTTTTTATTCAGTTTTATGATTAACTTCTTAATAACCATTTTATGCAACACAGTGGATGATGATGACATATAGAGATCGTAAGAAAACTGCAAAAACCTCCATAAATAGGACCTGATTTTCTCAACAACATAGGAAATAGGAACAACAACTTAACAAGCATCCACATTCCACATACAAATAGTCAAATAATTTCCATTTAAAATCTGAGTTCAGTAGTTTATGGCCAAATGGACAAGTGATTACCCATTTCCAAAGTGTTCTTCTCCCCATGTCCTTGACCAGCCTAAAAAAATGAAAAGAAGGTATTAGTGATTCTTAGACCATATGAATAATGAATTTATTGCACAATAAAACAAGCAGGCAAACAACTGACAGCATCCGTAGGGCAGACTGTTTAACTAGAGATACTGGAATACGAATAGTGTGGATTACATTTATCATATTGGACATTTAATACTTTTCAACTCCGCCGGTTTTTACTGCCAGTCCCAAGCCCGGGTAAAGTTGAGGGTTGTGTTAGGTATCCACAACCAGTGTAAAATTTTGTCACAACCATACATGAATTCTGAGATAAAGATGGAGAAACAAAATTCATGTAGGCGACCCCAACATAGTTGGGACAATGCTTTGATGACGATGACGATGACGATGACGATGACGATGACGATGACGATGACGACATTTAAAACTTTTCACCGATTATATACCTCCTATATCAACATTATGAGGCAGAATTGTGAGATAGCTGAAAGGCTCGCAACTCGAACAGCATAATCAGCTAGAGGGTAGATTTGTGAGCTCATGTCTCAATTTTTTGTAACTACTTCACATGTTCTTAGAAGATGGATTGAGATGTTTAAAGCTCCTGTAGTAGAATGAATACTGTGTCTTAAAATTAAATTTTGATGGTCGTTTAACAAGGGGAAATACACGTCCAGCAGTGCAGGTGGAATATTTAGGTGTCAGAGATAAAGTTTTTTACAAGCCCAGCTGGAATGAATGGTGCGTAATGCAGATGCAATGAAAAAGGAGAGAGCAGATGCTTAAGGAAATATGGATTGTCCAGTTGTGAAGTGATTTATTGTGTCAATAGATGGTCAGTTCCTCCAGATCCTTCCCTTGTGTCTGTTCAGTGAATATTACTGAGGCAAGAGAGACATGCCAAGGCTGCAATGCATTTTTTCTTTTTGTTTTTTCCATGTTTGGAGAGATATTAACAGTGATGTGGATAGTTTTGCTAGGGAAGGGATAGTCCAATACTCTGGTTAAGTGATATCTTCCCAAAGTTTTCTGCTTTGTTTTTATCTAGGATTTATATAGGCTTAGCTTCCTCCTAGGTTTTTGGTCTCTCTCGAAGGCAAAAAAGGAAGAAAAAAAACTTCAGGTTGACTTGAAGACTATGGCGGTTTTCTTTGCAATATATCGTTATAGGTTGGAAGCAATGCTCAGTAGACTTTCAATGAAACTGGTATGAGAGAGAGAGAGAGAGATAAAACTCATGTTCTCCAGGTTGGCTTGCAAAAGTTGTAACTGGTAACGATGCATATGTACTACAATGGTGACCAACATGACCAAGGAAATGGAAGAATATTATCAAAATGCAATATAATTGTAAAACCATGAGGGAATGCATGTGATCAAGAATACTGCTGCAAAGCAATATAAACAAAGGAATAAGGCATGGGAACTCAAGAGAATTCATGGACCCTATTTTTTTTTGGGGATTTTGGAATGGTTTCCCGGATTAGTTTCATGATTGTAATATATATAGTCCAGGAGTTGATAAGAAAAGGGAAAAAAGATACAAATTTTGTTTGGATGCAAAGATAGACCAGTCGACATTCACAAAATTTCTAAAGAGTTCAGTTCTCAAATTTCAGTTTTCATTGCAATAATAATGAAATCTTATGAATTGAACACTGTTTTATTTATTTTTTTAAATTGTTAAGTTGGATTACTTTGAAAATAAGGGAAAGAACATACGGTCTCCGATGGGTGACACATGCCATGTCTCCCCTTGACGGGAACCTATGCCAGCAAAGAATTTCTCTTCCCACTTGTCTCCCCATTTGGTTCCTAGTTCTGTCTCAGCCCATTTATCTGTCCTGAAAAACAACAGGGAAAAGTTTAACAAGAGTTTCTGTATGCAGCTACTAGCTACTATCCATCAAGAATATAATTAGGATAAAAAAAAGAGCTGAATTTTGGGAAAATAACTTTGCAGAAATTATACATCATAGTAGTTAAAAGGGCCACAAATCTACAATATCATCAACAAAGAAAGGGGTTATAAATCGAATCTTATCAAATCCAAGTTGTTCGGCAATTTCAACTTTCTGATTTTTTCCTTCAGCACATTCATTAGTTCCATACTGTAAAGCCTCAATTCTCTTTATAGGGAGATGTCCAAGAGACTTTGACAGTGAATAGCAACTTAAGTTCTCTTCTGAAGTGAATAAAAAATAAAAAATTCATGTGAAGTGACATGACCTAAGTGCAGAGACAATGGAAGCAAGACGTAGGGATGTTGGCAAGCACAACAATTCCACAGAAACTGATATCCAGTAAAATACTTTAGATAAGGATGTATAACAAATTTTCTGAAAATCTTGCTTTCAAGGGCTTCTTTTCTTAAATGTATTTTTTGGGAACCTATTTTCTAAGTCCTTGTAATCCGTCTTTCTCCTGACAAAAGACGTCAGTTCATCCAAGTCATCGATTTAAAGAGGTTATAAAGAGGTTACTTCTGATCGCCTATGATTCAGAGTCACTACAATCGGTATCCTAGCCATTTCATTTTTTGGTTAGGAAAACAGAGTTTAATGAAATAGACCAAATTCTTAAGCATTTCAATCATGTACATTTATCAGTTTGTTTATACAACTTGGCCCATAAAGTGTGGGATTCACCAGATGGATGGCCCTTACTGAAAAATTGGTTGACCACAGGCAAAATGCTATTCTTATCCGATAAAATTATGAGACAACATTAAACATATTCTTCAACTTTTTTTAATGTTAAACTTTCATTAATAGTAAGGGCATGGTTCTTAAACCTTCCTTTTAGAAAATTTATTTTAAACATTATACTTCTTAATCTTCATAATGAAATGTTTTAAGCACCAAGGGAAATTAATTACTAGTAAACTAAATTTAATGACCATGCTTCGCACTTAGATTCTTAAGAAAGAATATGCAAGAGACAGAGAACTTTGAAAGAACACCATTTCACGACGGATCCTCTTCCATCATAATGCTCTCCCCACTTCTCCCACCATGACTGCTCATTCAATCTACCATACTTGTGTGCCCCTTTCTCAGTCCAACCTTTTGCATCATATTTCTCCCACCTAGCAGACACAATAGACAAACAATTAGTATTAAACTGCACCATGAACAGGAGTATGAGCAACATAGCAAAATGACATCGTGATAAGTTCTCTTAAAATCCCTCACCATTTTTCATACCACCCAGCATTTTCAGTGCCAGATTTTGCTTGTTTTTGAGCACTCCTCTCTATCCTTGCCAAGTTACTGCAATTTAAATCAAAGTGATGAATACAGGCCCAGAATAATCAAACATTAAACCAATAAAAAATAAAAAATAAAAATCAACATTAAGCACTTGAATATAGAAAGGGACAAGGGGGAGGACAGGAAATGTACTTGACACAGAAATGACTATCCAAACACCACTTACTTTTGTATTACCCTAAAATAAGGTGCATTTCATGGTAATTGAAATAACCCAACACAGTCTTTGTTCTGACTATATTTTGTATACTTAAATCTTCACATCACCTGACACTTTGATGTCAGGTTCACAACAGATGCCGTTAGATGCATGTTTAACAATAGCCTATATTATTTAGTGGTCTGTAGAATAGACCATGAAAGACTAGTGTCCATGATCATAAAAACAACTAAGGCTAACTATTGCACATTGTGATTGATTCAACCGAGGGTCAAAAAGCTGTTGCGGATAGTGTATCATACAAGAATATAAAACAGATTAACTCAAACATTAGACAATATATTTTGAATAAATAGAAACTCCCTTTAAAAATCGTAATTGGCAAAGGAGTGTCTACATCAACTTCCTTGTACACACAAATGAAGCGCCCTAATGTGTTGCAATTAACTTGATTTTGTTTTACCCATTAAAAAAAACTTCTGAAGTGCATTTCAAATACCTTGAACCCATCTTGACTGAATTATGTGTCCCTTGAGCATAAAGGGACCACAGATTTGGTTTAACAAGCCCTCTTTAACAGCAAGAACCTCCACTTGGTCAGAGCCTCTATGACTAAAGTGTTGGCATTTTCATGCTATCATATCCATTACTAAAAGGCAATGATTTTCAAGGTATGTCACATATTAATGTCATTCACATTTTGATATGGTAAATTCATATGAGGGCCACATTTGCAAGAAAGAACCTTCAAAGGTACAGTTACTAAATATTTAAAAAAAAATCCATTAGATCAGACCTCCACTCATCTTGATGAAGAACTTCCTGCCATGTTTCCCACCATGAATCACCTTCAGCATTTTTTCCAGATTTCTCCACACCTTTGGGAAAGCAAAATTTAATCACTTACCGTTAACAAGGGAAACTAAAATCAATGAATATGAGTAGGTATAAAGATGAAGGTAATGGTTGGCACCGTGACCAAACAAATGTCAAGCACTATATATTACATCATCTCAATCTACCAAGCTGTCTCTAAATTCCATGAGAGCAGCAGTAAAAGTAAGGAAAGCACAATGGAAACATCCATATAAAATAATTGCATAACATATGATGTATAGAATTATAGATTAATATATGCACATGTCTTTATGCATTGTATCATGATTTTTTATTTTTTAATAGAAATTTTCATTAGATGGATAGAGTCAGTAAAATAGAGCTATACTGATGGCATACCTCAAACCAAAAACAGGCTGGGAGAAAAAAAAAAAAAACAGAGCATTGTAACATGATACACAATTTTCAGAACGTCCAGGATATATTCAGCTTAGGATCGATCCAAGCCGGAGATCCCAACCACCCCCTCCTCTTCCAACCACCACCCGAACACGCGTGCATGCCAAAAAAAAAACAATGATTTCTGCAGAATGTATAAGGCATAAGGCTTTTATTCAGTGATTTCCTTTTCTACTCCCTTCATCATCTTCTTCAAAGCCTTATTACATACACCTGAAGTTCTTTCCCACTCGTTTGAGGTACTTTTATTAATGGATGTTTTTGTTGTATTCTTTCTTTGGTTTAAATACTATTTTTTTCATAAAAGAAGGTTTTCCAAAGGAAGCCTTGAACCCATTTGGATCAACAGTTGAAGACAGAGCCCGTGGCACTGCAGAAGGTGCTCTCTATTACAACCTTAAGGTTGTGGGTTACAGTCATCTTACCAATCAAGAATAATAAAAAATTGAAAATAAAAGAAAGGAAGTACTATTACATGCTAACAGAAATAATATATTTCATTATAAACTCATGATTAAAAGGTCAAGTGAACTAGCAGAACCACAATATCAAGATAATCATGAATGCCTCAGCATGGATGTTTTAAGCAACAACCTAAATTTTTCATGACAAGAGGCCATAGAACAGTTGGGAGGTGCCCATCATCACAACCATGAGTTGCAGATTCAATCTGCAAGTCAAATTACTTATTTTAAAAATTAAACGTTTTTCATGAAAAGACATGTAGGAACTAGTACAAAAGTTACTCGCATAACTTAGCAAAAATGATAGTGAATGAAATACCTAGCTCTTTGTATCCAGTCCAGTCGCTCTTTTCCCACCACTGTCGAGGAGATCAAGAAAGCATATTAAATGAACATACTTAAAGCACTTTAAATGAATTAAAAATAGATCATACTTATTGGCATTACAGAAACAGCATAAGCACAGTGGTCAAAATGTTTAGCACTGAAGTTAATATTTTCAAGAAAAGAGGGAAACTTGCATATTATAAATGAAAATGAGGTTTACAAAATAATGAAATAATGGGTGTATAAAAACCATGTGGTAATTATTATTATTGTTATTATTACTATTATTGTTGTTATAATTGTTTTTTTCAGTGTATTTTCTTAATTTAACAAAGTCTTTAAAAGAAAACTTTGACAAGACTAAGAAGAATTAAGCTATGAATAAATCAGATATAAGAGAAACAAATCTATAAAGATCATGACTGGCAACACAGAATAATTCAAAAAATAAACAACAGCATAGTCGGATGAGTGGGAAGTAAAAGTATACTTAATCAGTAGGAGAGAAGCTCGGACGTAGATATGCTTCAGTGATTGGTCCGATTCACAGTTATGATAATGTAGTAACTGTTATGTAGAATATGTGTACTGATCTTTTCACTCTTTCAAATATTTAGGGAAAAAAAAAAGTCTATTTGTAGCTTAACTGGTTAGGGACACCAAATGCCCCTTTAGGGAGCAAGTGTGCATGAGTTTGAGTCCTTCACATAGCAAAAACAAAACAGTGAAAATATATTCTTTGCCACTCCATTGACCGGTCTAGTACGCATTGTGGATCAAAGATGCTCATCCAGACCTGTTTGGATGTACTACAAATTGGACCTAATTCGCCAATTAGGTGCAATTTATGAATACAAGAGAAAAGGGAAATTATACTATATATAATTCTTTCATCTAAAGTTCGGTCTTTACCCTATTCCAGTGGCTTCAAGGTCAAACTTTCAATGTTGAGCTTACCTATAAAAAAAAGGGTCTGTCTAATTAGATCTGTGGGTACATAGACACTAAAATAAATATGTGTGAACCTTTGGACGTAAAATTCAGCAAAATTACATGGCAAATACAGGATGCACTTCTCTGAGTTTAAAAAAAATAAAATCAGAAGCAAAAGCATTAGATCATTAAAGCTATTAAAGTGGTTACTATATTTGGGTATAGACATATCACGTCACTAAATCCATGTTATTTCTCATGTACTCATTTGATAAAAACATTAATATCACATGATTGAAAAAAAAATAAGAAGAATAAAAGTGAAAGCAGTTTATAGTAAACAATAGCACACCGTTTCTTGCCACTCTGATAAAGAATCTTGAGATTGACCTCCCATTCTAGTCCAGCGGCATCTGTACCCATTCTCCCCAAGTTCCTCTCCACTTTCACGGTACCAAGTACTACCATCTTCATTAGTGCCAGACTCATTGACAGTTTCATTTAATAAGCTGATCTCCCAATCCTTCTCGCTAGCAATGCCAGTGTCTACAAGGGAGAAGATAATGTATTATATGGAAGAAAACAAATGCAAGGCATAAACCATCAGCTAAACAAGGAAGCTGGAGAAAGAATCATTTCAATTAGGAAAATAAGGAACAAAGAAAACATAGCTCCCTCAGAAACTGATTACTACAAATACTAATGCATATAGCATTAATAACTACTGCAGCAAACTTGACAATATTAACCAGCAGCTAAATTAGCTTACAGCTGTGCAATACCTCTTTTTGGTGGCGTGTCACGACACTGTGGACCAGAGTTTTTGGGAGTGCAGCGAGGATAGAACTCATTTTGTTTAAAAGCATCGCGAAGGCTGCAACAATAACAAGAAGAGCATAGGATTCATATTTTATGGTATACTGTACCAAGACAAACTTCAGCAATCCAACTAGAATTCCATTAATAAAGGTAGCGGTGTACATGATTAAGTCAAACTACTTAATGACTGAATAATTCGTCTGTAAGGCAAAGATCCATATAAGGGTTGAGCTCCTTTCGTACTTTGAAACATTCCGCCAGGCCCTTCAACAGACAGGTTTCACTTAGAGAGCACATGATCGTGCCTCGCTCAGACAAGACAAATCTGAGAGTATTTTGCTTGTCATTGTGGACAATCTCTCATTTGTTGGAAGTGATGTTTTTGACATCATTAGTCCACAGCATGTTGAGTTCAGGCTTTAGAAGGGACCCATGGCCTTTTTAATGGGGTTCAAGATCTTCACAAGATTCATGTCCCCTGCCCTGAACACAACTAGTAAGAAAGCTGATACAGCTTTGGCGCTAAATGTGACGTAATCCAAGAAATATTGAAAATCATATGTAGATAAAATTTTATATGTTCAATAAGGAGACAGTCCAATATGGTTTACTGCATTAAATGCGTAGTTATTTTGTTGTGACCAGAGACAGCCATATTCTTCTTCTTAATAAGCTTAGTTACCATGCTTCTGATCATTCTATAACTGGAGGATGTTCAAGACAGATGATGCCTTTTTTTAATTCATCTCTTGGTAAAGTTGATTAAAACCATTGATCGTAGCAGAGCTAAGTGTCCTGGTTACGGCAATCAAAAACTAAATTCCGAAATTTTGTGAAAATAACTTCAACGGTGAAGAAAGAATTAGAACAGCAATTTTTACCCCTTTGGAGTGAGGATATTATACAGTTATGTGTGTTACCCAATAAGAGGGGAGCTTCCTTTCTACTGCAATTTCTCTTTATGATGATTCACGCAGTGCAATCAAAAGCAATTTAAACAAAAGTTATTGAGGTTGATTGTAATGATGTCCAAGACAAAATCTTCCCCGGGTCTACCTCACTTCCACAAGACCTCAAATGAAATTGGATGACTTTTTTTGCTAAGGCTTACTAATTGCTAATCAAATTGTTAATAACAACGCGGAACTCATTGATTCAAGGGCATTAGATATCTTGGTGCCAAGAATACACAACAAACAAATAAGCCATTACACATGAGCAAAACCATTCAATCAGTGTCCCATAACCCAAAAATCACACTGATCAAATAGATCTGATAATCCTACCTTTCTTCAAATCACTTCCCCCTAAAAAAAAAAAAAAAACTCCACCACCAATCATCCCTTCAAGTACCACTCCATCTACACCGGGCCCATTGGCGCAGCAGATGCAGATTCACATGGCCCACCTAGTTTTCCTATTCAATCTTTTCCCAACTTCTTATTATAAACAAAAAAAAGTGTAAACCGAATCATTTCACTCTCATTTCCATAATTCCCACTGATAACTTGCTTTAAATTAAAGTCACTTTTTTGGTTTCAGAATCAAAGTCATTAACTTTCCAGATCAAAATCAAAGTATCAAAGTATCAAAGTTAGTAACTTTCCTAATCAACTATCTTTTTAAACACTCCCTACTTTCCAATACCATCCAACAACTAAATTACAGACGAAAAACCGATCCAAACTGCAAATATCAAAACTTACCGCGGCGAGGAGAAAGGCTTCGGCGGCATAGCTTGGATTCTACTCCTCCGATGGCTCTTCTTCTGCTCGAACCTCCATTCCTCGATCTTCTCCACCTTCTTCCCCGTCGCCGGCGCCAACTTCCTAAATTCAGTCTCCGAGCAGCAGCACCGTACTCCGCTCCTCCACCGCTCAAATCGATCAGCCCGCCGCCCGAAATCCAGCCGCCGATGGAGAGGAAAAGCTCCAAATCTGCGGATTTTGAGATCGAAAGCAGCAGAAAAGCCTCTTGAACTGGTAGCATCCATTTCCACTTGATTATTTACAGAAATGACATTGGTGATAAACCCTAGAAAGATGAAGAAGAATCCGTTTTTCCTTCTTCTGCAACTTTCGGATGGATTGGGGGGAGAGAGAGATTTGGAGATTTGAGAGAGAGTCTTTAATAGCGGAGAAACAAGTTCAAATGGAGTCGTTTGCTTTTCTCTTCTGTTTTGAGGGCTTAAAAAAAAGTTCGGGCATGTTTCACGAGAGCGACGGATGGGATGGGGTTTTGGGGGTTTTTGCGGGCAGGGATGGGGAAATCCTGGCCATACATTCCTGTAAGGGAGTGGGGCCCACGTGGGCCATGGGATGATGGCATGGGATATCCGTTAAGGGAGAGGCGCCTTGGTGCCACGCGGCACTGGTTTTGGCCGTTTGTGTTGGCAGTCGATTGATTGGTGGGCCCGGGGACTGACACGTGGGGCCGAGTTGGAATGCTGGTGGGTAGGGGATTTTATCCGGCTCGTGAGAAAGTAAAAGT
Source organism: Cinnamomum chago (assembly GCA_038049695.1). Classification (NCBI taxonomy): domain Eukaryota; kingdom Viridiplantae; phylum Streptophyta; class Magnoliopsida; order Laurales; family Lauraceae; genus Cinnamomum; species Cinnamomum chago. The sequence continues at coordinate 70,598,120 of CP142459.1, forward strand.
AATCTCGTGGGGTTTTCTCGTGTGACCAGATGGGTTTTTTTTTTTTTTTTAACTCGACGCGGGGTGGGGCCCACGTCAGATTTTGATTAGATAAATTTTTGGTCCCTCAGTAAGATTAAACATATAATTGATGCTTTTGTTGTGGGACTGAATCTCATCAAAGTAAAATTAGAGGACAATTTTTTTTTATTTTTTTTATTTTTTTTTTGTTATTGGAGGGTTCCAATATTTTGGGTTGAACTAATCCCTCTAGGTCCAAACGGAAAGCTAGATAAACTCTCATATAGTCTCAACATAGTAGTGCAGTTTCGAACCCACAACCTCCATATGCAAATCGTAGTCTTAGGCCAACTGAACTACCCCTTAGAATTAAAATTTGAGGATATGGGAAAGGAGGGATGGCCATCAATTTGACCATCAGTAGGTGGGTCGCATGTTATACATGTGTGCAATGGGAAGTTAATAATTAAACCACTTGGGGGATCCAGACTCATCTATGAAAACAAATGGGCCCTAACGAAAATTAGGGTTTCTTAATGTTGCTAAATGTTTAATATGCTGTCACAAGGATATAGAAATTAAAACCGGTATAGATGAGACAAATCCAATATTTATTGAACATAACTTCTGCAATGATTAAAGACTAAATTAGTAAGTAGTCCCACTAGTAATATGACCACAAGCCCTCTTTCAAGGTGTAATACAAATAAAGGATATGTGCAAAGGGCCAAATTCGGGCCTTGTACACTTTTCAAGGTTTAAGTTGGGCCTTTAGTTTAGGTTTGGGTTTGACACTTATTTATTAGGAGGTATTTCTTATAAAAAATTTTAAGTGTGGGGATGTCAGGCATTTGAAATTTTATATTTGAATGTTGGTTGGAATCCTAAAAATTAACATATTAAAAGTTTACTTCTAAGATTTGGAGTTTTTGGAATTTCAGCTTCTTACCTGTTACATTACACTTGAGCATTTGGAAAATTACTTATTAAGGACAGCATTTGAGAAATTCATAATTCTTTTCCAACAAGAACTTTCTTAACCTAACCAAACAGTCCCAGGCCATTAGGCCATTGGTGTAATCTAGATCTTACCAAAACTAACTTATTTTAATCCCTAAATGATTAACTTACTCTTACATTGGATTCTCTAATAAGAGATTGCTTAGTTAAAGATTTAAAATTTGAATTCTAATGGAGATAATGATGGAGATAAAGAATGCAATGAAAATGATAATGGTAATAACAGTCTTAACTACCCCAAAAATATATTATCACTATGTTATTTTATTTTTATTTTTTATTTTTTGATAACGTAGGGTTTTTAGCCTTTTGGGCTAGATTAATCCCTACGAACCCATGAGAGAAAGTCGGATAAAATTTTCCTATAACCCCAATATAATAGTATAATTTTGAACCTACAGTCTCAAAATGCAAACCGTAATTGCCCTAGTCCAACTGACATATCCTTTAAAGTCATTATCACTGTATTATTTAGGAGGCCAAATGATAAATGAAACTTCTCATGAACATCACCAAGACACCAACATCACTATCACCATCCACCAGGAACCAAGGAAATGGATAACATGGTGATGTGTCCCCCACTACATTATCCAGGACATTGTCTACCCATGAATTGTAATCATTAAAAATTATAAAAGTTTATCGTCCGTTGTCAATCACTAGATTTGGAAATTAATGATCTGGCCATCCACTAATTTTTATTTATTTCATCCATCCACTTAGATTGGTTAGGTCAGATGGCTACTGATAACCAATCACTAGCTTATGCTTGATGTCTAATCGAAGAATCATCCTTTTATCTGAAGAGGCCACGTAGCTACTTTTGACAGGTGTATGTTCTTCAGGCAGTCATCTTAGTTGAATAATTCACTGAGAAATTACCGTAAAATAAAACTAGAAAGGCAGTGGTTGTGGAAAGGGTAAAAATGCTTTTTGATGAAGTAAAAATGATTTTTGTAATTTAAAATAAATAACAACAAGTGGTAAAAAATGGAGTGGAATATTTTTATCAAAAAGTCTACACACCCCGGGATTTATACCCCGACTGGGATCCCGGGGTGCATATGGACCGTTGGATCCCAGCCACCCCTGGGAACCAACGGTCCATATGCACTCCGGGATCCAGTCGGGGTATGGATCCCGGGGTGCGTAGCACGGCTCTTTTTTTATGGCTAATAAAGTAAAAGTAGAAAGAAAGTTTGGACCCACTTTGCATTTCCACTTGTTGTGACCACCAAAATAAGTACACTTTCTGCTCTCATATTCATTATACTATTGGCCAAGTGTTAAGCTCATTACCCATGCACAATGCATTTTGGGAATGAACGACTAGGATCTTTTAAGATGATATGATTTCTTCTATTAAAAAGATGTTAGCTATCAAACCATAAAATAAAGCAAAACAACGGTAGTGTGAGATTTTCGATTTTCGTCTTTATTTCAAGAGTCCCAATTAGTGGACAGTGGGATTGGGAATCTTACACCGTCCTTGTTTAGATTCTTGTAGGTGAAAAAATTGCCTAGTTGTTATTTTCTTCTTTTGTATTACTTATAATGTTTTGTATTACATTTTTATGTTTATATATTATTGCATTTAGATTTCCAAAAGCATTAAATTTGACTATTCTTTATTTTTTTAATGGAACAAGCTCATGTGTTGAATCAATATTCTATTGAGCTGCCCAATTTTCCAAACAATGATTTTTATATATTTTTACAACTTGACACATGCTTATTAACTATTTTCTTATTATTATACCCCAACCTAGGGGCTGAGACCCAAAGGAGCCCAAAATACGGAAAAAGGGAGCCCACAAAGGTGGAAAGTGTGGTGTACCTAGAGATTAATCTTGACAAGTTGTGTGAGATGCAAGGTTGTCAACCAAGCAAGCAACCCCTTGTTCTTAACTATTTTATTGTTATTTGTTATTTACTCCCACAACATTTCCCCTTAATAATGGAAGAAAAGCACATTTTTAACCACTCAAAAAAAAAAAAAAAGGAGAGAGAGAGAGAGAGAAGCACATTTTTAAATCTTTTATAATAATATAGTGATATTTTCATCATTGAACTATCAAAATTATTTGCAATAATCATTTGAACTGCTTTATTCTATATGTATCGAAATGCATCTATTGTAATAAGATAAAAGGGGGAAATTAGATTTGCCTCAGGGCAAGAAATCTTAAGAAAGACTTCTATACTTTCAAGTCATAGATGACCTATTTTCAGCTAAATAAATAACTCTATGAGTCTTATTTTTGTTATACCATTTCCCCTCTATGAATTTGATGGAATCTTCTTTCTTCTCAATGTAGAAGAGGTTAGTAAAATTCCCATAGAACTATACATTTCTTTATTAGTACAACTCTTCAATAAGTAGAGCATCACACACACAAAGGGTTGAGTACCTCTGCGCCCTTCATATATACACATGTGTGCACTTTGGTGGGGCCTGATTAAGGGTGTCTGATGTAGGACTGAAAGATTTGAATGACCTACTTTTATATAAAATCTTAGGCTCATCGGATCATTCTAACCTTTCGAGGCACACAAGTTAACAATTTTATGACTTAAAAATTGAGATTTCAACTGTTGATCCAATGGCTAGTCTACTTGGATCAATGTAAATCTATGATTTCGATGAGATTATAAGAGATAATTGTATGTAGTCAATCGACTAAAAGGTGAGGTGGGCTCGCCAGGACTTGTACATCGGCTCTTTCAACGTTTTTTTCTTTTTTACTCGGCTCAATGGCTAAGTAGGAGAGGAGTAAAGCCACCCAACATGAATCGATTCTTAATGGGTGGGACGAGAATAACAGCCTTTACCACTAGATCATCCTTAAAATCCCAGCTCTTTCAACCTTGTATAATGTATGTATGCAATCTTTCCAATTTTCTTACACTAACATGATAGCAGGCCAATGTATGTTTAAGAACTTTACATATAGAATGGAGTGAAGTAAAGCCTCAAATAGTAAAGAAATAAAGTATAAGTGGGTTGCAATGATATTTTGTATTTAGTTGTTCGGTAGGAATTCTTTTTTTAGTTTTATTTAAAAAGTGGGTATTTTTTAATTTTTTAGTGGAGATAAGTGGTTGATTTTTATTTTTATTTTATTTTTCTTTTAAGGAAAGAAGAGAATTTTTAAAATGTACTTCACTTTCGAAGCTGGCAGAAAGTCCTGTAACTTGATCTCCAAGCGGATAAGGGACAGCGGCTTGTCGTTTCTCATTTTTCTCCAAGCTGACTCATCTCCACCTCGCCCTCGCCACGTGTCAGCACCCAACAGCGCCAAACACAGTTTTGATGACGAAGCCGCCAGCAATCGAAGTCGTGAGATTCGGATAAGAATTAAAGTCCGAGGTGGGCAGTACACGTGGAAGAAAACTAAGAATAGTCACGTCATCTTGTAATGGATTCTGACATGTAGGACGACTTCATTTCGAGCACGACTGTGTTTTTTGGGTATTGGACCATTGACGAGGAGGCCAAGTGGGTTGTGGTTGCCTCATGCCTGGCTCAGGCTGGTATGCGTTTTGGTTTTATAGCCGCTGGCGCTTATTGATGTGTTTGTAAGTTGTTTTCTTTTCTTTTCTGGTGTGGACGACACATTTCAGATAAGCTTGGCATCACATCAAAATACCTTTTTGGACTATAGAGCCCCGGATTCATGGGAGAAACGTGGAGAGATCATTGGCCTTGATTTTCGTTTTTGTTTTTTGGGCCAGTCATCATTGCAAGTAGGACTGATATCAATCACCATTTTTAAATTTTCTTCAATCATACAAGAGCCACAGTTCTTTAATTTCTTGGATTCACTACCAGTGGCTGTAATACATTTGGGAGCTTTTTGCTTGTCCAGCGGCAAGCATTACAGTTCGTGTGTGTCGGTATCTTTATTTTGAGCTTGTTTGTTGGCTCACTCATTTTTATATGTGCTATGTCCTTCATTTCGAGTGATACCTCTGACGTAACCCTGACCATAGAAAGTAAATGGATCCCAGTTCTCTGATTAGGTCGAAATTTTAATCCGTTGAATACTAGATTTAGATCCTAATAGGTAAATGGATTCGGACCGGTGTCCCTTTTCGACCCATGACTTACATGGATTCGGATCCACTTGATTTGGACCTATAGACTCACATATTAGTTCAATTTTTTTTAAAAATCCCTCCTAAAATTTAGTGTTTTTTTTTTTCTCATGTCTTTTTCTATCTAAATCCGAAACGGTTCCTTAAACAAAATCGGTTCCGATTTCGATTCCATCTTTTTATTAACGGTTCCGGTTCCGGACTAAGAAATCAATTTCAAACTCGTTCCGATCTCATTTTTTCGTTAACAGTTTCGGTTCTGGATCCACTATGATCCGAACCGAACCTGACCCCACTGGCATTCCTACCTAACCAGATGAGCATGATAGGACAAATAATATCATAATTATGAGCTCTACTCATTGCTGCATCTAAAACTCCATTTGGATCCATCTAAATCTAGCTAACACTCAGGCTATGGATTTGAAAATTCTGGGACGTGGGGCTAGCCATGATTTCATGGTTGATTTAAAGAGGAGACATTCGAATCTTTCTCGCAAGATTGTGTGTGGCGACTGGTGAGAAATCCACCCTAAGTTTTTTATACGGATGACACCTGATTACATCTAATCATTAAACTTGTTTCACACACTGAAAATAACATCCCCCAAATTGATAACAATTCCATTAGTTGCAACAATGATTGTGTTGTGGGGCGTGTTAGGGGACGGGGTGGTTGTGATGGACAATTTTTATTAAGACCCATCATGGCTACATAACTTTCTGTATGAGAACTTCATCATTTCACTTTTGAACCAGTCACTAGTATAGTTGCAAGGCTGACATAAATATTCTGGGCACGTTTATACACAGTTGTTTCTCTTCCTGGAAAGTAAGCGTGCGAGAAATTTTCATGTTTAGCAAGCCACTTCTTAATAAGAAAAAGTGAAAATTTCCTGCAATTCCATGTAAAATCGTTTCCGATACAGTAGGTTAAAAAAACCTTTGAAATGAGCTCCAAAGATGGAAATTTATGGTGAAGCAAGTTTAATAAAAAAGTAATAAAGAGAGAATTGGTGGAAAGAGGAGATGTAGAGGAGTCGTAGACTGATTGTTGATGGCTGAGTATTCATTTCTTATTTAGAATTTTTCCGTAATTCAATTTTCATCTTCCCTTTATTCAATTTACTTTAAAGGGGATGGAGAGCTTAATTATTTGGTAGTATATCTTTTGATATTCACCTTTAATTTTTTATTTTTAAACCACAGATAAAACATGAATGAACCAAACCATTCAATTATATGAAACAAATGCACCCCACAACATATTTGCACAGGATTAACATCCTAAAATACATATTAAAGAGATGGGCATATATTAGCTAAGCCAATGGGATCTTATTTTCCTCCGAGCTAGCCTATGTAAGCTCAATGGTAAGGCACATTCCTTCCACCCTTCCACAAAAACAATATGTGATTGATCCCTCGCAGTAGAGTTAATGGTTATGAACGAACTTTGGTAAGTGGTGTGGGTTTATTTATTTTTCATCAAAAGAAATGTTATTTGACGGTCAATTTTTTTTAATGAGTAATGCTACAAAACTCCCCGGGCATTTAAAAAAAAAGCTTATTTTTTAACTATTGAAAGTGTGACACGTGTCATTAATGGTACGCTTATCCATTATCTCTCCTAAAACTATGAATATTTTATAGATTCTCTTAAATCATTGGGACAGAAATTCCTCTTTTGAAATAGGGGAGTTTTTTTTAAAAATTCTCTTTTAATATTCACCTTTCATACTTCATGTTAACTGCTAACA